>CM056194.1:69414855-69801675 GCA_029692085.1 Gymnothorax javanicus
GGCTGACCGCCATGAGGTAAAATTTACCCCCAAGTAAAAATGCATTTGTGTTCATGTGGCATCCACATATTACTGTCTCTTATCGATTTTAAGCTGTTACAAATAATTTGATGTATTTTCTCAGATCACTGTGGAAACAAAATGAAGCCTTTGATAAGCTCTTGATGTCCAGGAAAACAGTCTGAGGATAATGCTCATTGAAGGTGCTGAATGTCTGCTCAAAGTGTGTTCATATAATAATGTATTCAAAATTTCAAAGTTAGCCTTCTGACAAATGTTCATTGTGGGCAAAAATAAATGAGCAATCAATTAACTAACAGGTTTTTTGTCATGTTACTGTTTATTGTTTTTAGTCTTGTAGGAACTGCAAAAAGGTCAACCCTCTCCCCAGACAATGTAGACATCCTCATTTTGAAAAATATTTTGAAAGTAAAAGATCAGATCTGCTTTGATTTATTTATTTATTTATTTATACTTTTTAATATGATTCTCTGCCATTGGTACTTTCACACTGCTGTTATGACCGCTGTCTGCCTCCCCATCATCACCCAGTCTTTGCAGATTCATCAGCTTCATCATTCATCAACATCAAATTTTAATAACAAATGTTTCAATTGTTATAAAAAAATGATGTTTTCAGTGTTTTTGTTTATTACCCACGTTTTTTTTTACCACAATATACTTGTAGGAATGATTTTTTTTCTCATTGCTTTCAGTAGCATTTTTCAATACATCTTCTCGAAAAAATTAGCATGAAGTAATGTATATTAGGGCCTCTTTTCGACGAAGTGCTGGTGTATAATCATCACTGCACATTACTGTATCTGCAACAAGCAAAATTGCAGCTATGTTGCCCTCATTTTCTTCTTCTTTTTGTCTTTTCTTAAATCTTTGACCCTTTTTTCATACATGGAGCTTTTGAGATATCTTGTAGCATTTGCCTTAGTTTATTTAACACTCCATAAAATGGCTAGAATATCTGGTGAAAGTGCATGAGATGGTATTTTGCCCATATCTGTTTTGTTGCAGCAAGGGAAACCTGACAGATCATACATCTAAACGATATCCTGGGATCTTGCAGGGTAAAGTAATTTTACCCCACCCCGCAACTTCCCCCAAGACATGGTTTACAATAAAGGGCAATAAATTACATTTACTAGGTCTGGTCAGATGCTCCTTGGAAACCTAGACAAGCAAAGAACCTCTCCTAGCTATATGTTAGATCTCTGGGTGTCACTTAAGGACTGTTAGATGTATTGGCTACCATTATGTTTACATTTGGCGTTTCTGCACTGCTTTGGAGCGAGTAGTTATTGTTTTTAAGAGGTACATCCAGGGATTAATCCTAGAGTGTCTCTCTTAGCCCTCGTAGTATAAGCATCATTGTATAATGTTTTACCCCTAAAGGTTAACTGGTGCTTTATCAATTCATGACTTAATACTGTGAAAAAAATTAAAGTCTCATTAAAACAGTTTGCTATGCTCAGTTTGCCATGTTGTGTTTTTCTGCCTTTCCCCCCCCAAAGTCACATTAATGTCCTGCAGATTTCCAGTCGCTGTCGACGATTTGTCTCTGCCATCCAAACAGCAGACTCATTTTTAGCACAGGGCCTCAGGTTTTATAAATAGCGTTTGCCTTTGAGTTGAATAGAGAGGAGCAGTCTGTGCTTAGGGTGCACTTTGCACATGCGGAGCATTCCTCCATGCACAGGGTGTGGGCGGCATAGAGCCAACTCAAAAGTCACAGTTAGCAAATCTCTCCTCCATCCACCAGAAAAGAAAAAAAAATGAATATGAGGAAAGACTTGGGGGAACTCACCACTTTCTGAATTCCTAAGTAGAGACTAAGTTATTCATAAATTACTGTATTATACACTGCCTAGCCAAAAAAAGTTGCATACACAAATATTTCATGGGACTCTCTTTAGTTTTGATGAGGACTCGTGTTCGTCGTGGCATCGTTTGGAGAGCCTTATGCAAAGTCATAGGATTTATTTCCAGCCAGAATAACATTTGATTTTTGGCTGAGACCTTTTATTGACAACAGGAGAGTCTAACTACTCTGTGAAGTCTTCTCCAGCACATCCCAAAGACTTAAAATCGGGGTCAATAATATGCTGGATGGTTTTTAACCCAATTTCAGCATATTAAGCAATCTCCTGAGTTGTTTTCTTTACCTGATGTTGGCCAATAATTTGCCCCCTAATAGAGCAACATTTTTACCATGACCATGGAACACGTCATCCAACATGTTTTAAGAAATGACAAGTGACTCATTGCATCAGTCAGGGTTAGAAGAATTGATGTCAGCTAAAACAATTTAATCACTGCAATAATAATCCTATCTTAGGTTGTTATGTATTTCCTAAAATAAATCCCAATGGCAATTTTTTTGGCCAGGTAGTGCATTAAGAATGAATGCATGTTGGAATCCTTTGCCCCTCCCAAAGTTTATATGCCATAAAAGGATATTACTTCTGTTGACAAGGTATTTTTACGACAGAACTGCCAACCGCCATATTCGCTGGGGAGTTGGTATTCCAGAAGACTCCAAGTTTTTATAGAAACCCCCCCCAATCACAATTAAAGGGGTATCAATGCAGAACCTATGCTCTCTTCTCTGTGAAGACATACTAACATGGTGTTTCTTAAATTAAAAAGCATTCAATTTTTGTTGAATATATTTTCCCCCTTCACTTTCTAATCCCTGACTTAGCTAAATGCTGTAGTGTCGTCTGCTCAAATGCCCTGTTTTGGTATTGCTCCATTTGGCAAGTGCGCCAGTCAGCACTGAAGTGTTACACTTTGTACTGTGCAGTGCAATCGGTTACAGTGTTAGTGGACAGTGATATCCAATTTTCCAACACGCCAAAATTTCAAATTCAGCTACAAGTAGGTTAGACTTTCACATCCAGAGAGGCAAAGAATGCAGTATTTCAAGTATTTTTCACCATCTCGGGAATATATATGCAGCAATTTCTACACGTTTTATCAAACATGGATGGATTTTCTTTTTCAAATCAAATGTGCATGAGTACAGACAAAGAGCAGTCAGTTCCTTTCATTCGGTCTGACTGAGAAAAGCAGTATAACACATTTCTATTGCTATAACTGCATAAAGTAATGAATATTGAAATAATTTATTTACGTTTACATCCAGTTTGTCTCATTAACCCCTTAATGTCCCCTCATCCCGTTTTTGAGAAAATTGCAACACAAGCTGAAGTGCTTACTGTTCTTGAACCGCTTTGAATACAACCATAATTGTGATCTCTTCTGACAAGGGATAGTCAGTATATATGCTGCCTACTAGTCAGAATTACTACAAATATTGCCCAAATTGAGAGAGAACATAAGAATTGTAAGTTTTTGTTGGGCAGAAAAAGATTCTGTATTTTCTTCTGGTGCTGTGGCACTGTGACCAAGCCTTATCAGCCTAGAAAAATAATAAAGCAACAGCCAGAAGCCTAATCAACTGCAAATTCAAATATTATGATACAGTAACCAAAATTAATATTTTATGGATGTTCATGTGGTAATGTCTGAGGGTATTTCCATAAACAATTTTGGAGACTCTGAGTTCCCCATCACTGTTGCATTCAGTTTTACAGAAGTTTTACAACTTCCTTCTAGCTGGTTTTTTTCCTCATTTTTGCTCCAGTGCACTCCCAGCATAAGTGTGCGACCACATATGCATAAAAAGCTCTATTGCTTCATTATCATGCCTCACCACCCCCACCCCACCGTCAGAAACCATTGGAACAATTCATTCCGGGGAAAATGTAATCCCTGGCTACCATACCAATGTGTCCTTAGGAAGTTCTAGAGCAAACTGATTTATAAATGGGCCAAGGGGCTGTAGGTTTTCAATCCAACCAAGCAGAATCATGCCCGATACAACTCATTTAATCAACTGATCTGCATAGTTGATTAGTTGTATCAGGTGTACTTCTGCTGGGTTGGGATGATAACCTGCAGCCCCTTGGCCCTTGCACAGATCAGTTTGAGACACCTGTTCTAGACCATTGCCCGCCCGTGTAAACTAAGAAGAAAAAATGTTAAAAATTTTTTTATATGAAAGCTAAAACACTAACAGTTCTGTCTGATCAACATAAAATAACCAGTGAGAGCACTTTTTTTTGTGGTCCTAAAGGGTAACTGTACAATCTACAGCACTGTATCATGTGTAAAAAAAAAAAAAAAAAAAAAAGGCTAATATCTATCGTAGTTTTACAGATATTTATTCAAGCTGATTTCCTGAGATATACAAGATGTTGACAAAGCTACATGCATTTTTTCACCCTATAGCCATTTCTCAGACAAATGGAGATACGGTTGAAAATGGGCGGTGTCCCTTAAAAGGTAAGTAACTAATCTTGCCTGCTAAGTTCAACTCTCACATTGCATGTGTTAATCAGTTATTTGCTAATGATCAACGACAGACTGCCAGTGCCTGGAGTGAAGTACAAACTTAAAGAAGCTGTATCACAAATACTGCACATGCTCAGAATTTCATTCTAACACAATGAATCTGCTCGACTGCAAGTTATAATTTGATTCCATCCTTGCCAATTCGTCCTTGTTTTCCGTTGTATTTATATATTGTAGTTACTAAGGCAGCTTACTCTTCCCAGAGCTCTTTACATGACTCCCTGCTGACAATAGCTTACGACTACTGCCATAACGTTTCTCAGCTCAGGCAGACATTCTTTGTATCCTCTTCTTCTGATGTTTATTGGCGGCTGGTAAACCAGCTTACATTCTTCATATCCTTTTGCTGAAGTGTTAAAATAGTTCTTTCAATCCTAAATTTTCTATAAAAGACTCCTTAATATGAAAAGCATAAAACCTGAGTTACTAAAGTATATAAATACAGTGCAAAACAAAGAAGGATTGGCAAGGATGGAATCAGATTATGACTTGCAGTCGAGCAAATTTACTGGGTTAGGATGACAGTTTTCGAAGTTCTGAACATACGCAGTAATCGTGACACAGCTACTTTAAGTTCTTGCTCTAATACGGAAATTCACCAACCACAAATCGTGATAGATCTTACTCTTGAAGGGGACCTATTTATACCTGTTTGTACTTTTGTCATATATGAGTTACAGTGATGGATGTACATTTTAAATTAGGCCAAAGTTTCAAATAATGAGGTAAACACTTGCCGGAGTAACCCCTGTGAGAAAAAAAGTAATAATAATTTAAAAAACCTCAGATGAATACAGTTTCGAACAATCAGTTTCCAATATTTTTTTATTTACTTATTTTTTTTTTTCTACTCTAGATAGCTTCAGTATAATGTCTTTGTGTGATGGATCTCTTTATATGGTAATCTGCTGGCACAGGACGTCACTGAAAAAAGCTGATGCTTTTGTTCTTGGAAAAAGACCAAATGCTTTGTGGTCCACTGAAACAACCAACATAACGTTAAAAGTCTTCATTTTCTACCAGCATCAGAAGGTACAAGGAGCAGTGTAATACACATTTTCAAAGAGAATCTGTGTCAAGCTTGGTAAGTGTTTCCTATATCTGTTAATATTTAAACTGAATTCCGAGTGTAATGTGTAATTTGTATGGTTTTGTTTTCTATGTAGCTCACTAGCAAAGTGCCACCCTCAAAATTGTTAGCATGCATATGTAACCTTTTAAAAATGATTGTGTAGTTCTATTAGCTTGCTATGAAATTAAACATTTGGGGGGCTTCTCACTTCCAAAAACCAAATGTGTTATTTCTACTAGAATTAATAAGGTACTGCAAGATTTTCATTAGCTTTAATTTTACCTCTGCTATTTGATCTGATCTACTTCAAAGTCTTATGACCACAATACATCATGGGCAAACTTAAAGGGGACGAGACTCAAAAGTTTGCATGGGAGAATACTTTTCAATTACAGTACATTTAAATTGTTTGTTGCAAATGTTCACATTTGACATCAGCAACTCCCATTAGGCAGCTGTTAGCACAAAAAGACACGGGAATTTTAGGGTGTCAGTCATAAGAACAAAAAGCAGATGGAAAAGTAGACCTTGGTTCTGGGGGAAAAGTGTAATGGCCGGTAGTATACGGAGGCCAAGCGCAATGACAGAGAGAAAGAGAGTAGCACGAACACAGTACAAACACAGAGAATAATATAGACCAAACGCAAGTATTCGCGCTTCCAAAGGACGTATAATAGTCCGAACCACAGAAGCAAAGCGAGATAGAAAAAGGGAGAAGAAACTCCAACAATAAGAAGATAGGAAGTCATACCAAACCTGACTAAAGATATCTTCGGCTATAGTGCGAAGCTAAACACAGACACTCTAGCAAAGGAGGCGTGCCGGACATCCTGCTTATATAGATTCTGGGGAAGCGCCGCCCCAGCTCAATCAACCAGCTGGGTAAAGAATTCGATAGCCCAGGAATTCGATATCGTCCCCGGACGAGAGCCGCAAAGAAAGGTCCAAACAACACGCACACCTCACAAACCATGACAAAAAGAGCAGCTGTCCACTCTGAAATTGGTCAACAGTAATGCGCTGTTGTACTCTTTCAGGCCATTATAACACACAGGCTAAATGCCATATTAAACACAAGTTCCAAATGCTTTGGATTGATCTGCATATTTCTGAAATTTGACTAAAGTAAACAATGAGATGGAACAACAGATATGCAGCTACTCAGTTTTCAAATGTCATATTCAGATTGTGGCCACAAATGTGAACATCTAAACTCAGCAATAGTTCACATCTTGTGAGGCTAATGCTTGAGGAGATTTAGATTCGGACACGCATCAGTCCACTTGGCTTAGTTCAGCCGAATATTAAAAGCATGGCAAGGATTTCTATACGGGAAAAAAGTTTCTCATTTACTGCGCATATGATTAATGCCAACAACTGCAACTTTTGAAAAACAAATATTGTTTGTCAATTCTGCTGTTTTCTACTCTACTTTTGGAGACAGAAAAAAACACAAACAACTTTTGTTCAAAAAATATATCTTTATCAAAATTGCCATTTCTGCGAAATCACTGCTGAGCAGAATAATGGTACTCTTTTCTTCCAGACCAGTCATATATAGGGTTAGGAATCATTTGTCAGCACTTTTCAAGAATCGGGAGAAAGAGAAGGATTCTACTTTAATCAAATGTCATTGCATTTCATTTCATTTCATATCCAGTCCCATTGATTGTACAAAAACGAGCCAAAACATTGAAAACACTCGCAGATGAATCAAAAAACCTTGATTATCTTGTAACATTGGCACATGTCAAGGTCACCAGACAGAGCAGAGATGGTAAGCAAACAGTCAGTTCTTGTAACCAACATGGGACCTGAGTGACTAACAAGGGCCAAATTGTTATGGCCAGACAAGTGGATCAAAGCGTCTTCAAAGTGACAAGGTTTCTAGGATTCTATCTACATTGCTGCGGAGGAAGTGTTTTCCCCTTTCCTGAGTTCTTCTATTTTTGCATATTTGTCACACTTAAATATTTCAGATCATCAAACCAATTTTTACTATTAGACAGAAAAAAACATTAAACGCATTTTTAAATGATGATTTCATTCACAGAAGGAAAAAAACTATCCAGCCCTACCTAGCCCCATTTGAAAAAGTAATTGCCCCCGAAGTCACTCAATTAACCAATTAAGCAAATTTAATGGGTAATTAGGTTTAATTTCATTAGATATACCCAGGTATGATCGATGAAAACAACACTTAATGTGTAGAACCTGGCTGACAATGCAAAGTCGGAAAAAAGCAGCAAACCGATGCTGCAATCAAAATAAATTCAAGAACAGATGAGAAACTAAACCATTCACATCTTTCAGTTTGGAAAGTGTTAAAAAGCCATTTCTAAGGCCCAGCTATTCTAGCAAACCACAATGAGAGCCATTATCTAATGGAGAAAACGTGGAACAGCGGTGAACCTTTGCAGGAGGGGTTGACCCACCAAAATTCCTCTGAGAGTGCGCTGACAACTCATCTAGGAGGTCACAAAAGAACTCGGACTATCATCTTAAGAACTGCAGGCCTCCTGTGTCTTACTGAAGGTCAGTGTTCATAATTCCACAATTAAAAATAGACAGGGCAAAAATGGCATCCAGGGGAGAACTGAGGTGAAAGCTACTGCTGACCAAAAAGAACACAAAGACTTGTCCCACATTTGCCAAAAAACATCTTGATGATCTTCTGGACCTTCAGGACAATATTCTGTGCACTGATGACTCAGAAGTGGAATTTTTGGGTACTGTCACATTTGGCATAAAGAAAGCACAGCATTACACAATAAAAACATTATACCAGGAGCCAAACATGATGGTGGTAGTGTAATGGTCTGAGGCTGCTTTGCTGCCACCAGACCTGATGGACTTGTCGTAATTGATGGAAACATATGACAGTTAAGGAAAAATATGAGTAATCAAGAAGGGGGAAAATATTTCTTCACAGCACCCTATATAATCCTGAGTCACCATAGCAGACGTGAATCTGTTCGTCAAACCTCCCAATTAATCTCAATTTAGTGTACTAGTGTACTCTGCTGTAATGCAGTATCAATAAACCCTACTATTGGGTTGTACTCTGCCTCCACATTTGCTTCCTGGTCTGTATCATAACAATTTTCCATGCAATAAAAATTAAACTGAGAGGCCTTTAATTTCCTAGTTCAATGCAGTCCCCTTCTATATATATTGGTATTAAATTGCCTTATTTCTGTAAGCCCCCCACTAACCCAATAACAGAATTTAATTGTGTAGGGTGAAGGTGTCTGCGTGTGTGTCCTCCTGCTGCTACAGGGAAAAAGATCTTATTATTGAACTTAGTTAAAACCACCTATGACCCAGTATGACATATTTGACTCCGTTTTAATAATTAACAATTCAAGAAATCAAATTTGAATAGATATAAATCTCTCTAGAGTGTAGACTTGATTGTTATTGGAATCCTGTACTTTTGTAACTACTCTCAGAACATTTTATATTAGTTCCTCCACATGTCACTACGGTCAAAATGTACACGTCAGCCGGTGACTCAGAGGTTGCGTAGGATGCCACTTCTTATCTTATATATCTGGTAATGACTCGGAGACCTAAGAGGGCCAACAATGGCTATGCCTGTTCTCATCATGGAAAACCACCAAGTGAGGAGACTGATTTAGTGACAAAGGTCCACGGGTGCAATTAGCCGTGATATTAGCATGAATGTGTATTCTCCCCAGACCAACGCATTATATGTTAACATAGAGTTGGACAATTTTCAGAGAGACTACACAGATCATGTTTTAACCATTTATTTGCGAGGTAGGTCACGTATAGCTAATTACAATCAAAATTAATTATAAGTAAAATGCTTCAAATGTTTTTTTTTATAAAATAAGTAAATATGACATCAAATTACAGAGTCAAAATTGAATATATTCATTCCTGGCAACAAGCAAAGCTACAGATGACGGGTCATGTGGTAGTCTAGCTGCAAAACTTGAAGTACTTGAAGTACATACATTTGGTGTTTGGTCCTTAAAACTAAGAGCCATACATGAGCAATGTAAGATTTCCAGCCACAGTTCTTGGGGCCACAGGTAGAGAGTGTTGGTTCATGTGTCGGGGCTGGTGGCTTCAAGGATTCTGACTGGTGCCACCAATCTTGCAATCAAATAAAGGCAGCAGAGGAGTCAGAAGTCAAAATATGTGTGATAACCAAAGAGATAAAACATTCAGAAAACACTAAAATCCATGGTAAAGTCACCATATTCCCTAAAATAACCTGTGTTACTTCGACGGAAATGTTGTATTGTAATTTATAATAAAAAACTGTATATTTTAAATTCTGTTCAATATAATGTGAACAGGATTAACAATTTTGTTTGTATTAGTGTATTTCTTACTTGGACTGAACAATACTTTTGGAGTTGAAGTCATGGGAGTAGTGAAACCCTCAATAGACACTATTGATTTGACAAAAAGAGTAATGCACCTTGTGACAGAAAATAATTACAAACTTTCCTTTTAAAATGCAAAAGCCCTGCAACTAAATACATTTATTAGATAGCGGGTCTCCTGTGTTTTGTCAGTATCCACCCAAAACAGGAGTAGCGATAACAGATTTGGTGCAGTAGGTGCCTACTTTCCACTGGCATGTCATTTCACAATTTTTACAGGAAAAAATATCAGAATATTGATTTCAGATTCTTGTAATTTATAAACGGGTTTACTTAGGGCTTCTGAACTATTGTTATTTAGTTAACTTTTAAGAAAAAGACTAAAAGTAATAACTGAATTGCCATTTTTTTAATTCAACACAATATAGCTTATATTTGGTTCTCACTGGGATATAATTTCTCAGTTGCACACTCATAGCCAGAATGGAGAAAGGGAAGCTTCCTGACAAAACCTCTAGTTGGAGCATCTGTAATCTGCTCTTACAGTCTGACTTTGGGAATCTTGCTTTTCCTTGCTGTGGCAGCCTATTGGAACAGGTATACTGTACCATTGGTATCTCTTTTTTTTTTTTTTTTTTGTTTAACTAAGTATGATCAATACAGACTGATGTCTTTACTCCTGTGTTGTTGGTAATAATCCTCGCTGATGAAAACTGTAGATATTCATGTCCCTTCGGTATAAAACGTACCCTTGGATACACACCAAAGAATCATCTGAAGTTATCTTGATGAGTTTTAGAGACAGCCAAACTATGAATTTTATTGAAATTAAAAGATCAGAATCAGCATTCACGTTGTTTCTCAAACTGAAAATTTTGCAACACTTTGGCTCTTCTTGGGTACTTTCTCAGCAATAAGCTTGAAATTGTGAAGCAATGTAATCTGTTTGCATGTATGTACTGTTTGTGAGTGCATATTGTTTATCACTGGCAGGATAATCCTCTTCTCTAACCCTGACATTTTGGCATGAGCGTATCATATAGAAGAAAAGTTAAGTCCATTCTGGTTCCTTCTTTCTCTGCATAGTTGAGCCTGGATAGTCCTCAAATATGAATGCATTTAATCCTCAGCATTTGGGCATTACCCAGAACTGTCTATCTCTCCTTCAGTGTTAGGAACTCCACGATAACAGGTCTGCCAGGTCCACTGATGTGAACACTTCTCAAGTTTGTTTAGCTCACTCCACTCCAAAAGTGCAGCTTCAGTTCATCAGGGTGAGAACCTTGTCCTCTAATTTGGGATACTTTTTCATTCTCTGTCTTGGGAAAACCATCAATAATCACATTTGTCATGCTTGGATTGACCTTCGTGTTGGTCCACTTTGGAGTCTATGGCAGTCATTGGCTCAGCCAAACAGTGTTTGTTTGAGTGGTGCGACTGGAATATGGATGAGAGTGCAGTCTTAGTAGCTTTCAGGTCATTCACTTCCTTTTGAGTATATTGAGGGCTGGTTTTTAGTTCATATCACTCTTCCTGTTTTAACCAATGTTTCAGATGTAATTCCCCTCTTATATGTTGTATATTCATCTCCTAAAAGATCTACAAATTGCCAAGATTTTCAGAAGATTGTACTCAATTTTTCAGCAGCATGGCAAGTGACAACAAAAGAGGAAGTTAACCCTGTGGTATTTGTTATGGATATGCGTTATGTGCGTTGATCACAGCACTGTTTTGTTCAATTACCATGGCGCTCAGATTAATATTGATGCTTAACTGCAAAAATTCTAGCACTAAGCATGCAGTCACAGTAAGAATGTTGTAGCAGCGTATCTTTCTGTGGATGTTATCTCGGGGATTGTTATCATGAAATTCACTTCCTCCATTTCTTGTGTGCGTGTGCGTGTGTGTGTGTGTGTGTGTGTGTGTGTGTGTGTGTGTGTGTGTCTCGGGGGGGGGGGGGGTTGTTGATGTTTTTGGCCCTGGTTCACACTGCTGTGGAAGTTTGCAAACTAGTTTAATTTCATGGAAATAGAAATAATCATTTTACTTTTTTTATCGTACCAATTATAAATTTTTTCATTAACCCCATAATTTAGGAGACTATCCTAAGAAATAAAAGGTCCTTTTTCCCTTCTCACTATTGGCATTTTACCTTCCCTTAAAAAGCGTAAGTAAACTGAGCAATATCTTATGAACTTTTGACTGGTAATGTAATTCTGGTTCAATTGTATAATTTCATGAAGAAGAGATGAAACTTGTTTGAGGCGTTTACAGGTAAATAGGTGTTTCGAATGGTATTGTCTCAACCATTATACCCACAGTGAATCTGCGTGTTCTAATTTTGATATTGGGCGTCGCAATCAAAATTCAGCCAGAAGATCATATGTTTAATTGTTTGTGGGTTTCCTTTTTTAGTTTTAAAGCTTACACATGGGTGAAAAAGCAAACTTTGTTTAAAAACAGTGTCACCCGTATTTTATTATTTCTCATGAGAGGAACTGAGTCAGAGAAAAAGCATGAATCACCCAATAGCGAGCTGACACCACATCAGTCTGAATATATGAATGGGGAATGGACCACAGACAGGTTCAGATCACTGCTGGAGTGGATTCTGCCTCCATGATTATGATCAGTGCACACCCAGCATTTTTGGTCTATGTTCATAGAATACCATTGCCATTGCTTATTTCAACGATTATATGAGAGATTTCCAAGGTCTAAGATGTTTCCCTCTATGGTAAGTGCTATTATTGTCATTGTTTGTGATCAGAGTTTCCCATGCATTTAGTGTCTTTTTCAGTGTTGGCGCCAGAACTGGAAACTGGGGGGGCACAGAACATCCTTTTATAACAACTAAAGGCACTCGTAGAATGCAAACTTCCGCCAAGGCAGCACAGTCCAAATGTTCATGAGTGGGAGCAAAGTTGAGTTATCGCGTGTCATACGATTTCAAGATGGCTGCCGTGGCGGCCATATTGTTTCACTGATTGCGGTGAAAATCAATAGGGTCCTTCCTTGATGTAATAGCAATGCACCCACAAAATTTCAGACAAATCCGTGCATTACTTTTTGAGTTATGTTGTTCACAAACAGACAGACAGACAGACAGACAGACAGACAGACAGGGGCGAAAACATAACCTTCGACCCAACTTCGTTGGCGGAGGTAATTAGTCCTGGATAGTTCTCAATCATTTTCCTTTATTGTCACGTTTTTCAGTTATAGTAATAATCCATTGGCAATTGAAAACACGGCTTCTCTCCCCATGCGATTTAACAGTGACAAAATAATGGGCTAAATTTAGTAAAGAAAAATAATTATAAATTGGCCTATGGTGTACGCAAGACAAACTGCTCGGGAACTTCTGCGTTACCTTTTCGGCACATCAAGCAATCTAACCTGCACTTCATGATCATTTAAATTATTTAAATGAAATAAAAGACCATTTGAAACGCCTTCATGCAATTTTGAATAATACTGATTTAAATGCACCAAGGTGTGTTTCCAAATGAATGATAATCGTCTTACATTAACGGAGAGAGCTAGCCTGATAGTGTAGTGTTTTCGCAGTGAATGTATTGATAATTTAGAAAATGATTTCGAACAAGTCTGGACTAATTATTGTTTTAAAGGGACGTTTCGTTCCCCCCTCCTCCAATTTCCAGTTCTGGTGCCGCCACTGGTTGTTTTTCTGAATGTAAAGCTGTAATCAAAACATGAAACTGGGATTAATGCTATAAATATGTATGCTGTCCCTGCAACTGTGATACGTAAAAAAAATCGCGCACCAAAAAGGATTAGGATACATTAAATGCACGCCTACATAAAAACAGCCTGACATTCCAGTCACATCCTGCTGTGGGCGGTACGCCAAATCTTGTCGGTCAGGCAGTATATGTCCTATTTAAAATTAAGGGTACAAGTTTTTCAAATACAATTTGAATGAGCAGGCTGTCTGAAAATGAATCGTACGGGACCATTTTCAATTTTCTGTGTGCAGCTTGTTTTTTCTCCATATAACTTCCCTTAACATTTGCAGTAAAGAAACCTACAGTTTAATCCACAAGCTAGTTACTCAGGCGCTCCCCCCACCCCACCAGAAGGGCATGCTTACCAGTAGCAGATCAGGCCTACACAGCTTTCTGACTGCAGATCCATGACTAGATTGGGAGCTTCTTTGAATTGTCTTGGGCATTACTTAACTAACTATGCTGACTGTTGAAATGGCCCCTATGAATTTTAACTTTGGTATCCCATTGTTTTTATGTAGTAACCAAGGTTTTACGAATGTACTTTATGGAAAGTATGATCACTCTATGTAATGTTTATATTTATTCTTCTACTGGATGTTTGGAGTAATTTAAATGGCTTATCTAGTTAATTAAGAAAGCATAAGGAGGTGTAAAGCACTATTTACAATCACTTTTGCAATGTGAGTCCACATTAGTGATGTGTGAATTGCCTTAGTTTATTTTATCTGCACAGGCATATCTAGTTAAAGAAATATGGATGGAATTGGAGAGATAAAGAAAAATATATGGTCAAAGACAGCCCTACAATCTAATCCATGTTCCAACAGACATCCCATGGTGACAGCTGAAGAAAATCAGTCATGAACAATCATTCAGTGCTGCGAAAAAAGTATTTGCCCCCTTCCTGATTTCTTATTTTGTTGCATATTTGTCACACTTAAATGTTTCAGACCATCAAACTAATTGTAATATTAGACAAAGATAACCCGAGTTAATATAAAATGCAGTTTTTTAAACGATGATTTCATTTATTGAGGGGAAAAAGCTGTCCAAACCTACCTAGCCCTATGTGAAAAAGTAATTGCCCCTAAACCTAATAACTGGTTGTGCCACCCTCAGCGACAACAACTGCAATCAAGCATTTGTGATAACTGGCAATGAGTCTTTCACATCGCTATGGAGGAATTTTGGCCTACTCTTCTTTGCAGAATTGTTTTAATTCAGCCCCATTGGAGGGTTTTCGAGCATGAATGTCCTGTTTTAGGTCATGCCACAGCATCTCAATCAGATTTCAGTTCGGACTTTCACTAGACCACTCCAAAACCTTCATTTTGTTTTTTTAAGCCATTCAGAGGTGGACCTGCTGGTGTGTTTCGGATCATTGTCCTGCTGCATAACCCAAGTGCGCTTCAGCTTGAGGTAACGAACTGATGGTTGGACATTCTCCTTCAGGATTTTCTGGTAGAGAGCAAAATTCATGGTTCCATCAATTACGGCAAGTTGTCCAGGTTCTGAAGCAGCAAAGCAGCCCCAGACCATCACATTACCACCATCATGTTTGACTGTTGGTACAATGTTCTTTTTATGAAATGCTAAGTTTTATGCCAGATGTAACGGGACACACACCTTCCAAAAAGTTCAACTTTTGTCTCATCAGGCCACAGAATATTTCCCCAAAAGTCTTGGGGATCATCAAGATGCATTTTCACAAATGTGAGATGAGCCTTTGTGTTCTTTTTGGTCAGCAGTGGTTTTTGCCTTGGAACTCTCCAATGGATGCCATTTTTGCCCAGTCTCTTTCATGAACACTGACTTTAACTGAGGCGAGTGAAGCCTGCAGTTCTTTAGATGTTGTTTTGGGTTCTTTTGTGACCTCCTGGATGAGTTGTCGATGCACTCTTGGAGTAATTTTGGTAGGCCGGCCACTCCAGGGAAGTTTCACCACTGTTCCAAGTTTTCTCCATTTGTGAATAATGGCTCTCACCATGGTTCGCTGGAGTCCCAAAGCCTTAGAAATGGCTTTTTAACCCTTTCCAGATTGATAGATGCCAATGACTTTGTTTCTCATCTGTTCTTGAATTTCTTTAGATTGCGGCATGATGAGCTGCTTTTTGAGATCTTTTAGCCTACTTTGCTTCTATTCTATTTAAGTGATTTCTTGATTCAACAGGTCTGGCAGTAATCAAGCCTGGGTGTGGCTAGTGAAAATGAACTCAAAACTGTGCTTAATCACTGTAAATTCATGATTTAACAAGGGGGGGGGCAATTACTTTTTCACATTGAGCCACGTAAGTTTGGATAGATTTTTTTTCTGTTAATAAATGAAATCATCATTTAAAAAACTGCATTTTGTATTTACTCGGGTTATCTTTGTCTAATATTAAAATTTGTTTGATGATCTGAAACATTTCATTGTGACAAATAGAAAAAAAAATAAGAAATCAGGAAGGGGGCAAATACTTTTTCACAGCACTGTATATACCGAGTGCTCTCTCTCGTTTTGTGGATGTAACAAGCAGGCCAGTAACAAGGACGTATCATGACTGGTCAGGGTTCATCACCTTTTCTGTGGGACCAGCTAGCACCTGTGATGGATGTTTGTTATGGTGTGTGACTCACTCATTGTCTTTGTGATACAACCCTAAATGAAAGTCCTCAGCAGTCCTTAGTATTTCTCGGGGTACGTTTCCCAAAATCTTACCGACTTACATACTTCTCTCTACATGGCTCTGGTTCAAATGATGCGAGTTGCTAAAATTTTTAGCATTGTTACATAGCTTTGCTCATTTTAACTTAATGAGCCAGTCAGTACAAGCAAAATTTCTTCATACAAAACAGCTCCTTTGTTATAAAAGATGATATACCACTATAATGGGATTTATTTTCCTCCTCCTATTTTCTCTATTTTCTATAGTGCACACCTGAAGGCTTGGACTTTTCAGTACATAAAAGTAAAATGGAAAAAATAGTTTCAACCTGCCTCTTTACATCTGGCAGACAGTCCTATCTTTCTCTGACCTGAGATGTGCATCAGTCACCCTTCCCCCACTTCCAATGCACAGCACTGTCAGTACTCACATGACCCAGCACCTCCAGCGTGCTTTTTTCTTTCTTTCTTTCTTTGTTAATTTGTAATTTTTAAGGCAGAACACGAAGAAAGACAATGTTACAGTCAATACTGTATGTTTCTTAAAAACATGGCAAATTATTATTATCTGCATCTCCCGAGAAAGCATAAAACACGCTGGACTTATTTTTGTAAGCACAGTTCTATGAACCCCAGTTCCAATGAAGTTAGGAGGTTGTGTAAAACGTGACTAAAAACAGAATGCAATCATTTGCAAATCTCATAAACCCACATTTTATTTACGGATTTTTGCCACATTTTATTTACAATGGATCATAGACAACATATCTGATGTTGACAGTGAGACATTTTACCATTTCATGAAAAATATTAGCTCATTTTGAATTTGATGGTAGCAGCACATCTCAAAAAAGTTGGGATAGGGCCAAGTTTACCATTGCTTAGCATCCCCTCTTTTTTTAACAATAGTCAGTTCACTTGGTCAATCTGCTTAGTATCCAAAAATGGGAAATAAAGCAAGGGATGGTTATAAATTGCTGAATAAATGTGAATGAACTGGTTTATATCATTGTTCAAGAATATACAGGCCTGAAATTAAAAACTATTTATTTTAACACACATTTCAGGGCTGCCCTTTCCCTTGGATACATTTCAAAGAAAGCCAGGAGGTTCTCTGCTGAATTCATCTGGCCAGATAAATACATTGAAACATTTATCAAAGAGCTGAGCTGTCAAAGGGTACCAGTCTCAGATGTGCATAAATATGTGTTCAATCACAAACTGACAGAAAGGTGCACTTCTGCCATGCGTACTCACCTCAAAGGCATCTATTCTGCTACCTTCAAGTCTAAGTGTATACAGAAATATGTATTTGAAAAGAGGGAGAATTCTACCAGAGCAGGCACGTCAGCCATGTTTTTCAGCACTGTGAGCCTTTCTCATGGATTTAGAAATGAGTTCTTTGTAAAAAATGATTTTGGACTGTTCCAACAAGATGGACCCAAATTCGTTGTTTTCTGAATTATGATTTGTGACTCGTATTGCCCCATAAAAACTGCAGCAGTGCTACCAAACTCTAGACATAATGCCTGGATTACTAATGTGCCTGTGCAGTTGCTTGAAACTTTTTATAGCACCATTATGCATGAAACCTATGCACTAGAATTTAAAATTGGACACATGGTGAGAAATAGGGATTGGATTAATCTGCAGACTTGCCAGGAACAAACCCTTAAATAAAGCAATAGGCCTATTATATAATAGGAAGCCTGGACCTCATGTTGAACTGGTTGAAGCGTGGAGGCATCAATAATTGACAGTATAACTGACACAATACACATATAACTGTATCAAGAATGCAGTTTTAGTGCACTTTCTCTTGGTATTGTAATGTACTGTATATTGATCAGGAGACACGAGGACAAATGTACAGTGGGAACATCCTGTATAGAAGCCCCAGTCAATGGAATATTCAAACAGAAACACTAAGTAAATTCATAGCCTCCATTAAGGTGAGCTAACATTGGGCCTCATTTATCAATCAGTTAGTAAAAATATGTGTAAGTTCACTCAAAATTTTTACAAACTAACAACAACTGCCGAATTTATCAAACTTTCCGAGGCACTTAGTCTTGATCGTATGCATTTGTATGTCAATAAATTCCAATCAGTCTTAAATTGGAAGTGCATTCCAGCAACCTCAAATGAGTGTTACTAGTTCAGGCAGGAAACTCGAGAAGAGCTACATCAGCTGACAGCAGCCTGGTAAGCTACCAGCCACGTCAGCATCAGCAGGCACACAACAATTGGAGGATACACATCACAAGGGGCAGCAGTTGGTGTTATAATTGGCAACATTCAGCAATGTAAATGAGTTATTTGTAGTTGCTGAAGCTATGGGGTTTCTGCCCAACAAAAGGGAAAACTGAGGCAGGAAGGTAACATTTGACATAGTGCAGTGTACAGGAAAAATCAAATGCAAAAAAGTGAGATCAACTTGGAAAAAAATGGACATGGAGGACAAAAATCAAAGCTAAGGGTACCTTCACTCCAAGCTCGTTTTCAGAACATCTTAGCCCATCCTAAAAATTTGATGAAACGGGCTGGAGACGGGTGAAAATGGGCAACTTTGGCCAAAAAAAATGCCTCGAATAAGACACTACTTTGTTCTTATGCAGTTTGAGGCAATTCCATCTCGTTTTCATCCCAATCATAGCTAGTTTGTACAACGTTAAAAATGGGGGAAAGTAGCCGTTCATCTTGTTTTGTTCGTTCTTGATACATTTCTTCTACAATCCAAGTACGGCAACTCTGTTCACAGTATGGCAATCTCGTTTGCAGTAAAACCTCACTTAGTCTTTTTTTAGGACGGGATGGCTGGGAGAAATTTTTGAACATGCTTGACGTTCTGGAGGACCCCTCCCATCCATGCTTGTCCATGAGGATCTTACTCAGATCGTAATAAGTGTCTAAAACCTCCATTCGGTTCCCACTCATTTTTAGCCCATTCTGTAAAATTTTTGAGAACATACTGAGAACTACCTTGGTGTGAAGGGGATTTAAGGTATTTGTGGAATGGATGAGCGTATCTGTGCCATCATTGACATGGTGACATTAATTTCAGTGGAGGATAGTGATCTACTTAGCATCTCACCAACATGTGCACCTGTCCTCCTCCGAAAAGCATATCCAAAAGTTCTAAAAGTTCAAAAATACATTAATCATATAATTTTACCCAAGTAAATATGCATATCTTATTCCAGCCTTTATACGCTTCTATATGCTTTTTTCTCCATAATAAATATAAGCCTACTAGCCACTCGTCACTTGTAAACTTGGATTCACAGCGGATTGACGCTTCAAATAATTTTTCTCCCCAAATAATTATAGGCACATTTAACTGCATTAACCCCATAACCTTTTATGCTACTGTCATTTTGAATATTTTCAGACCCCTCTTGTGATGTCTCTTGAGATGCCAAACATTAAATGAAAGAAAGAAACTGTTTCCTTATTTCCTCTGATTATTCTTACATTTGAGAACACAGTGGTCTATATTTCATTTAGTTCATTGAGAACATAAAAGAAGACAGAAGATGAGCTATGCTGTTGCTGCTGTTTACGCATCCTTTACGTGTGCTTGTATTCTCATGAATTTCCTTTAATCATCGGAACAAGTCTTGTCCTCAAAAACAGCTAAATCCCAATTTTTATGTGTACACCTTGATACAATGGAAATACAAGGAAATTTGTAGGTATTTCGCTTGAGAAATGAGGCCTATTCTGCACATATGCTCATAACAACGGCAGTGCAAGACCAGTAGAGTCCTAAGTTGGGCAGTGTTGAAGATGAAAGCAATCAGCTCTGATAATGACACATTCTCACCGAATTGGAAAAATATTCATGCTTGCCACACTGCCCACAGGCATTCATCCAGAAATCACATCTATTTTCCTTTCTTCATCCAATGTCTGAAAGGCAGTGACAACAAAATATACATTTTCTGAAGTAAATTGGGGTGTTGCGAAAGAGTCGCAAGAGTAGTACAGTGCTGTGAAAAAAAAGTATTTGGCTGATTTTTACTATTTTAGCCTATTTGTCATTTTTAACCCCACTGTTTTTTTCCACCCAAAACTAATGTGCTTACTGTTCTTGAAACACTGACTACAGACACAATCATTTTCTCCTCTGAAAGGTGACACCCAGGAGATTGCTTACAAATTGTCAAAATTACTGAGAATATTCCAAACTGAGTAACAACACTGGAAAAGAAAGCATTTGTCAGGCAGAAAGAAGGATCAATTTTTTATTCTGGCCCTGTGGGGCTGTGCCTAAGATCATCAGCCCAGAAAAAGAAATAAAGCCACAGCCAGATGCCTTAACAACTGTGGATTCAAAGATTATGACATTGTAACCAAAAATTAAGATTTTATGGATTTTTTTTCTGTGTATTTTTTGTACAAGTTTCATCATACAATTTCTATGACTCAAAATTTGTTTGGATTTACAGTAGTTTTCCAACTTCCCCCGTTCATGTCTTCTCTCCCAATCTGTAGCCAGATTTTTACTCCAAGACTCTCCTGTTTCAGTGCTCTCATGTGTGATTGTATATTCCCAGTAAAATTGCTTCCAAAACTCCTCTGCTTCATCAACAAAATCCCCCCTTTTTTAATTTTTTATTGCTGATTATTGTAATCATAATATAATACATTCATATATCAATATGGTAAAAGATTTTAGCTTCTCAAAATCTTTGTGTACCTAATTTTTCATCACCTAAAGAGGTGCTTTAGAGTTTTTTTTTTTTTTTTTACAATTGCATGCTGCATCGCAACCACTCATCAGTGATGGAACATAGGGTGACTGTTGTACTGTATGTTACAGCAGAGAATCTCGAAACATCCACTGGAATTTAATGTGAAAAGCAGCTGACATTGCGGTCAGTTAATCTGAGAATGCTGTTTTTATAAAGTACAATCAAAGTAAAAGCTATAAAATTCACATCATTGGAAAAAAATAACACAGAAACAATGCTAGCAAGTTGACAAAAAAGTGAGAGCCGTGATACGTCTGTAATGTTGAAATCAATGGAAAAGTTTTGAAACTATATTGTCATGAGAAACATGAAGAAATTTAGAAATTTGTATCCATATCCATATTTGTAAATCCATAGAAATCTTCAGAGAAAGAAGTATCTTTACGTCAAAGTTAAAATAAATTCTGTACGTGTTGTAGTTTGATCAGAATTAAGTGTTGAGGAATAATTGTAAGATTGTAACGTTTCAAATGACCCCAGAAAAGACGATGCAACTATCATTAAATCCCATAATCATACTTCTGGGATTGCGCCGTCTCCTGAGAATACCCATCAGTTTTACCAACAATTTGGAAAGTTGTATTTAGTTCCAATAAGTCAATGTCAGCTAACCCATAGGGGTGAATGGGAGGCTGTTGCTGCTTGACATTTCAGACAGATGGCATAAAATTGTGCAGAGAAATTTGACAAATTACTGGAGGGACAGGATAAGAGCCATTGGGCTAGGAACTGTTTCTGTGTGGCTGATATTACAACACAAACTTACTTACTTGCACAGCAGAGGAGAGGCCTGGCAAGGGAATCGGATGAAACCTTACATCATCTGGCCTTTGATCTCAGAAGCTTTGCAGCATGCTAAGATTGGGAAGTGTATTCACTGCTGAAATCTGAATCTAGCACTTACGATGATAGAATGGGGCAACTTGAGGTCATAATATGGGGAGGTTTGCCACATGATTGTAATATTATGTTCAACCCCAAATCCGAAATAGTTGGGACAAAGTGTAAATTGTGAATAAAATCAAAATGCAATGGCCCTCATTTATCAAACGTGTGTACACCAAAAAAATGGGTGTACGCCAAAACTCCCGCAAGGATCGGCATTTATCAATCTGAACGTGAGCAAACGATCCGCAAAAATCTCACGCCAGGTCTGACCAGGTGTACGCAAATTTGAAACCAGCGAACAACATGCAGGAACGAGTGCAGCTGTCAAAATGAGTAATAAACCATATACAGCGATGCGGACGTCATGCTGTTGTTACAATTATTAGTAAAATCATAAATAGGCTAAATAGATAAATAGGCTAAATGAATGAATGAATGAATGAATGAATAGGTTAAAATGAATAAATAAATAAATAAATAAATAAGACACCTGTGTTGAGAAATTAATTAAACCTATATTTTGAGACAACCTGCTTGTCGGGCCAGACGGCTGACAATTACAATCAATTTGATTAAGCGAAATGCAGACTGTATTTTAACAATTACCCTCATGTAGCTCCGATCGAGGCGGGGGACTCATCCGTGCCCGGCCGCCTCGTATTCCCACGATGGAGGGGGCTCTCGAACGGAGACAGCTGCAGGTTCGAGTCTGGTTGGCCTCCACTGGTCCGTGCGCTGCTGTGCCTCAGCGCAGCAACCCGTTTTTTGGTGGCGATCTTAAAATCGGACCACTTTTTTTAACCTACATGTAAAGCATTTGGATTATCAATTATGTAGGCTATATAACATGAAGTTTATAAGAGCTCCAGTTGATGACCATTCCAGTGCCGCAGTCTTAGAAAGTACCGCTTAAAATAAGTTCAGCCAAAAAAAAAAAAATTTAGCTTTGGACAGACTTAAAATAAGTGTGGGCAATGGAGAAATGGGCATCTTGGCCACACTAATAAGTGCGCCTAACAAGAATTTCGGTCAATTTTTGTGCTTGGACGCACTTTGATTTATTGATGAATTAAATCAAACCTCTGCTGCACTCCGGTTTTCCACCACAACGGTGTCTACCGCAGCAGCAATAGTTTTCCAAACTGCAGCCTTCTGGGCTCCCTTTATGCCACAGTAAGGCTTCCAAATAAAATTATTTTGTTTTTCTCCATCTCGGACGTGATAATTTGTATCGTCGGCCTGCTGATAAAACCTTGTATCTTCAAAATGATAAACTTTGCAGGAGAGCAAAAAAAAAAAAAAAAGTTTCACTTTGCATTTAAGAATGCAGGTGAGCTGTGTTCGGGTAGGATGACTATTTTTCTTCCCACAATGTATCCAATCAATAAAATTTTGTATTTTGCCATGTTTATGTTATTATCATGGACATACGATTTTTTGTTTCTTACCAAATTGTAGGTACGAGGTTTTATCAGCAGGCCGGCGATATTTCCTCCTCAGTGAAGTTCTTTCTTCTTTGCCGTCTTTCGAGAGTCCATGTCGTAAAGTGGGCAGGACTATGCCTCCCGGAGCATGAATTTATAGGGGCGTGTCATGTAAATTACGATGGTTTCAGCTGCCAGATTTATCAACGCCACGCCAGTTCTACACCGAAATCTGCGATGTACACACTTTTAGTAAATCAGACGTGACACCTGGCGAACGCTGATATTTACACCAGAATCTACACCAGATCCTACGCAAGTTTGATAAATGAGGGCCAATGACTTTCAAATCACACCAGCCAGTATTTTATTCACAATAGAACAGAGATAACATAGCACATGTTGAAACTGAGAAATTTTATGATTTTATCCCCAAAATGAGCTCATTTCAAATTTGATGGCTGCTACAGGTCTCAAAATAGTTGGGACAGGGGCCTGTTTACCATGGTGTAGCATCCCCTCTTCTCTTTAACACAGAGTGGAGGTGTCTGGGCATTGAGGAGACAAGTTTCTTGAGTTTAGCCATTGGAATTTGATCACATTCTTGTTTAATACAGGCTTCCAGCTGCTGGAGAGTTTTGGGTCTCCTTTGACAGACTTTTCGTTTAATTATGTACCAAATGTTCTCAATCGATGAAAGATCAGGACTGCAGGCAGGCCAGTTCAGCACACAGACTCTTCTACTACGAAGCCATGCTGTTGTAATAGCTGCAGTATGTGGTTTTGCGTTGTCCTGCTGAAATACACAAGGCCTTCCCTGGAATAGACGTCATCTGGAGGGAGGCCTATGTTGCTCTAAAACCTTTGTATACCTTTCAGCATTCATGGTGCTTTTAAAAACATGCAAGTATCCCACACCGTATGCACTAATGCATCCCCACACCATCAGAGATGCTGGCTTTTGAAATGAACGCTGATAACAGGAGGGGTGGTCTTTCTCCCTTCAGCCCGGAGGACACGACGCCAATGATTTCCAACAAGAATGTCAAATTTGGACTCGTCTGACCACAGGACACTTTGCCACTTTGCTACAGTCCATTTTAAATGAGCCTTGGCCCACAGAACACGGCGGTGCTTCTGGATCATGCTCAACAATGGCTTCCTTTTTGCATGATAGAGTTTTAGGTGGCATCTGTGGATGGCAAGGTGGACTGTGTTTACAGACAGCGGTTTCTTGAAGTATTCCTGGGCCGATTTAGTAATGCCAGTGACAGAATCATGCCAGTGAGTGATGCAGTGGCGTCTCAGGGCCCGAAGATCACGGGCATCCAGTCAAGGTCTTCGGCCTTGTCCCTTACGCACAGAGATTTTTCCAGTTCCTCTGAATCTTTTGATGATGTTATGCACTGTCAATGATGAGACCTTCAAAGCCTTTGCAATTTGACGTTGAGGACATTGTTTTTAAAGCATTCCACAATTTTTTTACGCAAGCCTTCACAGGTTGGAAAGCCTTTGGCCGTCGTTACTTCTGAGACTCAGCCTCTCTAAGACATCCCTTTTATTGCCAATCATGTTACACACCTGATGCCAGTTAATTTAATTACTTACTAAATGTTCTTTCAGTTGATTCTCTTATATATTAATTGCTTTTTCAGCCCTTGTTCGCCTGTGTCCCAACTTTTTTGAGACCTGTTACAGCCAGAAAATTTGAAATAAGCTCATTTTGTGGATAAAAATGTAAGTTGTCTCAGTTTCAACAATTGAAATGTTATCTATGTTCTATTTTAAATAACATATTGGCTCATGTGATCTGAAAGTCATTGCATTTTGATTTTATCCGCAATTCACACTTCGTCCGAACTATTTCGGAATTGGGGTTGTAATTTAAGTGAGATGACTAGCGGGAACAGAGGAAATAGTTAAGGAACCAAAATCAGATTCACATACACCTATGTACGTTTGAGACCTGAAGTCTCCTCTAACACTTGCAAAACCAGCTACATTGTAAACTTGAAAATCATTGATGAGCTGTGTGGTTTACACCTAGGCCTTTTGTGCTATCTGCCTGCAATAAAGCCACGTTAAAATGACCTCACCATGATATTGGGGCCATAGGCTCTAATATTCACGGTAACAGAACATATCCACAGTAACAGAAACCTTTATTGTGCAATTTAACATGAGGTTCAACACCTGTAAAAGTTCAATAAACTAATTTCAGAGACATGCAAACATGATGACAAACCATCAAGGATGTACCACTATTTTGTAGTATTAAAAGATATAAAGGATCACTTACAGATATCATATGGCCAAGTCAATTACATTCTTAAAGAAACAAGAACAAATTCACAAAAACAGTCACATTCACTCATACGACCTCCAAGCAAGCAAAAATGTTGTAAAGCACAAATAATACAATAATGATTCAACAGCCTTCCCTGCAGATTCCAGTCAAGCTGCCAGGCTAAATGCGAAATTGAAAATCTGCCACCAAACATACACTATTATCAGCGGCGTAATGTCAGATGTTCAGAGGGCCTTCAGTAACCTCACCCTTTACCGCTCAATTGCCCTGAAGCTGTTCTTGTTTAAGTATGCCTGATTAACAATTAAACAATTTATCGACTGAACAACCAAGACCAACACATGACCTATTATAAGAAATGACAATGAAAAAGTGAATGCCTATTCCCTATATTTATATACTTGATTTAGAATTGTAAGGATGACAATATAAATGCAAAAATCCAAAACTTTTGCAGACTTTGCAGCATTTATTTTCGCCATCCTTACGACTGTCACTCAGCTATGCATCGTGTCTAACAACACCCCTTAGCCGTGACTACATTCGGAATATGGAACAGATTCTCATGGCTTATTGCTTAATGAGCCTCAGAAACTAATTAACGGAAATCTGTGCTGTTTCACGGACTCCACAAGCACAGAACATCATCATTAATGTGCGGAAGAAAGTGCTTCATAATTTTCTGGTGCAATGTATAACAATGCTATCAAAAATAAATTAGACTGTCGTCGGTTCTAACAATTAATCTGAGCAACTGTTGCTAATTGGGAAAAGTAAACTGTGAGAGGTTTAGCATTGAAAGGTGAGGTTTCCAAAGGCCTTTGTTACTGCTGACGGACTGCTACTGACTATTATAAGCACAAAAGGATTGATAAATAGACAAATCAAAGCATATGGAGATCAAGAAGAAGATGGAACCACTATTATTTGAGATGGGGCGGTCGGCAAGTCCCCATATATTCAATGACATGGTAGAGCAATACATTTTTGAGCTTCAGTTCAAATTCAGGTCCAATTCAGGTCCTTCTTGATTGCCATGGAGGCCAGTGCCAACAGTCAAGCCTGCCCAGTAGTATTTCTTGCATACAGGTTAGGGCTGAAAATGTCCACTCAACAATCACGCAATCTCATTCCATTGCCTCGAGATAGTAATGCGCTAACAATGCGGCTGACCGTATCTCATTCTAAGACAACATACGTACAGGCGCTCAGATGGATGCAAGTGCATTTGTCACTTAAATAATGTGGTGCTGGATGGGAAAATGACAACTGCCACACTCTGCAAATCAGCAAAGACACTTGAATTGGGGCACCGCTTTGTGCCAGGTGTAAGACAGAGACCTGGAAATAAAAACTTTGTAGCAAGCTTTTCTGAAGTGCATTTCTGACAGGGAATAACACGGAATAATATTCAATGGGATTCTATGATACTATGGAATGTATTTCTGACTAATGCATAATATTCTATGAAATTCTACAATTATATACGATCTCTATCTTGGGGGGAAGATTGCTCGCCCTCGCTTTGGGTCCTCATAGACCCTAAAATTGCCTCCACATCTCATTAGTTCTGAATGTAAATCATTATTGTGGGCCCAAGCTGAAAAAGACCCCTGAGATCTCAGCATGTCACACTCTGCAGTCTGCATGAAGGAGTCTGGTCCCACATATTGATCCTAGGTTATTTGTACCATGAAATACGAGCCTGTATTGATGTCCTCATTTCCTTGGATGGAATGCCATATTGGTGGCTATGTTTATAGATATGTGACCTTACAAAAGGCTGCAAATGAAGGTCGGAAAAAGTCACGCATTTTCAGTTTAATCCATATTTTTCATTATTAGGCTGTATAGTATTGGGAAAACACCGCTTATCTGTAAACAAAGCAGCCATTTCTTGAAACAATTTGAGTCCTGTATATTTGAAGTGCATCCACTTCTTAGATTTTGAAGAGGTCTGTAAGCACGCAATTCCCCTTGAAACGATGTGCATGAAATAGGCACAGTGAGAGCGTACACATGACTGAAAATCCAATATACAGTCATAAACATTTAATTTCTGCATCTATTGTGCTCTTCTTTTCTTCATTTATCTTCAAGACTATTATATACTCAATGCAATCACCTTACAGCCATTTAAATGTCACCAGAGCACTTTAAGACAACTATGGAAGAACCAAAAGGCCTAATGTTCTTTTAATTAATTCCCCTGTATTGATGAATGGTTCTCTCTGAAGAGATAACGCTGGACATAAATCTCTTTCATTTAAGTGACAGACTGTTCAGACAATGCTTGGGGATGGATTGCTACCTAAATTGAGTTTTTAATACTGTATAGAGGCTTGCTTATGGAATCAACATCCAAGCTTTTCTCAGTCCCTTGTGCCAGTTCTAATCTCTAAGATGTAGGATACATAATACCCACGCCAACAAGAGCATTTCATCAACCAAACTGTAACCAATTTCAAATCCAAGTGTAACCAAAGTCAAAGCTCTCTGATTAGAGTACAATATGTAATGCTGACATGGATGGAAGTGCATTCAAAAATGAGAAAATGAACGGTCTGCAATTTGCAAATAGAGTGTAGTCGCAGCTGAAAGAAAAGTATATGAGTCACATATTTGAATGGTTAGTATTTCTCCTTGGTTATATGGCCTTGATTTTGTGGTAAAATCGCTTGGATTATGTCCTGCCATTTATTCAGTCCAGTGTTTACAATCGGTCTTTTCATGAAAACATGGTTTGACAGCGAAAGGGAACAGAAAAAAAAACTAAGGAATGCAGATGTTTGTCTGATCTATTTGCAAGTCAAATATCGAAGGAAATTTTCTCCTTGAATTTTAGACAATTCTTTAATTTTGTAGCATGTAGGTATTTCTTAACAACATGATATGAAAGGCACGTCTGGTTCGCTTATGTCCTGTAAGCTTGCTTGCTTGCTTATTTATTTTGCATTGTAACATTATACATCCATGTATTCCACCACATTTTGTCTTGCTCAGATGACTTTGTATTAAAAATATCACAAATTATTGTATTTAAGCACTACATGACCATGCTCCTACTGATACAGTAATTGGTTAATGGCTGTAAAAAATCATTGAGATTCTCACCTATGCTCAATGTGTTGACAATTTTCATATAAGGGAAATACCTCTACAATATATGAAATACCTAGGATGAGTAATTACAATGTATTTATCTTAATAATGCTCCAGTGCGATACCAGCTGTACAGCGATACCTGCCTCTTTAAGGCCTCCTTCCTTCAAGACTCTTCTGTTGTGATTGGCTAACCACAGTTCTGGAGACAGTGCCCATAAAATAAAGGGAACACCACAAAAGTTTAGAATTGCACTGCTGAGGAATAGAGGTATACATTTATGCAAAACACTGATTCTTCACTTCCTCTTCCTTTGGAAGTCCAGACAAAGGAAATTTGTCCTTGGGCTGAAGAACACAGCATCTTCACAACAAGGCAATGCACATAAACCAAACTTTTCTCGCCATTCACTTCTACCTAGATTTGTTTGAGGGCAAGCAAAACTTCCTGCTTGGCAAGAATTATGCTGATGTGTTACATTGTGAAATACACAAGTTAAGGAATAAAGGCCTGTACAAAAAGCGAGCTGTATCAGGTAGTTCACAAGTTGTTTTCTGGAGAATGACTTTGTTTGGTGTGAATTTTGGTCTTTAAAACTTTGCAGACATTTTACATGCAGAACACAATTATATAACTCAGTGAAGGAAAGGGATAAACTGAAAAAGCCTGATAAAAAAATGTGTCACCATGTACAGGTGGAAAAATATTCTTGGCTAGAGTCTCTCACAGGAAATACCCATGGAGGTGCATGTGACATCAAGCTGCATGAGAGATGTATGCTATTCATGAGAGGGATTACATTAAGCAGATGCCATTTTAATTTAAGAGATGAGAAAATTCAAGCAAAATGTGACATACCAATCATACATATCCAGGATCGTGATAATATGAAAAATTTGCATTTCATCATGTTTAGGCCGAGAATAAACATAGTCAGGTCAATTCTGAGTTGTTGGCCTGCTGCTGGGCACATACGTAATAAATATTGGGCAAATGAATAATAATTTACACTACTCTATTCACATGCAAACAGTAGTCAGTGTAAACTGCTAGGGGCTTACCTGCAACACCTACATAGACCTCAAAATGTTTTACGGCCCAAATAAGAGCCAAGGGTTCTTTTTCCACAATGGAATAATTTAACTTGTACGATTGAATTTTCTGGCAAAGAAACTGACCAGGTGTTCAATACCATCAGTACCAGTCTTCAACAGCACAGATCCTGCTCCCAAATTGCTGGCATCTAGTACCTGTAACTAGAAGGGTTCACCAAGATGGGGAGCAGCCAAAACAGGAGCAAAGGAAAGCACACGTGTCCAAAACATAACATATGGTCATCAGCAAAACCAACATTGGCCAGCTGTGGTGTTTATTTCAACAGGGTAACCAGCATAAAGCAGCACTGACCAGCATGGAATTCATGCTAGTTGGTGCTGTTTTTTATTTTATTTTTTTCCAGCACTGTTACTCGCTGGGACAGTTAATTACAGAAGTTGCTAGCAGTCTGACATAAAAGGAAGTTTAAGTCAATAGTTCCCACCTAAAATTGACCTTTGGACAGGACACAATATGTAAGGGTTGGCCAGGAAAACATGGACTGGACTCAAGTGCAAAGTTGGATTTGTTGGATGTTTTATTATGCTGGCCGCACAAGCAGAAGGCATATACGAAAAAGATACAAACAAAACAGGAAGCGACGTTCCTTAAAAGTGCAAAACGATAGTAATACAAACAATAAGCTAAACCTCGAGCAACGTTATGTTTCAAATGGGAAACAAAAATAGGAATCAAGGTTCCTTTATAAAGTGCTGGAACTACACAGCACTGAGATCAATGGTTTAGTTAGTTAGTTAGTTAGTTTCACATGCCCTTTGATGTTTGGCACTTTCGTTCAACCTGCGTTGGGTTAAATAAAGGAAAAGGGAAAGCTCGGATGTTTGCCCCATTGCAGCAGGTGGTCGCACTACCCCTTAAAAAGAACCTCGGTTCAGAATCGTTATGGCCCTAAAATATATATATATATATATATATATATATATATATAGAGTACACTACCGGTCAAAAGTTTTAGAGGACACCCCAACTTTTTTAATCGAAAATTATGCCGTTTAATGTCTCATTGTACTCTGGAATGAAAGCATAGACATGATAGAACAAATTTACAATCGAAGTTAAAAAAGAAATCATGGAATCCAGTCATCAGATTAAGGAAAAAAATTTGATTTGCATTTTTTTTTTCGAATCATTATATCAATTGATTAGCAATTGTTGAGCACATCTGAAAAATGATTAGCAAAAATTAGAAAACAGACTTTTTTATTCTTTCCTTATGACAAATTACAATCACAATAGAAATACAACTCCACTCCGAAAGCAAAACAAATCATTTCAAAAAGGCACCAATTTTACCTTGAACAATCATAATTTAATACAGCACACTTCCGTTTCCCAATGAAATTTCTGTAAACTACTTTTAACCTGCAATACAGCTGTCTTATCTATACCTTACTGTAGCACAGGGCTATTCAACCGTGTCCAGAAAGGGCCGGTGTGGGTGCAGGCTTTCATTCCAACCAAGCAGTTACACACCTGACGTCACTAATCAACCGTAAGAGTCTTTGCTAATGAGCTTGATTGGTAGTATTACTGTGCACATGTTTGTTTGGAATGAAAGCCTGGTCCATCCCGGCCCTTGCAGGATAATGTTGAATAGCCCTGCTGTAGCATAATGTTGTTTAACACCTGATCAGAGATGTGAAAGGATCCATTCCCATTAAAATCCAGTCACACAGGCACTCTCCAACTCAGTCACATTTAGACATCACGAAAATGATGTATTTGAATGATCAGAGATCATTGAGCATGTTTCAGGAGGCCGGCGAACTCGTGATTCCCTAAACCACATAGCAATGGGACAAGTTTTTATGACTTTGATCAGCTTACCGTGATGTTTGGGTGGCTGGAGGAACATTCGGGTGTGTAAAAACGTGAAGCGTACATCCAGTCAAGGCGATTCAGAGTTAAAGCCGAAAGTGGAGGTCTGATCCGGAATGATTTCCATTAGAGCAAAAACCAATTCACATGGCTTTAGTATAACAATGATTACAAAGATTCCCCTTAACTAGCATCAGCTAGATATGAAGATGGCTAGCTTTATAATCTGAAGAGTAACGTAATATGCAATAGCATGCATAACAAGATAATGCAGCTAAAACTAGCCATGATATGCAGTAACACGTCTCAGGTCCGAACTGTCTGTTTGCTCTTTCGGTAAAATAAGCTGGTAATCAATGTTGAAAGAGATTGTGAGCGTGCGATGGTGTTGAAAGTGACAAATCAGAGCAATATAAACTGCTGCAATAGGCATCATAACTACCATAGGTTCACTTGCTAGCTAGCTGTACCTAAGTGATTGCTTTTGAACTAGCTAGCAAACTAGCAAACGTCCCATAAATGTAAAAGTTCAGTTGGGTTGGACGAAACTGCCGTGAAACCTCAGATAAGTTCATGCCAATGACAGCTGGCAAAGTTAGTAAAGTTGGGACAAGAGACAGATCATATTGCCTAAATATGATGATCATTTACAAAGATTTTCCTTAGTTAACGTTAGTCAGTTTACTAGCCAACTAGGTGGCTATATCCAAAGAGCAACGTAATTTAATACGTGATGGCTCACATAGCAGTCTGGCCGTCATGATCAAAGATGATAGAGCGTATGAGCATACGAAAGCGTCCCGAGTCTCAAGTGCATGCATGCGCTCCCCAGAAGCTGATTGGTTGGTATGCAAATAAGGAACATCATTTTCCAGCCAATCAAAGTCATTGAAACTTCTCCTATTGCTGTGTGGCTCAGGAACTCTAGCCTCACATCACCAGACTCTTCATACAGGGCAGAAGAGCCTGGTTTCCGTTCACTCTGAATTTTGTCTGGATTCTGGTTCCGGTCTAGAGAGCGGATCCGGAATTCACCAAATTTAAAAAAAAAGTAAAAGTGTTCACCAAAATAAAACTTTAAATTCTGGCGCACCATCGATTTCCGTCTCCGGTTTTGAAACATTTTATTCATTTAAACATGGACGTACATGCTCGGGGATTTTCTTGTAAATTATATTATTTAAATTAAAAAGTTTCACCGCATTTTTATTAGCTCAGTGCTTTTATTTCGACGGAAAGGCGCATCCATCGAATTCCGGATCCTGTCTCTCTCGCCCTGGTCCCAGTTGCTTACCAAAACAGCCACTAAACGGCCCAGACTACAGGAACTCGGAAGTTCGCAGGCCAGTGAGTCGGGATTCATGAAATATCATTAGTAATTTTCAAATCGCATTTTTTTGCGAAGGGATTGCTATGTTGATTAGCATTTCGTCAAAACTGCTGAAATTTGATTTGCATTTTGCGATGCGAATCCACCTAATCTGATTACTGGAATCAATTTATGAACCAAAATGTATTTTAAACTTTTGATTCAAAGTACCCACCTTTGGCAGATATAACAGCTGAGCACACTAGTGGCATTCTTTCTACAATGGAAATCAAATATTCTTCAGAAAGTTCTTCCCAACTCTGTTGCAGAAGTTCCCATAAATGTGTGGCACTTGTAGGTTGCTTTGCTTTCACTCTTCTGTCCAGTTCATCCCAAACCATATTGATGGGGTTTAGGTCTGGAGACTGTGCTGGCCACTCCATGTTTTCAAGCTTACCGTCTTGTTCTTTTTTCCTCAGGTAGTTCTGGCAGAGCTTGGACTTATGTTTTGGGTCATTATCTTGCTGTAGGATGCACCCGACCAACTAGGCGCATACCAGAGGGTACTGCATGGCGCTGCAGAATGCTGTGGTAGCTGTTTTGGTTCAGGGTGCCTTTCACTCTATAAGTCACTGACTCTGGATCCAGCAAAACAGCCCCAGACCATCACGCTTCCTCCTCCATGTTTGACAGTTGATGTCACACACCGAGGAACCATCCTTTCACCTACTCGATGGCGTACAAAAAACCTGGGTAACCTTACCTTTTGTTTAAAACTTCTGACAGTTCACCACTTACCCTTGTACCATTTCAAGCTATTCATTGGACTGGAACTGCATAATTTTCAATAAAAAACTGGAAAAATTGGAGTGTCCTAAAACTTTTGACCGGTAGTATATATTGGGAGTCCACTTGCAAAGCCTTCTAAGTCAAGTTGGTCCATTTTTTAGAAAAATAAGATTTTTTGATAGGCATAGAAATTATCTTCCATAGATACCAATTATCACTATACTGAAACTATTAGCCTTGCAGACATAATCCATGAGGCAATTCTTTTTTTTTTTTTTTTTTTTTTAGAAATGACTTTGATTTTGCAACACAAAGTTTTGACTTAGCAGGTTTTGAAAGTGGAGCAGAAATTTAGCAGGTTTTGACAGTGTTTAAACCAGCCCCGTTGCTCAATAGGTGAAGGTATTTGACTCAGAACCCACTCTACATGCAAGGAATGCATTTTAAGACATGCACGGATATCATTCAAATTCAAAATAGCGTTCCTTACCTTTAAAGTTTGAGGAGCTTCCTTTCTGAACCCTTACAAGGAGATTCATTTGCATTTTCTGCGATCAAAACGAAACTTGAGTCTGCATCCCCCATCCTGAGTTAGAGAAAACAAAAGCTGAACAGGCTATAAAGCTCGACTGTGATTGGTTCCTTCTAGCGAACGAAAACGGAATCACGTTTCCACATTGGCTGATGACTTAGGAGAATTTGACAGTTTTCCTCCTTGACTTGGCAGTTTTTGCAAGTGGACTCTCTCTCTCTCTATATATATATATATATATATATATATATATATATAAAAACGGGATAAACACCGTTGACACTGGTATAGTTTACGAGAGTTTGCAAAGATAGAATGTAAAGCTATGCTATATATCCACAATGCTACCACTCAGTGGTAATGAGAAACAGATGATCCTGGTTAAGTGATGAGTGGGGCTGCGATCCTGGTCTTAATTGGCCGGCGCGCTGGACTGCAGTAGACGAGACCTGACACAATATTTAGCACTGGCCTTTACCTGCACTGCTTTTCTGATTAAGAATGCTGATACTTCCTAGAACAAGAAATAAATGTATAATAAAAAAGTCAAAGAATAAAATGACATGATAAATGTGGACACACTATCACAACACTAAATTATGTTTTAAAACAAATTATCAGAAAACTTTGTGTCCCTTGAAAATCATTACCTCATTTCATTTTTTGCAGGATAGAACCTTATAATTTTTATTAGAAGGTTCTATCTGCATTTGACCTGTTCCAGAAAACCATTTACAAATTTTATTGGACTTTTATATTGCACATTTATCATACATTTAGGGTTTATGTCATTTTCATGAGTGAAAGAGACTTACTCCACATATTATTTTTTCTACTTGGAATGTAAAAACATTGAACATCAGTGGCTCAGAACTTCTCAGAATGCAAATAGAACCTTATCTTTCCATGGGTATGATATCCCAACATGTGACCCTTAAGCAGGCGTCATACTGTCCCGAAATTGACACCAGATGGAAATGTTCAAAGTCGGATCTGATCGTAAAAACATCGGGCCATTCGTGAGGGCATCTTAAGCCATCGTATGACCGCTGGTTGAGTTTCTCAGGCTCCGGCAGCAACTTCATGAGCGGTGGAAAAATCTTTGGCATGCCAAAAAATTGCCGGAAGACCTTGCAAAGGTTCATTTTCGTGTTGAATTCGTGTGTCCGTTTTGCCCTTGGTAAGGCCATCGTGAGAGCATCTTGTCAAATCGTGTCATCTTCGTCTTTACTTCGTGTGATCATCAGTGCCATCGGGCATTTTTCGCCTCACGAAGGCAATACGAAGGAAACAAGAAGCTGCCCGATTGTCTTAGGAAGGCAACATGACTACCTGAAGCCCTCGCAATGCCGTCGTGTAGCCATTATATTATAGTATGATGAAATCCAGATGGGACCATGGTGTCGGCGAAGACAGCTGAATTTGAGTAGCTCAAGCGTTTCACGTCTCATGGTAACGTGGACATATCATCCATGAATAACAAAAGGTCACAAGTGACATTCCTGATGAAACCTGTTTTTCTGCACCACGAAGTAGTACTTCGTGGTGCAGAAAAACAGGTTTCATCAGGAATGTCACTTGCGACCTTTTGTTATTCATGGGACGATATAAAAGGCCAGCCTCAGAGCATCTTCCTCAGTCAGTCCTGAGCAACTCTACAGAGCAGACACAACGTATATTATATATGTAAGGGATAATGTATAGTGAGCCGGTGATTGTTGAAAAATAACTCCCGACAGGGGAATAGAACCCCGACGCTCACTACACATTATCCCGCTTAGAATATGGCTAAAACATTTAAAATATTAAAATACTAATATTACTAGCAACGGACAGCAGCGCAGCGGTCATACCTCTGGAAATATACACCGTAGAATTTTGGCGATTGACCAATCAGAATCGAGTATTTAAGAGTGCCATGTCCTAAATATAGCCCTATATAAATAAGGCACAACGTATTCATGAAACTGATAACTGATAATGAACTGGTTGCTTTTAACGTTATACTTTTTTATCTTAACATTTCTTGTTCATAATAAAACAATAGTTATAGAAACTTACAGTAATCTGTCGTAAATTTACTGTATTACTCTGCAGTAAATATGCAAGCCATCGTGTGGCCTTCGTGTGCCCTGCGGGTAAACCACTTGATAAAAATTGATATCTTTTTGTTGCCTTCGTGCGTGGTTCGGGTGCCATCGTCTGACCTTCTGTAGGCATTGTACTTGCTTCGGCTGTAGATTGGCTTTTGACCAAATTCGGGGCCATCACGCAAAATTCAATATTCGTATGGCCATCTGGTGTCAATTTCAGGACAGTGTGATGCCTGCTTTACCACTAATGAGTCTAATGATATCACAAAAAAGTGCTAGCATATAACAATAGCATATAATCGGAAGCGGCACTGAAAAATGCATGTTCTGAATAAATTTTGAAATTTATCAGAACAAATCCTAAGGAAATTATGAACAAACCATTTTTTTTCCAGTTGCCTTGAGCTGATTAGGTCCAAAATTCAATCAGGTAATCCTTGGACCATTGCAAACTTTTCCATATAAATTTCATGCTATTTGAGCAAACGTTGTTTGCCCTACACAGCTGAAATATAAACATGCAAAAAGGCAAACAAATAAATTAAATTGCTCAGAGGGCAATAACTTGGCAAAATCTCAATGTTTGTTCACAAATGATTCTTTGGTAACCTCAGTTTACCATTCCTCATACAGGGGTCAAACGGATAGAGGGCAGCACAGTGTTGTAAATGAGGATTCCCATCATAAATATAGGTGTCCATTAAATCCGCTATCAGCAGCAGGAGCAATATTTGGTCAGGTTATAGAGCCTAGCAATGTACATCTCTTTGACAAACTACAATTCATTGGGATCAATTTTGACAAGGATGTGAATTGGTGAACATTCACTGGTGTTAAAAGACAGGAATTTTTGAGATTACAGGATATTTTATGGGTTTCCCAGCGCAGGTTTTTTTTTTTTTTTTTTTTGTAGCACTCAGCAAAATTATGGCCTCTGTAATGTGGACAGAATGATTAACAAACAAACAAAAAAACAGAATGAAGCAACATACTTGGCAAGATTGCAGAGAAATGAGAAGACTTGATCGGAGATCAATAGCTAGCAAAAATTTCACCTGTCCAGGGGCCTTATTTACAAAAAATTTGCGTGGATTTCATACCTAAATACGTACGCACAAAAAAATAAAAATGACATTTTGTGGAAAATAACCTAATTTATAAACCTATGGGTAAAATAAACTGCATGGAATTTTCATTTATTTAATCAGGATGGACTTGGAATTTATTAACATTGTGCATATTCTTAATAATTTCCCTTTTTTTAATGTCAAGTTTGTTTTTATAAATCAGAAATCTGCAAAGAAAGTGATGTACCTATCTTTTTTGGGCCTACGCACCGTTTATAAATGAGGCCCCAGGTCACTCAAGGTCAAGAAGACTATGGAAAGATAATGGCCATTTTGAACGACATTCAATTTTTCCATCTGGGCTTATACATGAGGTTGACTTTTGTCCAGTGTACAGTCTCTATCTCTAGCTCTATCATTTCAGTTTGGTTTGAAGTCAATTGAGCAATATGGAAGAAAGTTATTGCAAGGAAATTATTTTCGAACTCTTGCCTATTACTTGCTTGAACTTTGACCAAGATTTACCCAAAATAATTGGTTTCAACTGGAAACAACATCTGACCAATTTGAGAAGTCAGCAGATGTTTGTTCTCGAATTGTCAGTGCTATGCTGTCCACAAACAGTCATACAAAAAAACAAATGAAATTGTTCATATTTACCATTCCTCATACCTGGTCAAATGGATAGAGGGCTGCACAGGAAAGAACTGCATTGTAAACAGGGATTCCCATTATAAGTACAGGTGACCCCCAAATCCACAATCTGCAGCAGAAGCGCATAATGTTTGGTCAGGTCTGACAGCACACCAATCATAGGCGTAGATTTGGGCAGGGATGGTCGGGGTATGTCCTGAGCAACTTTCAAATATGCCAAGAATATCCTGACCAACTTTGGATCAATGGAATAAACAAAAGAAATGCAGAATTGTACATCAATCATGTTCCAACTCAATTTAATATTAGGACCGCCACGGTTTGTGGCTTTGTCGAGTCTGAAGTGTTTATCTCAGCTGTAGTCACATAACTACTGTTGTTTCAAGAAAACAATACTGTATATAAAGATACTTAACAGAAAGAATTGTGAATTGGCTAGCTAGAGTGGTTATATATCCACTGAATTGGTTTTAATGTCCACTCTTCTAGAATTAAGTGGGCTTTGGGAGAGCACAGAGGAGATTGAATCAAATTTCAATTCATTGAAAAGTAAATATATGGCTGTGGTGAAACGATTGTGCGGACAGAATAACAAACAAACAATCAAACAGACTTAAGTAACATACTTGGCAAAGTAGACGGCAAAGAAATTAAATCACATGGAGAGCGGAAACAACTCTATGTGTTGTTCATTCATGCACTGTGGTTCTACTGAGTAAAATACAAGGCCTCCTCAGATGGCTAGCCTAATGATAATATTTGACATGAGTGCCAGCAGTCCAGGTAATGAGAAAAATAGAGGGGAGGGCACCCATATTTGGGAGCTATGAGTGTCTCCAATTGCACAAAGTGTAATTAAATGAAAAATGGTGGGGGGAGGAGTGAGACTAATATCATCCGATTTGGAAAAGGGAGTTTATGTACAGAGTTTATGTGTAGTATGTAACTATAACGTGTCGAACCTGAGTCGAACCTACAGCCGCGGCAATTATAGTTTTCCATAGATCCTGTCAAACCCAGCAATACCAAATTTGTGAATATATATTTTTTCAAAATGTTTTATGTTTCAACAATTTACAGTTACCTTGATTATGTACTCCAAATCTCTCTTTTTAAAGGAATTTCTATTTTAAACTTGTGGTATCACTGACATTCAATTTGCAGATGGCTGCATTTTGAATCCATTTGTTAGAATTTTTAGGACGGTTGATTCTCTCAGTAACAGTTACTTATTTATTTACTGTGTTTGAACTGCATACTTATTTCACATTTTTTGGAGTGTCTCAGGCTATTTGTGTATAAAGCTGACACACTTGAGAGAAATCAAAATTTTTGATTTTGCCAAGTTATAACAAACAAACATTTAGACCAACAAGTGCCAGCAAAAAAAATTCAATTACCCTCCCCCTTTGGGTGGGGTAATAACTCTGTTTGCATTGTCGGATCACGTCTAGTAACCTGTTTAAATCTTGCAACAAGGCGCATAGCTAACACCAAATTTAAATCCATGACATGATATATACTATTCAAAAAAAGGAGGGGATATTGGATTTACAAGTACCATGAAATGCAGATCATGAGGTCAGGAAGGAAACAAATGACATAAAAACATTAAGGAAACATTTGTCAATTTATTCGAAACCTTGTGTACAGTCAGTAAAGGACAGATTCTCCAGAATAAGGGTCGACACAAACACAGGGTCACACAGCAAATTTATCACCATTGTGAAACAGAGTCAGTAGCGGGTAAAACCCCCTCGGTTGGCTAGACAAGCTCGAATTCGGCGTGGCATACTCCTAACGAGACGTCCCAGGTCATTTTGGGGAACGTTATTCCATTCCTGTTGCAATGCTGCAGCAAGTTCTTGGACATTGGCAGGAGGTTGTTGACGTTGGCGTAGCCGCTGTCCAAGCATGTCCCAGACATGCTCGATGGGGGAAAGGTCCGGACTGAGTGCTGGCCATGGTATTGTGGTGATATTCTGCTGCTGGAGGTAATCTGTAACGATCCTGGCCCTATGACATCTGGCATTGTCATCTTGGAAAATGAAACGGCGGCCATAACGACGTGCAAACGGCACAACATGGGGTGCCAAGATGTTGTCCCGGTAGTACTGCCCTGTGACACGTCCAGCAACAACATGCAAGTCTGTTCTGCCGGCAGCAGTGATGCCTCCCCACACCATTACAGATCCACCCCCATACGGATCATGTCTAATGACGTTAACGCCATGGAAACGTTCGTTACGTCGGGCGCCAAACCCTCCTGCGTCTGTCAAGGAAGTCCACAGTGAACCTCGACTCATCTGAGAACATTACGTTGTTCCATCGGCGATTATCCCAGCATTGATGATGACGACACCATTGGAGTCTGGCCCTAATGTGACGATCCCTCAAACAGGGAATGACACGAGGACGTCGGGCGTGTAAGTGAAATCTGTGCAGACGATTCCTGATGGTCTGGCCACTCACTACCAAGCCAGTATCCCTTTGAAGTTGAGACCATATCTGATTTGCTGTTACCATACGATTTCTCAAGACAATAGTGCGGATGAATCTGTCCTGAGCCTGAGTTGTTGCCCTTGGTCGACCGGATCGTGGTCTATCCTGAACAGACCCTGTAGCACGATGTCTGGACCATAATCTGCTGATGACAGACTGGGAAACATTCATTGCCCTTGCCACAACGACCTGTCTTGTGCCAACCTGTAGCATGCAAAGGGCACGTAACCTCTCCTCCTGTGTTAGACGGCGCATGGTCTCTGTTTAATTGACGACTTCAACCACTGATAATCTGATGCTTTCTCTTCAAAATCTTCCTTTACAGTGGCTCTAACCTTCCAATTCAGAGTCATGCAAATTTTGGCACAACCCCTTGATCATCAATAGCATCCCGTGCAGATCGTGAGAGTGTCATTGATGTGTTTGGATGATGAATTTCTTTGGAAATGCTTCCTCAGTAAGGAACTATACAACATGGTTTCGTATCCCTTTGTATATGTGAAAATTTTGATCTCAAAATAAAATATCCCCTACTTTTTTTGAACAGTATATTTACAAAACAATACAGGACAATTTGCATTATGCTGTCCATCTTCCGAAGTTTGTTGGCAATTTGCATGTAAAGCTTAAGGATGAGGCAATAAGGCCATACAGATGTCTTTTATAAATCCTCCATTTTAGCTCAGTAAACAGTCTTGTTTTCTGTTGGGGGTCTTACATGGGAACACTTCAGTAAAATTCCCTGCACCAATCATATCCTTGTTTTTAAGTTGCTTAACTCCTTTTTCAGATTACCTGTCAGTAAAATTTAACAGAGCATCAGTTCACTAATTCAAATGAACATAAAATACTACAGCCTGGACAATATCTGGAATGAAGCACTCACCCAGTGAATCAATACTCTGAGAAAAGAGTGCCTCACACTCGATTATACTCTATTGTGAAATATGAATGCCATTACTGAAATCTAAAAATAGCTCTACTTGATGATCTAGGCCTAAGCTTGGCATGTTATTGCTCAAGTATTGGCACAATGCTCTGCCATTCCTGGATATATCTGCTGAGGTAATCAGAACAATTGTTTAAACTAGACAAAAACTTACAGCAGCATGGTGGAGATCCACTGTGTCATTGATTACTGTATGCGTTGACCTTCAGGGCTACCTTTTCTGTCCTGTCACCCACACCTTGAAACTTAATACATTTGAGGCTCCATGTTTCAAGTTTTAGATTATAATTTTGCTTTAAGGTCCCATGCCAGATCAGATCAGTGGGGGACCATTAGTTCTTTATTGCAAGTTATTTGAAGGCAGTCACAGTTTTGAAGAATTTTACCAGAGATGGGAAAGGAGCGGCAACGTGTTTCTGTGGGGTGACACACACATTCCCGCTCGGGGGTGGAGCATTGGTTGGGGCTGAATGAGCCAAAAATGCTTTACGAATCAAACACTCCATAAATAATCAAATTTATATTTAATTATCATTTCGCCAGGCATATGCACAGAAACATATGTCTCTTTTCATGCTTGCTATTATGCATGTCTTAGACAATGGGCATCCACATCTCCATTTAATGCAGATCCATCCTTTTATACATTGTATATGTGCACTATAAATGTAAACCCTTAAACACTAACACTGACTTAAACAAAGTTGACCATGGCTGGGTCGATTCAAAGGGCTCATATAATTCCTGGGACATTAGTACTGAAAAGGTTTGGGCGTCGGATGGCTCACAGTAAAGAGATTTGTATTTGAGGAGCCCAATGGTTGGATGCTCCGCATTAACGGATTGTGATATTGGTTATTCTGAGTGTTTGATCAAAGACACTAAGCTTTTACCATGTATAAATATTATATCAGCAAGCTCAGTGCAATTTTTTTGTTTCTTTTTTCTATCTGCACAATCATCTTACCTGTGTCAGGAGTTTATGCAGAGTAGTTACTTTGTTCCAAATACAATTGTGCACTGGCGTACGTAAGAGGCTTGGGAGATGGGTGGAAGTTTGGGGGCAATTCCCATGAACATCACGTAGAACCAATCCTGCTAACAGGATGAGAACTGAGACTGAGTTCAGCTCAAAATGAGTCTCAGTAGGTTTCTTGCTCAAAGTTTTTTTCAGAAAAATGGGTGTCAACTGACTATACAACAAAGAGCCTGACGTAATGCTTAAGCAAAAAAGAAAAGAAAAAAAATAGAAATGTTGGTAGTATGGTAGAAATTCACTCTATTTCTGAAACAGTGTCTCCAGAATAAAGCTGTCAACGAAAACTCTGCAATAAATACAGAGAGACTAATTACAGGAGAAATCAACATATGATATTATTAATTTATTGAGCCCCTGCAGAACAGCTTCGGTGTGTCTTTTCTCTTTTCCCAAGATGTAAGATATTAGATTATAGAAATTCCCTAGTTTGGCATTATGATGATGGTGACGATGAGTGCCATCTAACTTGCCAATCCAAAATCTCCCATCAGTGTTCAACTGGGAGGAGATCTAAAGACTGCCAAGGCCATAGCAAATGACGTACACAGGTCAGCCACAAGATTAAAACCGCCTGCCTAACAAAGCCCATAAGCTCCTCCTTGTGCAGTCAAAACATTTTCTTTGTCATATTAAAACTAGTTGAATGATCTATAACATTTAAATATGACAGTTAAACAAAAATGGAAGAAATCTAAATGGGGGAGATACTTTTAATTGCTATGTAGCAGCACAGATGAAAATCGTGCCCTCTCGTTTTGCAGCCATTGAGTACTAAGCATTTCTTCAGTGTTCTATGTGTTGTTTTTATGGTCGTGTGGTTTCAAAATGTCCGCTTATGGAAGAGAAACCCATGGCTATATTTATAAATTCAGATTGGGGAAGCAAATTAAAATCTTCTAATCATTTAGGTGGAGATCTTCAAACCAATATTTACAGAACCACAAGATCAATTTTTATTTTGAAGAATGTTATTCTTTTTATCTAATGAATTTCTGTATGCACCTTTAAGAACTTACATTAATAGGGTTTTCTGGAAAGCCAGGAAAAAAGGAATACATTCTTTGCTTTAGTACTTTGTTAAAAACACTCCTTAATCACGAGATTAGGCATCAATAGAAACCCACCCCATGCCTGTTAAATTAAGTAGTGGACTGTACACTGTTATAAACTTGCACTTTTTTTGCCAGTTAATTTAACTGGCACCGTTTTTGCCAGTTATTTTTACTATAATTTTACAATACGTTTACAACAGAGTTTCGTGTAAGTGTAAACCACAGTTAAATGCACGCAAGACTCCGCCGACAGTTAAAATAACCAGGAAACAATGTGTTAATTTAACTGTTAAATTCAGTCAGTTTATAACAGTGTAGAAGGTAGGGGAGAAAGAGCTAATGCAGCTTCACCATTAAGCATCAAGATGAAGTCTTAAGTCTCAGGGATTGTTTTCTTTCAAAAGAAATGCAGAAATGCTGAAGTTTCAAACTGCTCAGACAAAAATAAAAATAATGACTATAAAACATGTTTAGTTTTATGAATATGCTTGCAAAGAGTTGGAACATATTTTGGAGTAAATTGAGTATATTCGGGCATGCCAAAGTTAAGTCGATGCCAGTGGTTCTCAAACTCGGTCTTGGAGTACCTGCTGGTTTTTGGACCAACCCCAATTGCAAACAAGGAACAGCAAGCTGTTATTTTTTCTTGAGTGTTCATGGTGTTATGAGCAATTACTTAACTTCTTAATCACCAATATACCAGAAAAAGCATTGTGTTTTTTGCATCATGACAAACAATTGAAGACCACAAAGGAAAAATGATCAGAGTCCAAATTTTGCGGTTTTGTATATTTTATATATTATGTATTATTATAATATTTATAATAATATATAATAATATAATATATTGTTTGAATATTTAATAATATATAATATAATATATTATTACAATATTTTATACATTTTACATTTTTTGCTTATTTTTTCAGCGCTTTGTTTCTAAGATGATTTTGAATTTTTAATTCATCATTTGTCCGCAACGTGAAAATGTGACTCTGATCATTTTTCTATTGTGGTCTTCAGTTGAATCAGTGAATTCAGTAAGGGCCCAACTTCCCTAAAACAAATTTTTACAGGAGAAAATTTTTTTTTTTTGCCTCTAAGTATAGGCATGAAACTTGAACAATGTTCTTGACACATGTAGAACCCCATCAGAGGTAACAAATGACAAAATGTGTGGTGTGGTTTCAGCTCAGTGACCAAATAAAGACAGTGAAGTTTTTGAATTAAACAACTGAATTTGCTACGTGGAAGGTACAAAACATGTTTCTGCAGAATCATTGTTTTCAAATTGTACCATGAAATGAGCAATGAACAGTCCAATGGGCTATTTTATGGGGGTGGGGGGTCATCTTCTAAGGTTTGGCGTTAACTACCTTTACTTTCCAAGAAAAAACCTTTTAAACCTTTTTAGAAGTACCTCCATTTTATTCTTAATATCAATTGCATGCCTTGTAAACAATCTTCTTTGCAGTAAAAGTAATTAAATGCTTCCACATATAGCCTTCTAATGAACACAGATCAAACTCATCATAGCCCTACTCATCCTCAAAATCTGACTCCCCCCCCCCCAACACCTCCATTATCTGCGGCCACTAAATTATCAAGGACAGACAGTGCCTCAGGGCGCCTCAGGTGAAAGATATTTGGAAGGTTTCAGGACATCTCGAACTTTGGCAGCCTTGAGACTCAACTGCTCAGAGTAGAGTGGCTGCTATGGATGAGTAACAGCCCTGACATTAGGCTTTATAAGGCAGAACTTGTTAGAATATAGTTTCAGGAACCTCAATGTCATGTCTGAAGTCTACTGAAAACCTGAACACTTTGTATTTACTAACAGAGTCCTTTTCACTGCTGCTGCTCACAGTCAAAAACCTTGTCACATAAAGAGCACAGAGCATGCAAAACCTGAATTTTAGGCCCTTACTGAATTCACTGATTCAATCACATAAAAAGAGGTAACAGGGAAGACTGAAAACAATAGGCTCCTAATTAGTTTCCATTCTGTAAAAATCAACACAATACAGGTTTGCCTCTTTATGATTTACTTTGTCTTTGAATTTATTGTTCTTTATCTCTCAGGTGGTTAACATTGGTGGCCAGGTGCCCGGACCCTAGCAGCAAATTATGCAGCTCAGTTTCCATTAAATCAGTTGTAGAAATAACATTTGATTTAACTTTAATCAGTTCAATCATAATTTATTTTAATAGTATTTTTTATACTTTTCTTTTAATCTGTTTGTTTGGGAGGAGCTGGTCAGCATTCAGCCAGGTCAGCCAGGTGCTTATCGAAGCCATTATAGCGACCTTTGTAAATACAGACTCATTTATCCCTTGGTTAAAGGCATCTTAAACGGACAATAATCCGACTATACTTAAAAAGGGCTCATGGCCATAAACCCCTGTCTGTGTCCATAGCTCAAACTATGCCTCTCCATCCAACTGTAAGCTAACTTCAGCAAAGTGGACCATTAATGCTACATTATTCTCCTTGTTTTCACAAACCAAAAAAACTATTTAAACAGCTAAGGATAAAATAAGCTAACAAAAATAGTCTTAGCTGGGGCCAGCTAGTATCTGACCTATTAGGAAATGTATTTTCGCAACGCAAAAAAAGAGTCAGACAAGGCTTTATAATTGCTAGATTATGATTGATGCTGTTTGTTACTGTATTTGCTATCTTTCCTTTACTTGCTTCGGCATATCTCTAATCGTGACAATAGCTTGACTAACTTCAAGTTCATAAGTGGTGACCGCAGTGCGCAGGATAGCTGGACAAATATACATACACATACAGTGATCTACTGCTCAACCATACATAAACAATTATTCAGTGATTATGTGGTCTCCAGACTGATCATCTCCAGGTCAGCTTTAAATCAACGTTTATTCTACGAATTTATTTTAGTCCCTTTTCCCCACTGTTCCAAAACAGTTGAAAATGTGCAAACGTGTTCTGAAGTCTCAAATAGGTATTATTGAGTATAGTTGCCAAGGATTCATTCTGTCAACAAACATCTGAACATATACTATTCAAAAAAAGTAGGGGATATTTTATTTTGAGATCAAAATTTTCACATATACAAAGGGATACGAAACCATGTTGTATAGTTCCTTACTGAGGAAGCATTTCCAAAGAAATTCATCACCCAAACACATCAATGACACTCTCCACGATCTGCACGGGATGCTATTGATGATCAAGGGGTTAAAGCACAAATTTGCATGACTCTGAATTGGAAGGTTAGAGCCACTGTAAAGGAAGATTTTGAAGAGAAAGCATCAGATTATCAGTGGTTGAAGTCGTTAATTAAACAGAGACCATCGCCCCATCTAACACAGGAAGAGAGGTTACGTGCCCTTGGCATGCTACAGGTTGGCACAAGACAGGTCGTTGTGGCAAGGGCAATGAATGTTTCCCAGTCTGTCATCAGCAGATTATGGTCCAGACATCGTGCTACAGGGTCTGTTCAGGATAGACCACGATCCGGTCAACCAAGGGCAACAACTCAGGCTCAGGACAGATTAATCCGCACTATTGTCTTGAGAAATCATATGGTAACAGCAAATCAGATAAGGTCTCAACTTCAAAGGGATACTGGCTTGGTAGCGAGTGGCCAGACCATCAGGAATCGTCCGCACAGATTTCACTTTACACGCCCGGCGTCCTCGTGTCATTCCCTGTTTGAGGGATCATCACATTAGGGCCAGACTCCAATGGTGTCGTCATCATCAACGCTGGGATAATCGCCGATGGAACAACGTAATGTTCTCCAGATGAGTCGAGGTTCACTGTGGACTTCCTTGACAGACGCTTTGGCGCCGAAACAAACGTTTCCATGACGTTAACGTCATTAACATGATCCGTATGGGGGTGGATCTGTAATGGTGTGGGAGGCATCACTGCTGCCGGCAGAACAGACTTGCATGTTGTTGCTGGACGTGTCACAGGGCAGTACTACCAGGACAACATCTTGGCACCCCATGTTGTGCCGTTTGCACGTCGTTATGGCCGCTGTTTCATTTTCAAGATGACAATGCCAGATGTCATAGGGCCAGGATCGTTACAGATTACCTCCAGCAGCAGAATATCACCACATTACCATGGCCAGCACTCAGTCCGGACCTTTCCCCCATCGAGCATGTCTGGGACATGCTTGGACAGCGGCTACGCCAACGTCAACAACCTCCTGCCAATGTCCAAGAACTTGCTGCAGCATTGCAACAGGAATGGAATAACGTTCCCCAAAATGACCTGGGGCGTCTTAGGAATGCCACGCCGAATTCGAGCTTGTCTAGCCAACCGAGGGGTTTTACCGCTACTGACTCTGTTTTGGAGGTAAATTTGCTGTGTGACCCTGTGTTTGTGTCGAATTCTGGAGAATCTGTCCTTTACTGACTGTACACAGGGTTTCGAATAAATTGACAAATGTTTCCTTAATGTTTTTATGTCATTTGTTTCCTTCCTGACCTCATGATCTGCATTTCATGGTACTTGAAAATCCAATATCCCCTACTTTTTTTGAATAGTATAGGATCATGGCAGGGAGTTTGACTAATATACATTGTTATATCAATGCTATGATTTTCCTAGCAAGCAAATGAACAGGCTAATTTTCACAAATGAGGAGATTGTTTTGAAACTGTGAATTTTGGAACCATGTCAGATAATTGGCTTTTCTTTGCATTAATCTTTGATGTCATCAAGATCTCTGGATGAGAAAATACGCAGCTATCTGGGGTTTTATATATGAAGACCGCAAAGGAAAAACAATCAGAGTCCAATTTTTGAATTTTTGTAAATATTATATATTATAATAATATTATATATTATAATATTTTATATATTTTTGCATATTTTTTCAGTGCTTTGTTTCTAAGATCGTTTTGAATTTTTATTCATCATTTCTCCACAACATGAAATTGTGACTGATAATTTTTTTCATTCTGGTCTTCATAAATAAAGAAACATGCTTGCATTGACAATATTGGATTTAATAGAAGGTAAGATATAGTAGTGTTCAGTGATGATAATAGACCACCACTTTTGATTAGAAGGGGTCCTCCTAATTTATTAATTTTCTATACTTTTGATGAAAATGCATTGAAAAATACTATTGTAAGCAATGAGAACAAATTAAAATCATTCCCACAAGTATATTGAGCTAAAAATATAGGTAATAAACAAAAACACTGAAAACATCAATTGTTTTATAACAATTTAAAGTTGTTGCAAATGGATTTTTTTTTACTTTTGCCTAGCCTGAATGAATGTTTGAAGGCTCATTGCATGATTATTGATGCTAATCAAAATTGTTTAAACTTGTTTGAGGCAACATTATTCTGCAAAATGACCTCTTATGGTCAGTTGTTCCAGTGTGTAAGGTAGCATGAACTCTGACCAAAGTGTAAGACATGATGGTACGACGAAAGGAGCTCTCTGAGATGTAGCTGCATTGTGGCCTTACGTGATGCTGAAGACATTAAATGCTGCCAAGGCACTGTAAGAAACACCATCATGCATTTTAAAGAGACCGGTTCACTGAAATCTAGTGGCAATAGAGGTGCACAAGGAAAGATAAGTGCCTCTGATGTTCGTTATCTGTGCATGACAAGAAAATAAAAAAAAAGTCTGCGGTTGACAGCATGAAAACTTTGTGATTATATTAATAGCGCCAGAAGTGAAGATATGAAAGTGTCAAGATCTACTATTTCCAGACACCTGTGTGAAATGCTCTAATTGGTCATGTTGCTGCCAAAAGCTGGTAACGTCAAAAAAAGAACTTGTGTTCGCCAAGAAATTCAAAGATTGAACACCATTGCTGTGATCAATGTCACAATCAGTCAACTTCAAGCAAAAGATGGATATTGATTCAACATGCTTTAAACATTGATATTTCACCCTTGACGAAAATGAACATGCAAATCAAAAAGGACAACATTGTATTATGAGGGGCCGTACAAGACATAATTCATTCTGGCCCTCACAAACACATACGCTCTCCTTCTCACACACACATACATTCTCCTTCTCACACACATACATTCTCCTTCTCACGCACATACATTCTCCTTCCACACACATACATTCTCCTTCTCACACACATACATTCTCCTTCTCACACACATACATTCTCCTTCTCACACACATACATTCTCCTTCCACACACACATACATTCCCCTTCTCACACACATACATTCTCCTTCCACACACATACATTCTCCTTCTCACACACATACATTCTCCTTCCACACACACATACATTCTCCCTTCTCACACACACATACATTCTCCTTCCCACACACATACATTCTCCTTCTCACACACATACATTCTCCTTCCCACACACATACATGCTCCTTCCACACACATACATTCTCCTTCTCACACACATACATTCTCCTTCCACACACACATACATTCTCCTTCTCACACACATACATTCTCCTTCTCACACACACACATTCTCCTTCCACACACATACATTCTCGTTCTCACACACACATACATTCTCCTTCCACACACATACATTCTCCTACTCACACACATACCTTCCACACACATACATTCTACTTCCACACACATACATTCTCCCTCTCACACACATACATTCTTCTTCCACACACATACATTCTCCTTCCACACACATACATTCTCCTTCTCACACACATACATTCTCCTTCTTCCCATATATTTAGCATCTTTTTAGTTGCTAAGAACTTATATATTAGCTTATATTGAAAATATCTAATCTTTGGATCAAGTGATGTACTGAAAAGGATTTTGAAAACTTGATTCCATGGGAGTGGTGCATCTAACATATTTTCCCAACTATTTAGAATCCTGTATGGTATAGCGACTAAGTTCTTTATTCTGAAATAAAATGTGTATATATGTTTGTTGATCTTTATTCTCTTTGACCAATTTACCATTTTCATATGAGACCTGCAGACTAAATGCCCTCCTTGTTTGTGTTGCATTTCAGCGGCTCACTTCCATTGTTAAATGTGTTTTGGATTTCCATATGTGACAATGAATTTGTCTCGTTTCTAAAGTTACAGAGCGTTTCTCTGGCTGGGGACATTTTGTTCAGTTGTTGTGCATTTGCCCTTGTAGGCTATCGTATCTAAGACTTTGCATACAGATAAAATGTTTCCAGCATCAGATAATTAATTATTCATCATTCATTATTAACTGTTATGCATCATGTCATGCGACTGTGTTCCATTGTTGCACAAGCACCTCAACCCATTAATCCAAAAGTTGATGACTTGATTAAATGTAATGAACGTCTCTCCAGATTAAATATTATAAATTAAAAACGTACATCAGATGAATCAATACAATCACTTTTTCCCATCACTTGTGTGCATAAGAGGCTGGTCCAGTTGAGTCTCATTTGATAAGAATATATGCAGCCAAGCGCAACTGACAATAAAACCCGTGATAAAGTATTGAAATGGAATGCTTTAAAATAATTTTCAAATAAATTAATTGCATTAAATAATTTTTGGCAGTCAGATATTTTTTCTTTTGCAATGAAAATGCATATGAACACCCAATGAATCAGTTCAGATGTCAATACCAGTTCCATGATCTACTCAAGAAACATTTAAGAAATGTTGAACTGTAAAAAAAAAAGCCAAATTATCCTGCATATAACAAAAATAGTATGGAAACCTCAAACCAAACATTTTTACCCCTCAGCCTCGACTAAGGGGCAGAGGGGTATCTTTGTGTCCTTTGCAGATCGGCGGGCGGACGGGCAGGAAAATGTTGTCCGGACCGTTTCTCTGTAACCACTTTGGTTAGGAACTTGATTTTGCATAAGTGGACTTGCTTTAGTAAGTAGGCGTGCCTTGTCAAGGTTTCATACTCGAATGACCTTTGACCTTGCCTCACTGACCTTCATCTTTAAATCTTTGTGCAGGCCATTTCTCTCAAACCGCTTGGGTTAGGAACTGGATTTTGCATGTGTGGACTTGCCTTGGTGGGTAGACGTGCAGCATTGAGGTTTTGTACCACAATGACCTTTCACTCTGGCTCAAACACCTTCACCTTTGATTTTGTGTGTCGGGGGCTGAGGGGTATTTTTGTTTGGACTTAACTTCTAACGATTGGAAGTTAATCTGTGATCAAATTCACTTACTGCTCCGAAATATGCTGAGTAGCATACAAACTCAGTAAATCGACCACAAAATCTGCAGTACTTGTATAAATTGTCTAGTTAATTCTTTCACTGAAATTCTAATTTGGTGAAGAAGTCACCAGCAGGATACAGCAGGTGGTATTTATAGCCTCTGGTATTTCATTTGCAATGACAGTTTTATGACCAGATTATAGGAATGCCAAAGAATCGCCACTGAAGAGACATCTGAACAATAAAAATAAGCAATATAAAATGAGCAATAAGGGCACGAGGACCAAAAGTGAGCCACAGTATATTTTGTGCATGTAATATCCCTTATTTTTTTTTTTTAAGATTTTTTTTTTTGGAATTTTTCCGTTATTTGACAGTTTTACAGTGTAGAGAGACAGGAAGGTTGGGGAGAAGAATGGGGGAAGACATGCAGCAAATGACCTGAGCTGGAATCGAACCCAGGTCGCAGCAGGAAGGACACAGCCTTTATGGTGCGCGCGCTTAGGCCGATGAGCCACCGGGGCACCCCATAATATCCCTTACTTATTCAACTTTTGCAGTAGCTTACAAAAAAACACCCATGATCCAGATGTTTGTATCTGCTTAATTCAAAATGTGGTGTTGATTTGATCTTTTATAAACCCTTTCAGCATTTAATAATCAATTTCAAGAACAGCCAGCAAAAATAAAGAAATTCCCAGCCTTAATATCGTCATTATATTGGAAATTGTCTTCATTGCTGTTCACATTGGCAGTGAAGATGCCTTCACTGTGGGGGAGACTTCTAGATGATCTCACTCTGGCAGGTGGCCAGCACTGTCATCGGTCATTTTGCATGATCACATGGTCAAATGGCCACCCAGCCCCTTGTTAAAAGAGCACCATCCCTCCTTTACTTTTCCTCATGAAAAAGTTCTCCACTATTGGATCAATTTTCCCCTTTCTTTGACAAATTGCTCCCACAAGATCAAACTTTGAAGATAATAGAAAACCTGCGCAGAGCCGTGGAACTGATTTATTTTCAAACTTGAGCCTCTAAAACAAAACACATTTAAGTCTGCGCCGTAGTCACAAATGATTCAGACCTCCCCCTGAGCTGAAGCTTTATAGTTTGACATGCCTTTATGACTCAACTTTTATTTTATTTTCACTTACTCTTCCTGTGCAAGTTACCGATTAAATAACTGAATATTAAGTTACGATGACAACTGGCTGTGTAATTAGAAATAAGCTAGAAGTATGCATGTTTCAACCACTGTCAGACCAGCTACAGGTCTGACCCATTGCCTGCACTGCACTGCAGAGGTAAGCCCCTTCAAGCATATTTAATTTCAGAGCATACAAAATTGCTAGAAAAACAACTCATACAGCTATGAGACAAAAATATATAGTGTATGTTAGTAATGCCATAAATCATACCTGAAACAATTTTACTGAATACAAAAGAAGTAATATTTTGCAACTATTTATTACCAAAGCAGGCTTTTGTGCTATACTCAAGTATTTACACATAAATGAATCATTGTTGGTGACAACTCATCGCTCATAACTTTAAAAGTGCATTCTTAAGGCCCCAAGGCCTGTAATTAAATTTTATCTTGACCACAAAAATCTTATGAAGGAGTACTCATAATATTATTTGACTCAGCATATTTCTATGGTACCTCTCTGCACCTTTATTGCAACTAGATCAATAAAGGTTTTGGCCTGTTTTTCCTTTTTAGGGGCAGACACTGTTTACAAGATCAAGGTGGAAACTATTCACAAATATAAGGTGTGAGCAGCATTTGTCATGAATATAGAGCAGGCCTTGAGGCTAAACATTTAATAAATGGAAACCAAAAATGGGAGACCTTTAAAAAACATTTTATTGTTCGCTGTGCAAACATCAGCAAGCCTCCACTCTCTTATCAAGGTGATATAAGGCCAAATGTGAATGCAAGCACACTTACGCATATGCAAACATATGTGGATGGCTACATGAACACATGCACACACACACACACACACACACACACACACACACACAGACACACACACACACACACACACACACAAGTTGAATTCATAGTTGTATTTTAAAGCAAAATTAAGTTATGAGTATAAATGGGGCATAGCTTGCTGAGCTAGTTCTGGCAGACAACTCAAGACATGCCCACATTCCTATAGACATTTTTATGTAGATTTTTGCCACATATTTCAAAAAAAATTTGGGACAGTGAAATATTCACCACTTTGTATTGTTTCCATTATGTTTTCTCAAGACTCAACAAAGATTTAGAGACCAAAGACACAAAGGGCTCTAAATTCGTAGACCAGGCGCAGGCGCGGCGCAGGCGCGGCGAATGGGGGGAGCGCCGCGCCAACAGGGTGTGTCCAGGCGTATGTTGCAATTTCGTGCCCGGCGTGCAGCCCAGCGCAAGTACTCCTCTGTCCCGCCTCTGTCCCTCCTGCCAGCGCAAGTGGGAAAAAGGGAGGAGAGAAGGCGTGTTTGGGTATAACACAGCCGAGTCAAATCTTCACCAATCAAATGAGCTCCTCTCCTCACCTTTAATGTGCTGGAATATAGAAGCTTCTGTCCTATATCTGCATGATGCGTTAATGTTGCATTTTACTTTGCTGCTTCAGGCATGTTTTCTGCACCGCTTACGTCTTTATTAAGCCTTACGAATATGAGTTAGCTGGCTAGCTAGGGCCTTTGCGAATTATTACCATTAGCGAACTTGAATGGAATTTCAAAACGAAACTATGTCAGATCATTCAAACTTATGAAGTTGGAATGAAATACGACGGTTGCTCATTTATTTCTTCTGCCTGCATCATTGAGAAGAGAAACGATGGATAGCGTGTTCCTATCATTACACCCTGTTGCTGCTTAAAACTTTGGGATTAACATGCATGGACAACAATGCAAGATACGTTACACATTTATTTTCAATATGTGATCTTAACTCAGTTCGAGATCATAGCAATCAGGCTGTATTCCTTTCCCCCACTAAAAACGATAAAACCTAAGAGTCTTTGCATTGACTTTGAATGTAATCAGTCGTGCGAAATATTCGTTTCGCTTCCGGTGTGAAAGCAGCTGAAGGGCACATACCCACATAGCCTACACACGCACTCGCGCCCACATGTACACATCTCTCTCTCTCTCTCTCTCTCTTTTGATCTGACATAAGGGCAATCGATATATATAGTATAATTAATGTGCTGATTCAGATAGTTACATTAAATAGTGGTTGCTGTAATTATTTATTGCATTGAAATGTGCCTGACATTCTGGAAACCTGCCTATAAGGTTTCGGTGACGTGTGCGCACTGTGCGCCATCAGCCAAATTACCACTGCACAGAAAGTAAACCAGGTTGGAGCTGGCGAGCTTTCTGCACAACTTCAGCGGAGACTTTTGCTACGAAATTGTCACTGCGTCTTGATGAATATGTGACACCTCCCCCTACTACGCCGCCACACCCATCTCAGCACACGTCCGTCTACCAAATTGCCAAAGTGGCTGCGCACGGTCTTGCACCACATGAAATTACCACTGTGTAGGCTGCACCGGACGAAATTACCACTGCGTGGGCTGTGCCACGCTACGCCACGCTGCGCCACCCTGCGCTGCGCCAAGAAATTTGAGCCCAAAGTGATTAATTGTTGGGACCCAGGCAGCACTCTGCTGGCAGGACCCTCTTGTTTTGCTCAGTATTATTTTTATTATTATTAAAACTGCTTTTCATGCATGAAAATAAACAAAACTTTTGATATTACAGTGATGATTCTAGAAAATTTCAGAAGTGGGCCAACTCCCCCTGACTTAAAAAAAGTGGGCCAATCGGAAAAAAAGTAGGCCAACTGGGTATACCTGGTAAAATGCCATTTATATTAAGTTTTTAAACAGTACCTTGACTGGCTCACTTTTTTATATGTACACACATTCAGTTTTTACACCTTATTGACAAAACTAAGACATGAATGACAGTTTGAGTTTAAAGTTTTAATAGAAAACCTTCACAGTCTGTGGCAATCATAACAATTATAAAGTAAACATATTTTCAGTACTGTCTTGAATATTAGTAGCAGCAGCAGGAATAAATGCGAGGCATGATCTGTTATGATTCTGCTATTCCTGTCTTGATTCTGCCATGCCTGTATGATTCTGCCATGCCCTGATTATGTCTCTGCCATGTCTCTTAGGTTTTTGCCATGTTCTGTTTAGTTTTGTTCCTTGCCATGTTTTTGTTTTTACCCTGCCAGATCCACTTTTCTGTTATAGTCCGGTCCATGTCTTTGCCCATGCCCTTCATTGCACTTTGTCTCCCCTGTCTGGTCTTTTGTTAAGTTACAGCTTCTCCCCAGTCCCGCGTGTCACATGTTTAGGTGATTTCATGGTTTCTGGGTTTCAAACATTCCTTCTAATCTCGTTTGCTTCCTTCGCCCTGCTTTTCTATTTTACTAACCAATACTAACAGTTTGTTATTTTTGTTTAGATACTAACCAAGACTAACATTGTATATAATACTAACTTACTAACGAGCACTAGGGATTGTATAGCTGCACTTACTAATTGATTAACAAGCTCTCAGCACTCGCCCTATTCTAGTCTCCGCCTCTTTCCTTCTCTTAGTCTTTGCTGCAATTCAGCGGATCCTCCGCACCTGCTCTACTCTGTCCTGCCTCTCATTATCTGTGCACGTTAGAACTCCCTAACCGGAGCTGTATGTTTTGTCATAGGCTGTCTCGTGTTCCCTGTCCGCGTTTTGGCTTTTGCCTATTTCATGTGGTTAGGTTCTCCCTCGTGTTTGCTCCCACGTAATTAGTCTGATCCCATTCACCTGTCCCTGATCATAGCATGTGACTTCCCTTGTGTGTATTTAAACAGTCGTCTCACAGCAGTTCCCCGTCAGAACGTTTCTCTTGTGCTACGCTTGTTTTCATCTCGTAATCTCTCGTGAATCTCTTCTGACTGGACCGTCCCTGATTACTGATTTTGGCTCTGTTTTGGATAACTTGCTATCTCTGTGTATCGAACCTCTTTTTGTCTGAACACGTTTTTTGTGATTGGTGCCCTGTTTACGACCTGGATTACGCCCTGTGGATTTTTGATTTTTTTTTTTGGATTGTGGACTTGTACCGTTGCCTCCTGCTCTGCGGGGGTTCGCCCCCTTTCCAATAAAAATCCTATTTTACTGCAATTCCTGGTTCTGGCGTCTGGTTCCAGATCGTTACCTAACATGATCACAAAGGCCAGCCATATGGGGCATGCCCATATATGGGCAGAGGCGCAGAATCATGAGGATAAATCGTTACGATTTCCAAGTTCAACATCAGGCGGTAGGGAGCGGCAGGGGTGGGCTCAGCCCACCTAAATGTGAGTCTTGCCCACCCAGTCAAAAGTTAACCAAAAAAAAGGTCAATGACAAAATAAAGCATAAAATAATAGTTCCTAATGCCTGATTTGGTGCATAGCTTAAAGCCCGCCTCCAAACTGAAGTCCTACTGCTGAAGTTGTAAGTACGGATACTTCACCAGGCAGTGAAGCCATTCTCTTCATAGGTGTACGTTGAGCAGCGCGCAGAGACTCACAATTCTACCTACATTTTGTTTTATTCATTCAAACGAGTTCTGAGCCATGTATCGTTTTTTTTAAAAGTTATTAGCAAGCCTTGTGCTGCTTCAACCTCAAGCAATGCTGGAGCTTGCACACCAGAAGCTATGACTATGCTGCCCTGCAAAGGCTAAGTGCAGTAACTACGCAATAATTTAAACTGTAAAAAATGGCTTCAGAGTTTGTTTGCTGTCCCAACAAATAGTCAGCACTTCTATGACAGATTATGATTAACTAACTCTCCATGGTATAATTTCTGTCCAAATAAATCCTGACCTCCAAACACTTTCAGGCCCAAAAGTGTGTAACTCACATTTTACCCAATATGTAGTTACTGCACTTAGGCTTTGTAGGGAAGTATGGCTCCGGCTCCAGTGCCTTCCACAAGCACTGCCCTGTGGATAGTTGTTGCTGACATAGACAACACACTATGTGAAGTCATTATGGTCACCACCTTCTGGCCATATTTCTCAGTCTTACAATAAGCCAAAAGGGCATGGGAGCCATTGATGGCATAATTTATCTCTTTACAGCAAAGGCTGCCTCTGGCATAGTCTGGTTCTTTTTTTTTTTTTTTTGACAGCTGAAACGCATACCCCTTAATCTTCACGTCATACTTAGTCGCTAATTTCAACCCGGATCAGTTCCACTTGCACCTGACTCCAGCCTCTAGTTGAGCCACAGTAAGGGCATCTTCCTCCTCAAACTCTCTCATTCTGAAAAAAAAAAAAATGATCTGTGGCGAAGTTTGGCTACCTGAACTAGTTGAATGCTAACGCAAGTAAGGGAAAGGAAAGTGTATTCACACAGTACATTTCGTATACTATGGCAAGTTTAACTGCTTTACATAGGGGAAATGTTACACCATGTTACACCACGCCGTCATGTGATTAAACAATGTCTACTTAGGGCAAAGAAAAAGGGCTGTAGATCGTCATTTCTGTAATCGAATTTCAGAAGTAAGTTGGCCGGCGGGATAAACGTGAAGTGTTTTTCCCGTCTTGAAACAGGCTGTCCACTCAGCTATGGCTTAGCGGTGCCGTTACTTGAGTGATCCTAATATTACTATATATTAAACAGTATGCTTTACTTGAAGGTCGAACAAATAGACTTCACGTCTGATTTATAGCTTATTGATAAGAAACAAATGATAAAATCTATTGATACATTTTGTATTGGGCGCAGTCGCCTGATATAGCGATACGATACCATCTATCTGCTAACTAACAGCAGCCTAACTCGGTAAAACACCATTTAAACTGGAACACCATAATTTACAGCTGATACAAATGCATTCAGTCTTCTTCAACAGCGAACTTAATTGAACAGGCTACAAACAGGCTAACCTAAGCATCAACAAAATTACTTCAAGAAGAGGTTGCTGACCGTCACCTGATTACTTCGTTTCAAGTAGTCTCGAGATATCGATAAAAGCGGAAGCGTCTCGTCTCCAGGACCGATGATTGTAATGTAACGTAAAGGTGAGCCACTCAGAGACAGAGTAGGGCAAGTCCATTTATTTGTCAGCAGGGGATGAACGGTACCGGTGGTGTGACACATGACTCACAGACACTTGCAGATTACTTGAGTAAGACCAGAGCCATCTCCCTACATAGCTGAGTAGGGTGTCTCTGCAGGCAGCAGTTTCAGGACCGCACTTTCAGGACCGCAGTTCTAGGACCCTATCCCTATCTCTCTATCCCTATCCCTAACCCTAACCCTAACCCTAACCCTCAATAGGTGGCGCTGTCGCAGAAAACCTAAGGTCCTAGAAATGCGGTCCCAGAACTGTGGGTGGGTCTGAATCTACAGCCTCCGGGTCTGCAGAGATATACTATAGACATAGCTCTGAGTAGGACGTACCACCCCTTCCAAATTTTTTTTTTTTTTTTTTTGCAGATCTACACGATTCACGTGAATGACCCGTCTCAATGTGAAAACGGCGAATTTCGCCGAAAGGTGACAAGTTTGCACCACTGATTGTTGGTTATAGACGATGTTTTCATATCAATCTACGCACTAGAACAAAGGATTCGCACCAAATCATTATGTAATGCGTAGTTGCTGGCGCACTGAAATCTTCGTTCAGCGCCAAGTCTGTCAAACTTGCGGGATCCCGCAAATTACGCGTCCTGGAATCATCACTGAATTATTCAAGTCAAGTCCAAAATGACAGGCTGAAGTATGGTCCCAAATTTTTCTATGGTAGTGCTACAGCAATTGTGAAAAGCTCAAACTTTAAAAAAATTTATCAAAATCACTTGTGCAACTTATAGTGTTACAACTTGCACTAAACTGTAGCCCTTTGTCAGTATCTACGGCAAATTATGAAGTCCATCACAGCATTTTTTTAAAAATATGTACAAATTATTAAAAAAAAAAAAACTTTTCCTTCAAATTTTCACACAAAAAAGGCAGCGACCGATCTTTTGACTGCCCCGAGAAAACAATGAGAGGGCTTTTCACTTTATGAAAATTTGAGTCCTTAGTGCATAAAAATATCTGACTGTAGAAGCTATTGTCCACTTACATTGTCATTTATTTTGTATCCAAATTCCAATCAACTTCACAACAAATGACAATATTCTGCGACGATAAGTTCAGTGCTCACTGTATCGAGTTTCATAAGTTTATGTCAATAACTGGGTTCTCTAAAAAATTTTGAAATTTGATCCCATGTAGTGCATTGTCCCAAAAGAGCATAGAGTATCATTCAAAATCAGGATTTCTCATATAAAATGATGTAAATACAGTAATATACTAAAACCTTCACAATGTCTAGAGTAGTTCCTTTTTAAGTTACATTTTGATAGAAATATCCATGCGTGCCATGAAGAAAAAAAGACCCTTGAACAGTGACCGACAAAACTGTGAGCAGCCAGCATGACTGCCCATGTCTGCCCTGGTGATGCATCCTGTTAGGAGCTTGAGTGTAGTCCCACAGGTTGTAGATTCACGCCCTAAAGAGTGCTATACAATTTCAGTTCCAAGCATACTGTCTAACGTGGGATTTTTATGCTGAATCTCTCCTGGACAAACATGTTTTAAAATAATCCTTCGACCCAGCTGGTGCATTCTATGGTGTCAGCAGCCAGCTAATTTATCTGCTCAGTTAGCACATCTTGATAGGAGCCTGTGTGTTTAGTACAGAAGGTTGCTGGTTCAAGCCCTGACTGGTATTGTAAGGACATGTGGTATACAAAATGATGAGACTAATTGATGGATAAGCTGTGGGAGTTCAATCTTAAGCTCCAAAGAATCCAACTAACAAAGACCTTTTGAACAAAATTTTCTTCAGAGAACTTCCAATTTTTGTATTACAAATCTCCTTCCTCTTATTGACATCCTCTCATTTTTTCTCTTCATCTACTTCCTCCGCCTCTTCTCCACAACTGCCCAACCTAGTCCCATTGCTGCTTGCAGCTATAATTTCATGTATAGTTTTGTCCTATTTTCCTGCAAACAAATCTTTCCATGTGCAGCAAATGGGGTCTTTGTTGTTGTATTTCACATTTCAAAATGCATCGCCCATTCTCTTGGGGACAAGTCAGGACTGGAGGCATGCCAGTCCAGCACCCGCACCCTCCTCTTGTGCAGCCATGCCTTTATAAGACATACAGAGTGAGGTTCTGCGTTATCTTGTAGAAATATACACAGGCGTCCCTGGAAAAGATGTGGACTTGAAGACATTATTTTGCCCTAAAACCTCTGAGTACCTTTCAGCATTAATGGTTTTTTCGAAACATTGCAAGTCACCCCTGCTTAGGGCACCACCAAAACATCTTTGTTGGTCATAACAGTCTGGATGGTCCTTGTCTTCTTTCATCCAGAGATCATGGCACCAGTTTCTTCCTAAAAAGACCTGAAATAATGATTAGTCTAACCACAATGCTCAATTCCATTGTGTGATGTCCCTTGCAGACACCTCCAATTTCAGAGAAGTTGATGGCAGTTCTGGACAATGATAACATAAAGCTTCCCTTTTGCACAGTAAAGTTGAACTGGAATTTGTGGATTTAACTATGTACTGTTGTGTACTTCACAAAGGTTTGCCAAAGTAATCCTGAGCCTATGTGTTTGTATCACTCATAGAAAAATGATGGTTCTTGATGTGGTGATATCTGATTTTTAAATGACTGCTTTCTGCTTTCATGTGCATTTTTCTTTTCCTGAGTGAGAGTTGTATTTGTTTATACTGCAAAATGAGTTAGCGGACAGAACTACTGCCTGTGTGCGCACCTGTAGATTTCAAAGCCAGAAAGCTGCAAAATCCATCTTTTATTTGAAGTATGCCCTTGGTTTAGCAAAGAATTTTAAAAATGATGTGAAAGATTATTGCTTTCAGAAAGTTGCTTACTGTCATTCCATTTGTGTGCAATGCCATATGTATTTGATCAACTGCATAAATTAGTTTGACCAGATAATGAAATCCATCCAGTTGCTATCTCGTTCATATACCACTTAGCTTTAGGAGTCCATTAAAAAATAAAGCTCTGACTCTGATTCAGCCAATCAATGATTCCCCCCCCCCGCTTTCACTTGTAAATTATGCCATAACCTCTCTGAAACCCTGCCACCATTCAAGCCCATATCTGTAGGGATGCCTTTAGTCAAGATTTTTTTCAGTTTAACAGTTATTAATGATTTAATACAAATGGCCTAAAATCTAAGACAGTGCAGTCATTAATTGCATCTGATTCTTAAATTCCAAACAAATGGAATGGGCACATTTATGCATCAAAATACAGAAAGGGAAGCACCCCAATAAAGACTTTTATGAGTTCATTTAGATGTCTATAAAGAGTTTGTTACTTCTCAGAGAATAAATTGATATTATTAATGCAAAACCACAAAGTAGGAAATATCTCATAGACTGTGTAACAAAATTAGCAGGTAGATTTTTTGTCTTAAAATGTTTAAATCTCACTGCAATATTTCAAAAAGTAATATAGGAACCATTTTCTCATGAATAATGGAACAACATATACACACTCCGCTCCAAATTCCTGACAGCTTCATTGTGATGATCGGTCTGGATTATTTCGCTTGTGACTTTATCACATCATTCACCCACAGTAATGATACTTTATTGTTTTCCAAGTGCAATAAACCGCCCTCAGTTTTAAAGGTATCGTTACACAGGAAAATTCTTTTAGAGAGAAAACTGCCAAGAGTACGTATGAGAACAGCAATAGCCAGTAAAAGAGCCAGTTCAAGAGGGGAATACCAGACATGTCGTCAAGACCATCTCAATCGAGACCAAAATAAAACCAAATCCCAGAACAGCTAAGAAAAACTTTTCATGGTCAAGATTCATACAAGATCAAGACTGAGACTACACACAGTTTATTAAAGGTTGATTGCAAATTTCACCCTGATGAATGCATTAATGCACATTTTATTAATGAGGAAACTCCCCGTGAAATATGATACATATTAATCAGTCATTACTGGCAATGTGCTGATGGTCTCAAATTCTTCATTTCCGAAGTAAAACAGCAACAACAATCTTCCCCACCATCATATCTAAAATGAAGTATCGAGCATTTTTGGAAAAGATGCTTTTCTCACTGTACTGTTGAGGTGCCAAATTTATGTCAGAAATGCAGGAGCCAAATATGTCCTCAAAAATCCAGTGCATTAATATACCAAATTCCCATCAATAATTTTGGTGTCAACATAATGGTGCTCAGCACTTCTCTTACCTTTGCACACAACAAACACCCTACCTGACAAACATCATCGCAAGTTCTGCTCATACTTTTTTTATGTAACTGGCAAATCCTGGCACCTTTTCAGAAATTTGGCTGTTTTGCGATTTTGTTGGATATTTGTTTAGTGAATGGCTAGATTGCTCAAGCAGCCAAACTATACTCAATACAAGAGATGTGACTGCTGTGTCACGGTGCAAAGGTCAAGTGTAGCAGTGTGTATGCTACAAATGCATTATGACTGCATAATTTTACAAACAAATGTGTGGATTGGTTGATTACAATTTGTTTTAATGTTTTTGGTGAGGTGTAAGCATTACGGCTTACAGTGAGCATCATCAGATGCATAGCTTTCAGTCATTCATCACAGCTGTTCTGGTGTGCCGAGCTGGCTTGTTTTTTTTGCAATGATTATATTATGAGGCAGATTGTAACTGCCCATATTCCAAACCATTAGCTTTGTAAATTTTTCAGTCAGTAACTCCTTTCTCAGTTATGAGATAATTACTTTGCTCTTGAACTTGAACTAACTTGATTCATTTATGACATATATAATCCAGTGGTTCCAAACACCGTAGTGGGGGGACTGTTGTGGAAAATGGGTTTTGTTCCAACCAAAATTGAAATCTCAGAACTCCAATGGATTGTTCATTGTCCTTAATTGCACTATTCATATTCATAGGCATTATTTACCCTCTCAGGCAAAATATCAAAAATAACTGTGCATGACATGATGAATAAAATTCACTATAAATAGATATAAATTATTTGGTAATGAAGAATTCAAAGACATTGTGAGTCAAACCTATTTTTTTCATAGGTAGATCCACTTTGCAGGAAAGCTCCACAAGACGAGTTTGTCTCGCGTAAATTTACGTAAACCTACACATGTAAGTCGAATCTGTGGCTCTCCACAAATGACAGTTAACATCCGTGAACTTATGAGGCAGTGGATCTGCAGTCACATGAATACACGGGAACCGGCACATTCAGCTATGGAGGAAGATTTCCATCAGGCCGGAAAACTTGTCAAAAGCGTTGAATTATTTTGCTTGAGGTAAGTCTCTTTTTTCAAATATTGATGCGTCTCAGATATGCTGATACATTGACATAGTTGACTTTTTTCCAATATGCTGGAAAAAAATTTTGGGAGCCCGTTTTCATCCGCTAAGTTACGCGATACGCTCAATTTGATGCTATCTTATGCTGACTTATGCAGCAATCAGTATAAACTGATCAGTTGGTTTGCAGTAGGCTTCCGCAAGAAAACTATTTCTGCAATAGGTTTATGTAAGGCATTACGTCATCTTTCGTGCGTAACGTTACTGCATAGTGGATCAACCCTATTAGTTTAGCATAAACATTACCTGTATTCAGGTACCTTGTTGGCTGCTAATTTATTAACTATAGTTTTGAATTTGGTTTGTTAAAATATTGTTACCTTAATGAAGTTCCTTCAAGTATAGCAAATTGAAAAAATGAGAAAAATGGGCTTTTAGACATCATGGCATGGCATGCTATCTGTCACAACATCGTTTAAGATTGTGAAACATCAGTCTAACTTGAAAGCAAGAATTTAAGAAAAATTAACAGCTTGTTATAAATCTGGGATTGCCATTGTGCTTGCAAAAAAATTGCATACATAGAGGTACCACAGGACGACTTTGGGAACCACTGGTGTAGACTGTCGCGTTCTGTTGACAAAATAATATTTTGACCACTGCCCTGATTGCAGTGGTGGAATGTAACACAGTACAAATACTTCGTTACTGTTCTTAAGTACGTTTTTCACGTATCTGTACTTCACTTAAGTAAAGATTATAGAGCATACTTTTGAGTTTTACACCATTACATTTTGCAGCTATTATCTGTACTTTCTACTCCACAACATTTCTAAAATGCACCTAGTTACATTTTAAGATCACTCGCCAAAATGTTCGCTTCACAAAACAAATTGGTTGCGTTGCTGCCTCGGAAGTTTAAACCAATCAGGTAGTGCTATCCCGGCCTCCAATGACGGCAGACGCATTCGAACAAAACCAGATTCACCGAACATGGATCCAGAGACTGAGCCCCCTGAATAGGGTATTTGTGAGAACCGCGTTGCCCGTGACGGTACCTCTGCTAAACATTCAATCGTGTAGGTCCACACCTATCGCGGAAACAGTGAGAACGCACGGAAAACATCAAGTTTTTGGAGTTAAAACTCTTCATATATTATCAGACCAGGAGTGTAAGAAACAATTATAATATCTCAGAATTGAACACGGTGATTTTCTGCTTTCTGTGTGAACACAGAGTCAAATATTTTGCTCATTTAAATTGTGCTTCGGACACACATTTGAGTGATAATTAGAGAAAATGCTCAACTGTTGGTATTTCTTTTCAGTGTTTTTTCTCTGACTCATATTTTATCGGGGTAGAATAAAGCATAAGATATCAAATAAAATGTAATGAGTCCCGTATCACCCATTCATGTTATTAGTGTACTGGGTGACACTCCCATTTTTTATGGCTGATTAATAGCAAGCCTAAAATCGTAAAATAAATAACTAAATAAAATAATAATAATAATCATCATCATCAATATGTTGAATGATTCCAATCACGCTTTCATTGGACGCGTTTTCAGTCTACTAGCGCCATAAAACAGACAGAACTGACAAAAAGGGAAGATTACTTTCATGTGTTACGCCTCTCTTGTTCTAACAAATGCAGCGGCGAAAAGATATCTCCATTCAAATTAAAAAATTCAACGCTTGCTCAAAATGTAGGCGGACGAAAACATACAAGCACAACTGGATACTACGCGCAAAAACTCTGAGATTTATGGAATATTTCGTGAGTAGTTTCATTCGCGTGGTTATCACAGAATAATAGATCAGTGCCGTGACAAACTAAAAATGCGGCTGCGATATTTCAAAGTGCGCGACGCAGTGCGAAAGTCTAGCAGCTCAAGTTATGAGATAGATGAGTTTTCGTGGTATGAGGCTGTGGACAGCATAATCGGCTAAAAACGCAGGGGCGAAAGAATTCCGTGTGCAACATCCACCTATATCGAATGTAATCAGTACATTTTCAGCTGACCTTGATGTTTGGGTACCCAGAGAAAGATTCGGATGTGTAAAAACATCAAGCATTCAGTCAAGAAAATTTTGAGTTTAATTTCTCGTGCTGCTATATGTGGTAATCCATGTTACTGATGACACACTGGGTTGCTAAGGCAGGCGCAGCATATGCATGCCTGATATTAATATTCTAAACCCCCTTATCAATAATAAAATACCCCAAAATATATTGGCGTCTCCTTTTAAAATCGTACCCCATATAAAACACGGATCATCATTCTGTCATTCATTGCAGCCCTAATTTTAAAGTACTGTTAGACATTTGAGACATATTTTCAGTCCCCCCACAAAGGTTTGGCTGCTTGGCAAATGGCTAGATCCTTATTTCAAACTTCTTCATTCTCTGTTTCTCAAGACCTGCCTTATTTTAACTGGCCTAGTTTTTGCCTGGAGTGCAAACTCTGGATACATTGTGTTTTTTTTCCAATAATGAAGCCAACAGAGTCTAATGGTTTACATTGAATATAGATCAACTATAAAATAAATTATTTGAAGATACTGTAACCAGTCTTCTTTATTGGTTTTGCTTAATGATATTAAATAATGCAGATGTTGCTACTAGTAATACTTGTGCCTCAACAGATGCCATTATTAATAATTTTACCAGCAACAACTTTTGTTTATTGTAAAGGTTAGCACACTTATGATACAGTTCACGCTTTAATTCTGCAGATTATGGGCTCTAAATTCGTAGACCAGGAGCAGGCGCAGCGAATGGGGGGAGCGCCGCGCCAACGGGGTGTGTCCAGGCGTATGTTGCAATTTCGTGCCCGGCGTAGCCTGGCGCAAGTACTCCTCTGTCTCGCCTCTGTCCCTGCTGCCGCGCAAGTGGCAAAGAGGGAGGAGAGAAGGCGTAATTGGGTATAACACAGCCGAGTCAAATCTTCACCAATCAAATGAGCTCCTCTCCTCACCTTTAATGTGTTGGAATATAGAAGCCTCTGTCCTATATCTGCATGATGCGTTAATGTTGCATTTTACTTTGCTGCTTCAGGCATGTTTTCTGCACCGCTTACGTCTTTATTAAGCATTACAAATATGAGTTAGCTGGCTAGCTAGGGCATTCTTGAATTATTACCATTAGGGAACTTGAATGGAATTTCAAAACGAAACTACGTCAGATCATTCAAACTTATGAAGTTGGAATGAAATACGACGGTTGCTCATTTATTTCTTCTGCCTGCATCATAGGGAAGAGAAATGATGGATAGCGGGTTCCTATTATTATACCCTGTTGCTGCTTAAAATTTTGGGATTAACATGCATGGACAACAATGCAAGATACGTTACACATTTATTTTCAATATGTGATCATAACTCAGTACGAGATCATAGCAATCAGGCTGTATTCCTTTCCCCCACTAAAAACAATAAAACCTAAGTGACAATAATAGTAGTATTAAGCTGCTTGCACACTGGACGCAAAACAAATTTTTCGCATGACAGACTGCGTTGAACGCAGTGTCTACATGTCCGAAAGTCGGACAGGGTTTTAATATATCTCCTTGTCCAACAGTCGGATGGTTTCAATATAACTCCGTGTCCGACAGTCGATTATTGTTTTTAATTTCTTCAAATCTACTGAATCTTTTTTTTTGATAAGAGGGCTCAGTTCTTCAAGATGAGTACCGAGAATTTCAATCAATGTTTCTGTTTAAGGGGAGGAGAAATCCAAAAAAACGGTTTTTCACAGTTTTTATCAAAATTTGAATTTTGGTCTTAATTAAAAGTTTAATCATTCATAATTAAGAGCAGGTGGATGCGTCGCGCGTTAGGGGGGCAGAGAAGGCCAACCTAGACTCTGAAAAAGCCAAAAGAAAGAGCAAATCACTTCAATCTGCTCAAGAACAGGACAATCAGAGGGAGCAGGAGGGAGAAGTTAATGCTTCAGGGGCATTTTAATGTTCTAAGTTGACTGTTACAATGATTTGTAGGTGTACTTTGACTTTAACCTGGATTTTCTCAAAACCTGATTTTTGCCCCGATTGCTATCATTTAAGGCACTATATCTCACTTACTTGTGGAGCTTTTCTCATGAAATTTTGTCAGAAGTCTGTGTACATATCAGGAAGTCTACTGTACTAAAAGTTTTGGTTTAGCACTTTGGGTCTGTGAGTTATGGTGATTTATATTTCATATCCAGGGGGCGAAAAATGGCAAAATCCTCTTTTACCCCACTAAATCTCTAGTATTATGTGTAAATGCTTTATTCTAGTTCAGAAGAAGGTGTAAACATAACTAAATCTAATAAAAAAAACCTGATTCAAATATCTTGCTTCAGTCCTGAGATATAAGGCAAAGAAATAATGGTGAAATCGGGGTGGTGGCCATCTTGAATCACATGACCTAATTATGCAAATCAGGTCAAATTCATATTTTGTGTATTTCAGGTCATATACTGTCAATACACCAAGTATGAATGATTTCTATCCAAAAATGACAATTTTTTTCAAAAAGGTTTCTCCTCCCCATAAGTTCTGCTCAATAAAGTGAGTTGACATTGGCGCGGGACAATGTAGGATACAATGCCTGTCGAACATGAACTGCAAAATACTCCGTGTCTGACAGCCAAAAAAAAAAAAAAAAAAAAAAAAACAAGGACGATTAGAACAGATTGATAACGAAATAAAGAATAAAAAGAAACATTTTAACAACAAACAGAACATCCAATGAAAACTGCGATTTATTTATTTGCGGGCCATCTATTTTGGATGTTGTTTGTTGGTGATATATTTTTATTATTTATTTCGTTATAAATCTGTTCTCATATCAATACTTTTACTTTTTGCTGGCTGCCGGACATGGAGTACTATTTTGAATTTCGCGTCGGACAGTCTTCATCGTGCATGCGATATTTAATTCACAATGTCAATGGTCATGGAATTGATTTGCTCACTGACTACAAGCTCTATTTTATCTCTGGTGTGGAAATAAAATGTGAATCTGTTCGATCCATCTGACTAATTTTCAAAAGAGAGACCGAATAAAGACTATTGTCTATCTTCAACGGAAGAAAACAGACGAATAAAAAGAAACATTGATTGAAATTCTTGGTACTTATCTTGAAGAACTGAGCCCTCTTATCAAAACATTCACGTTTAATATCTAAAAGATTCAGTAGATTTGAAGAAATTAAAAACAATAATCGACTGTCGGACACGGAGTTATATTGAAACCATCTGACTGTCGGACACGGAGATATATTAAAACCCTGTCCAACTTTCGGACACGTAGACACTGCGTACATCCAAAGTCAATGCAAAGACGCGAATACACGCGTGTATTGGCGTCTTTGCATTGACTTTGACTGTAATCAGTCGTGCGAAAAATTCGTTTCGCGTCCAGTGTGCAAGCCGCTTTACTGAGCATAGAATGCAAGCATTGTTTGTGGTTGGCTGAGAAAGATGTGAAGTCGTTAGTTTGCATCACAGATTCAGCTGCGTTGATTAAGCCAGGTCGAGTTTCCATTACGCGTGCCAACCGCCTTTAATCTGACATCAGGACAATCGAAATAGATACTATAATTTATGTCCTGATTCAGATAGTTACATTACTTAGTGGTTGCTGTAATTATTTATTGCATTGAAATGCGCCTGACATTCTGGAAACCTGCCTGTGAGGTTTCGGTGACGTGTGTGCACTGTGCGCCGGTCAGCCAAATTACCACTGCACAGAAAGTAAACCAGGTTGGAGCTGCCGAGTTTTCTGCTCAACTTCAGCGGAGATTTTTTCTACGAAATTGTCACTGCGTCTTGATGAATATCAGACACCTCCCCCTACTACGCCGCCACACCCATCTCGGCGCACGCTCGTCTACCAAAGGCTGCGCACGGTGTTGCACCGCACGAAATTACCACTGCGCGGGCTGCACCGGACAAAATTACCACTGCGTGGGCTGCGCCACGCTACGCCACGCTGCGCCACCCTGCGCTGCGACAAGAAATTAGAGCCCTATATGTTACCTGACAGGGATGATCTGAAGAATTAAAAAGGCACAGCCCCATACAATTATTTTGTTGAAATATAGTCCTAGAAATCAAGAGACAACCTATCGTGCGAGTACTTTTACTTTTAGTACTTTAAGTACATTTGAAAGCAAGTACTTTCTGACTTTTACATAAGTAGGATTGTTAATGTAGTACTTCTACTTTTACTTGAGTATATATTTTGCTGGTTATCTGTACTTTTACTTAAGTTCTGAACTTCAGTACTTTCTCCACCACTGCCTGATTGTTCACTAGAAAATGACATTTACAGGTAAGTGAAGCGTTTCACTTGGGCATTTTCATCTCTAACCACAAAAATTAGGTACTAAATATGTTTTGCTTGGTGCTGAAAATAATTATTGAAGTATCTTTAAATTCCTAACTATACAATAATATTATTTAAACTGACAAAGGAAACTGAAAAGATAGGCTGAGCTTTACCACCGCTGCAAAAAAATCGTATGGCGGAAATGCATTTCACAGAATTTTTTTGTAATTTTTTATTTAAGAAGAGTAATCATAGCATCAAATAAAACTTAAAGTTGGTGACAACTGTGGGGAATTCTGATACTCTTTTTACTTTATTGTTGAAAGCATTTTTTTTTCTTTTTTAATTGCCTAAACATTACCCTACACAAAGCCTGGCGGTCATGGTATTCTCAAATCAGTCTAATATTGTTAAGTTGATTGTTGGAGGCTCAAGGCCAGCATCTGTAAAGAGTTGGTATGTAGGTAGCAAACACTGCAGTTGATTGTGTATTTTTATTATGTTGCAGAACTAGTACAGCATTGTCATATACAGTATGGGTCTAGAACCACAAAACAGAGTAATTTAGAGCTAACTAACTGAAATAATGTTAGCTCCTGTTACTTAATCTTTTCACTGGATGACAGAGTTCGTCTAGCTCGGAGCACCGCACAAATTAGGCGTGTGCACATCTGGCGTGGTTGAGCTGCAGAGGAGATACCAACTTTGAATATTGTGTTTACAAGCTGCAACAGGAAAATCTAACTCAGTATAACTTAAAAGTCTGCTCTCGAGAACTGTAATCCCTGGGGAAAACCGGGGGCCTAACTGAGTGACAATAACACATTTTCAATTAAAATCCTATCATGAATGAATTAGTCTATTTTATGAAAACAGTTTCAGAGGGCAACACCATTGTCACAAACAAAAGTTGCACCTTCATCCCCCACCTCTCATGGTAATACTGTAGGTACACGTGCAATTGTTGACAAGCTTAAGGATTCTGGATTGGCAAAGACAATGTCAGAAGCCTGCAAGATAGAGTGATAGTATAGGATTTTACACAAATATGACTTTGCATAGTTTATTTCTGGTGACATCGGAAATGAACAATCCAACAACAAGAAGGTCAGCTTGCTATCTGTCTTGCAGCCTTCTATTACGCAAAACCAGTCTTGTGGGACCGCTCGATCGGTCGGTCTCTTTTATTTTTACCTTCTACAGTAAACATCGTCTTTGGTTTCTTCACCTTTGCCATAATTTCCACAATTAGAATACTAGGCTAGCTTATTCTTGAAGCTAACAGAAGACCCATAGTTGATGGTGCAATGTAGCTAGTGCTGAAAAGCTTTACACACTTTTGGCATGTGATTGTACCCAATCAGGTAGTTATATAGTGCAAGAACAGGTAATTTGGGCACAGAGTGAGAATTAATGAAGCACCATTCTTCATATTAGAAGTCCTTGTCCTTTAAAAAATTATTTTGAAGCGGTGTTTTCAGGTAAAATAGTAGCATAATGTTGCTTTTAGAATTTACCATCAAAGATACAGGTCTAAACTCCAATACATAGATTTGTCAAGCAAGTGTTTCATTGCAAAAAATTATATTTATTGTGCTGTTGTTACAGAAACATGCTTTATGGAAACAGCCAGTATCAAGGCATCAAAAAGGTTATTTTTCTTATTTCACTGAAACAGGGACTCTTATGCCAATCCTTTTAATTACTGTAAATGGTCTACTTCAACTCAAAAAAATTTCACCATTGCAGAAAAAATGTACTGTATATATATATATATATATATATATATATATATATATCTCGTCGGCCTGCTGATAAAACCTCGTATCTCCGAATTGATAAGAAACAAAAACTTGTATGTCCACTATTCTGACATGCAAAATTAAACATTTTTTATTTTATTTATATTTTAAATTATATTTATACATTTATATTATTTTATAATTTTTTTTTAAATTATATTTATTTTTTATTTTCCTGTAAAGTTTATAATTTTGAAGATACAAGGTTTTATCAGCAAGCCGACGATATATATATATATATATATATATATATATATATATATATATATAAACTGAACAGAATCAATCTTTTTGTCAGTTTGTTGCGGAAAAGGCTCATCATTCTGCTCATGAATACAGAAGTAGAAAGACACTGCTTTTTGATGTCAACATGTTAAACCTGTCCCTGGAGGAGACAAATGTCAGACAGAAGCCTGTGTTTTGCCTTAGCCCTAATACTCTGGTGAAATCACACCAACTGTAATTCCCCCAGATGTAAATCTCAGAGCATAGATCATGGTATAAATGGCTGACGAGTGGGCTAAACAAATAAATTGAGTCACAGATATAATTGAGTACTGGGATCTGAAGCACTGGCAGAGAGAGAATCTGCATTTTACCCCTCACAGCCAATACAAATTAGATGCTAATGCATCATCCACACGTCCATCAACTGCTGCATCAGTATACCTTTGCCGGGAAACTAATCTGGGCTTTATTGGCCTGACAGAAAGAATTTATACATTAGTCATAGATAACAGAGCACGGCAGCTGTACAGTGTGCAGAACTAATATAGTCTGTCATAGATTGTCTGGATAATGAACTCTTGAGGAAAGTAGCTAAAGCAGGCCAAAAGAGATAGTCGTAATGGCGCTATTAGTGGAACAGTGTAAGGAACTGGCTACTGCAAAGCAACCATGGCAACAACATCTATCTCAATGGCTTTGTTTGCTTTGTTTAGAAATGCTAGCTTTATCTAATGCTGTGACAGAGAAGAGAAAAGCATGCTATTTTTTCCCATAGTTGCTTTATTTCAACAACTGCTGCATGATTATTTTGTATTTGAAATTGCCAATGAGGTGGAATCTGCGCTGAGCGAGAACCAATTAGGTGGAGTCTGAGCGAGGAGGGGAATATTGCAAATGCAGTTTTCTGGTCGTCTTAGCCCATTGCCCTTAGCCACAGGCTCCACACTGGGGATTACATCTGATGTATCAGACTACCTAGCCTGGTTGAGGGACTGCCGCCCAAGCCTGGACGCTGTGCCTAAGGCAATTTTCTGTTCCTCAACCCCCCCACCAGCCCTCTTCGTCATCCCCCAGACTCTTGGCTGCACTGAAATTGCGTGAATGCGAAGACAGACTTTCCCCTAGAAGAAAGTGAAGGGCATGTGTTACCTTCACTTCACCTCAATGAGAGAAAATTCAGGTGAAATCAGACCCCCCATTAGCTGCTGATGGAGGGAGTCCATGGGGAGAGGACAGGACAAAAACCTTTGGTCAGGGGATGGAATAGTGGGAGGTAATGTGCAAGGGCTGGCTGTGTCAGTGGCGTGTGTTTGTGTGTGTGTGTGTGTGTGTGTGGGTGGGGGGGGGGGGGGGGGTTGTTGAGGTCGGCAAGCGGCCTAGAAATGCACTCAGCATGTTGTATCAGCAGTGCTGTTCAATGAATCACACATTGTGGGGCTGGTTAGGTGATAAATATACAAGCAAGAGGTCTTGTGCAAAAGATAAAACTCATTGTCTGAGGGGCCCAGCCTGTATTTCATAGCCAGGGCAGGGCACATGATGGATGGTGTGGACATGGATAATATTTCTTATAGTATTTTGGTCCAGAGCTTTGTCGAGAAGCGCGAGGGGTCTGAATTTATAATTTGCAAGAAACTGGGTAGCCAGGATCCTTACAGTTCAGCTGGGAGGTGTATTCAAGTTGGTGCCACTGCAGGAAGTTCATAATGTCTGTGGGTAGCGATTTAGCTGCTATAAGAATCATAGGGTGTCCCTCACCTTTTCCTACAAGCTATACCACAATAGTATTTCGATTAGTAAATAGTAGTATAGAACTTGTATTTATATTAGGATATAATCAGTGTATTAGCAGAATTACAGATTCTTGTTCATTCAGTGTTTGTCTGATGGATTTAGGTTGCAGTTCAAGACAGTGTGAAGCTGAAGATCTGGTTATAGCATTTAATCAGTATGTTTGAATAATGGTACTGTTCTGGTGGCTACCTACCCTTTGGTTGAACTTATTTCTGTGTTTGACCCATGTTTGTAATACATTGTGTCATTTAACCTTGCAAACAATTCTTGTATGGAATTATGAGCATTGTGTTTTAGTTAATGCAAAATTTGTGCACAAAAGTCACAGTTGGGTCAATGTTATGAAGTTGTATAAATGTCTCCTCACTTGCACTAACTTTAAGTGTTTTTAAGCATTAAAAGTTAATAAACTTAACTTTTGTGGGAAAAAAAAAAATAGTCCAGTTTGTCATTCATTTTGTATAGTTTGAATTAGCCAAATCCTCTGCGGATTTACCAACTGTAAAAATATGCGCAGCATACATAATGTGTGCATTAAAGCGTAATGCTTCATTTACTCTAATATTTAAAATATCAAACACTCCGAGAAACATGCATTTATTTCCTAGCATAAACCAACCACTGCTAAGTTAATACTTCAATATGTCCTTTCAAACTAACCAAAGAAATGAGAATGGGATGGGCTGAGCAAGCGATGAATAGTCCTGGACTGTTGAATGTGTCATTAATGCACAGTGATGAAAATTCTGATTCCCTCTCATAGATTTTGCCTTGCAGATTGGTGCCAAAATGCTGTCAACATATTATTATTAATTTAAATACCCATTAATCATTTCATTATAAATATTTTATCATGGCAAAGAAAAAACTGGGGAATGTGCTCCAATGGAGGCGGGCTGGGATATATCTGTATGATTTATGTCCTATAGTTCAAATGCATCGACAAGGTAGAATGTAATGGGGGGTAGCTTTTTTCTTTCCTTTTTTTCATTTTGAAGCGCTTGCAGATGCAATTTCCCTTAGCCGAGCTATACAAAGGCTTGAAGGTAGTTTAATCAAAGACAAACTGCCTTCGCAATGCAATTTTGTGATTCCTGCCGCTGCATGGGTGAAGACTAGTGATTTATAAAGCTGTTTATGCCCAGTGAAAAGTCCCTTAATGGAGGTTTCATCTCAGGGGCTATGTTTTCATTTTTGGATCTTTTAAGAAAACAAATCTCTGGGTTGGTTTCACATCGCTATCTATTTGGCTGAGAGATGACTTTAAGCTGGAACGTAGACAGTATTGTGATCTGCATTTGTCAATAATTTTGTGTCTCATTCATCTAAATGACTTACTTTGAAGTGTCCTATCTGCATTTCCCTATGTCTCACTGACTGCTAAAGATGGTGCATCTGTGTCAACCTGTGGTCTTTAGTCCTGGCAGGCACTGCATTCCGCAGAAGCCAAATTTTAATGTTTGTTTTCCAGACAGGATTTTAGATCAGGGCTGAGCATCAAAATCTTTTTATATGGTAGTATGTACGCTAAAGCTGGTAGCATTTTTCTTCATATAGCGATACATGTTTTGTAACCTCAATCATCGGTGTCATGGAAGGTTTGCAGAGTATACCAACTTCTTTTTTCGTCAGTTTACCAAATATCATTCTATATCCCAAAAAGCCATTGAAATATTTAGCAGAGTATGCCCACTTTCTCCTCAAGGATCTACCCATTTACCTTATAGAGTACACACACTTGTCCAGGGACCACTACACCACTGACCTCAGATTGCACTTTGTTAATCCAGCTAGCCTCACTTCCTTCTTCATTGTACATTTACAATGATGGATGCCAAATTTCGATTTACAGTTGGAATCTTTTTAATTACGCGTGGAGTAGATTAAATTGATTATATTGACATATTTACCTTTTATTTCTCTGAACAGAAAGCTTTGGAATACAAGCTGCTTTTTGTTTAACATTGTTAAAAATACTACATAGCCAGAGGCACTTGGATAATGAAGTGAGACTTTGGGAAAATTGTACCTGCAGGATGCAGGCTATGTGTGTCATCAGAAATGGAGAGAGAATGACTTGGGAAGATGCAGCAGTGCACAAACATCATTTGCTCTTTATTTTTGTTCTTATTTGACTTTAATGGGACACAGGTTCACAGCTGGGCGAGCCAGAAAATGCAGTCCTGTGGCTGAGGCAGGAGCTATTATGTTCATACAACTGTGGCTGTCAGCCATGACTGAACTATATTCCATCAATGCTCGCCCAGGACGTTGCACAGTGAAGAAAGGTCAGCTCCCAGAAACTATTGTAGCAATAGCCTTAAAATCATTAGGATAATAAAATATAGCATGTTGCTCCATAATAGATTTGTGCAGGTGATTTAAGCCTTTAAGGTGGTCTTCAGGTTAGTGTGTAACCCAACTTGGGAGTTTTGCTATAAGACGTCACATACAAGTCACTGTTAACTACTGCCTCAGAAAATCTTTCTGGGGTCACTGCTTTTTAAAAAGATAACTTTTTAAAAATATTTCTCATGACAGAAAATTTCTCAGGAATTTATACAATATACACTTTCTGGCTTGTTAAAAAAAGGCTCAGACATATTAAACTGTGTGATCAATCAAGTCGAGTGATGTCTGTCCTGAAGCTGTCTGTTTTTGGAAAGGTGTCCGTTCTGGTCCCTGAATACTGCAGAAATACGGAAGACTGACTTTCATTAATCAATGTAGTTTCTTAAGTGACGAGTCCTTCATATGACTCCTGGAGTGTAGGCCACCACTCTTATTGCTGTCTCTGTGGTTGTCCAAGTGGCATAATGTGAGCCTTGCATAGCTGGTTTTTGGGATCAGCTGTATGGTAATGACATCAAACTGGGGTCACTGCATTTAAAACAGCACCTTCTGTATTCCAGTTTACAGTGTGAGATACCCTCCCTTCATTCCTACATTGTGTGGCCATTAGAACAAGGCCAAAACTGTTCCAGTATACTAATAAATTATTAAAACAGAGTTATTTCAGGATATGTACTGTATTTGACAAGGAAATTCCTGTCAAAACACAGCAGTGTTGCCTCTTCTTGAACAATGGGGGGGAAAAAAGTATTTATTTCGGGCTTCATCGATAGAATTCACACAAATTGTCAAACATCAGCTATGCTTTTGAACTGGCTCATTTTAATATGATTTGTCCTTGAGTGAGATGATCCATCAAGAAGCTAAAATCTTATCAGTTATATCTCCAGCAGAGATAGTCTTCACCAGAGAGGCTGACACAAAAATCCATGAGCGGTGCTGGATGACGATGATGGAGAGTTTTGACGTCTGCAATCACTTGTTATTTATGACTCCCAAGCCAACTTCCCTGGGTCACTGTTTATTCCACTCGACATACAGCAGCAGAGCTAGACTATGACAGTGTGGGGTTGTGAAGGGGGGAGACTGTCGGCCAACAAGCTCTCGCTCAAAGTCCAATTAGTATCACCCAATACCATCTGGTGGCATCTGAGCCAGTGACACTGCTCAGGTGTACGGGTAGGTTTTGATTACAGAGCTGTCTGAGACTGATCAGTCAGCAGGCTGGACGAGTGCTAATCATGTCACTGGGCTTGTCTGGAAAAGAGGCAGATGAGGACTGGAGGGAGGAGCAGGAAGTCCCACACTGGTGATGTCATTGGAGGGAAAATATTTTCCTCCTCTTATTGCTTATATATCCTCATCGGAACAACTTGCTTCCAATACAAAGGATAATAAGATAATCAAATTCTTTGTTTTCGTAGTCTTATTCTCTGGACCATTTGATATTCAGTTTACAAAGAAATGCAATTAGCCCATACAAAATGGCACTAATTGCTGCAATATGTGATGGGCGATGATAGGACGCCAGGTGCCGCGACCAATGAGAGAAAACAAAGAGCAGCTCAGCTAAGAGACAAATATAAAAGAGGTACACACCTCCGGTAAAAGCTTACGCTTCCAAGGACGAATAAATGTCCACAACATGGAAGCAGAGCGAGAGAAAAAACAACAAGAGAAAAGAGAGAAAATTTCTAAAAGAAGCAATTCCTAACAATAAATAGAATATAACAAATCACCAGGAAATCAGACAAGAGCTTTTCTCTGGCCGAAGTGCTAGAAACAATCAACAATCAGACACACGAGCAATAGGCGTGGCGAACCCCCGGCCATATATATAGAGTCCGGAAAACTCTGCCCCAGCTCAATCAGCCAGCTGAGCCAGGAATTCGATGGAAAAGAAACTCGATATCATCCCGGATGATAGAACAAAGAAAGGTCCAACAAACGCACGCCTAAACCATGACAGGACCCCCCCCCCTCTAAGGGATGGCACCAGAAGTTCCCCGAGAACCCCGTGCACGGAACTCACAGATGAGGCTGGGATCGAGGATATCCCGAGAAGGGACCCAGCCCTGCTCCTCAGGCCCATATCCCTCCCAGTCCACTAACAATTGAGCTCCGCGACCTACACGCCTCTCTGCCAAAATGCGACGCACGGTATAAACCGGGTCCCAATTATCCGCGGTGGCGGAGGAGGCTTGTCAACCGGAGCCATGATACTAGTGCTAATCGGTTTTAGCCTTGAGACATGAAATGAGGGGTGGATACACAAAGACCTGGGGAGTTTTAACCTGACAGTAACAGGGTTGATCCTCCGCACTATTTTAAAAGGGCCAATGAAGCGAGGAGCCAACTTTCGTGACTCCACCTTTAAGGGAAGGTCCCGAGGAAAAAGCCAAACTCTTTGGCCAACCCAATAAGATGGGGCCAACCGGCGCCTTCTATCAGCAGCGGTCTTCTGTCTCTGCCTTGATCGCAACAAAGAGGACCGGACCCTGGCCCAGACAGAGCAACAGCGTCGAATAAAATAATTGACAGAGGGGACTTTAGAATCCTTTTCAGTCTCAGGAAAAAGGGGGGGTTGATAGCCCAACTGAGCCTGAAATGGTGAGAGGCCTGTGGAGGAGTTGTCCAGAGAATTATGGGAATATTCAGCCCAAGCTAAAAACGACTCCATGACGATGGATTATCAGCCGCCAAACATCGAAGGGTATTCTCCAGAGACTGGTTGGTCTGCTCTGTCTGACCATTAGTCTCTGGATGAAAGCCAGAAGAAAGGCTCACAGTGGCCCCCAACAGACTGCAAAAGGCCCGCCAGAACTTACCTGTGAATTGCGGGCCCCTGTCAGAAACCACGTCTTGCAGGAGACCATGCAGGTGGAAAACATGGTCCACAACAAGAATGGCCGTCTCCCACGCCAAAGGCAACTTCGGCAGTGCGATAAAATGGGCGGCCTTAGAAAAACGGTCAACCACAACCAAAATGACAGTGTTGCTTTCAGAATTAGGCAAACCCGTAATAAAATCAAGAGCGATATGGCTCCACGGGCGTTTAGGGACGGGTAACGGCCGCAACAAACCAGAGGGAGGGAGGTGGGAAGTCTTATTTCTAGCGCAGACGCCGCACGCTGCTACAAACTCCCGGATATCTTCCATAATGCTGGGCCACCAAAAACGTCAGGCCAAAAACTGTTTGGTCCGATGAACCCCTGGGTGACCCGCCAGACGGGAAGAGTGCCCCCACTGGAGAACCTGTGCGCGTACCGAATTCGGAACAAACAAACCACCAGGTGGTTCCCCACCATGACGGGGATCGGACCTTAAGACCCCCCGCACATCAGCCTCAACGTCCCACTGAACGGGAACCACAATTTGATCAGTCGGGATAACCGGTTCCGGAATAGGGTCGTGACCAGAACGGTCGTAAATCTGCGACAAGGCGTCAGGCTTGGTGTTTTTAGACCCCAGGCGGTAGGTAAACATAAAGTTAAAGCGATTAAAAAATAACGACCACTGCGCCTGCCGGGAATTACGTCGCTTAGTCTGTTGAATGTATTGGAGATTTTTATGATCCGTCCAAACCACAAACGGATGCTCAGCCCCCTCCAACCAATGGCGCCATTCCTCTAACTCCAGCTTAACGGCTAGCAACTCTCGGTCACCAATACTATAATTCCGTTCGGCCGCCGACAATGACCGGGAGAAGTAGGCGCACGGGTGTAGCTTATTGTCCCGAAGGGTGCGCTGGGACAAAATGGCACCCACCCCGACTTCAGAGGCATCTACCCCCATGACGAACGGGAGGGAGGGATTGGGCAAAACAAGAATGGGCTCTGAGCTAAAACGTTTCTTTAACTCCTGAAAAGCAGCCTCAGCTGCTGGGGACCAATCAAACGGCGAGGAGGCATTCTTCTTGGTAAGTGCAATAATGAGGGCAGCTACTGCGCTAAAATTACGGATAAACCTCCTATAAAATGGCAAACCCCAAAAACCGTTGCACCTCAACGTTTTGAGGGGCAGGCCAATTCCTGACCGCTGCCACCTTAACAGGGTCCGTATGGACTGACCCCTCTGACACAATAAAACCAAGAAACGAGATAGTCTTGGCATGAAAAACATATTTCTCAGCCTTAACAAAAAGCTTGGCATTAAGGAGGGCCTCAAGCACCCATCTGATGTATTGTTTATGCTCTGAGACCGTTGAAGAAAAAATCAGAATATCGTCAAGATAAATGTAGACGAATCTCTCCAACATCTCTCAAAGGACGTCATTAACGAGTGCCTGAAACACCGAGGGGGCGTTAACCAATCTGAACGGTAAGACCAAATATTCGTAGTGCCCGTCATGCGTATTAAACGCCGTTTTCCATGCGTCCCCCTCCCGAATGCGAACTAAATTATAAGCATTTCAGAGATCTAGCTTGGTAAAGAATGACGCCTCCTGTAGACGTTCAAACGCGGAATTCATCAACAGAAGGCGATATCGGTTTTTAATGGTGATCTTATTCAAACCCCTGTAATCAATACAGGGTCGCAGACCACCATCTTTTTTCCCACAAAAAAAACCCCGCTCTGGCAGGAGAAGTGGATAGCCGAATAAAACCATTAGCAGAGCCTCCTGAATATATTCTCGCATGGCCTTAAGCTCAGGCCCTGACAGCGAGTATAGCGAACCCCTAGGGGGAGTAGAACCAGGGTGGAGATTGATCTCGCAATCGTACGGGCGATGAGGGGGTAAAGTCGAGGCTCGTTGTTTGCTAAAAACCTTGGCGAGATCAGCATAATCACTAGGAAGGTTAGGAGGCAGATCAAAATTCAAAGCGGCCCCCAAACTCTCCACCTGTTCGGGACCCGCCATATCAATGACCGAATCACAGTCAGAGAGATCCTCCAAATCACTATCATCCTCTGGCTGCTGCCAGTCAAATTGAGGATCCCACTCCAAACCCTCCTCCACCTCCTCTTCCCGACTAGGTGGGCTGTATGAGACAAACTCAGCAGAATCACTCGCGACATCCGCCTCCCCCCTAGGTTGATGCCTGGAACTACCGGTCAAACTCTCCCTACAGTGGGATCTACAATTAGCGCCCCACTGGACAATAGGGCTAGTCTGACTGCCCCAACAAATGTGAGGCTTACGTTTCCGTAACCACGAGTGCCCTAACACAACTGGAAAAACAGGGGAACAAATAATAAAAAAAATCGAACCTCCTCAGAATGGCAACCGAATGAAATGAACATGGTTAGTGCTTCAGAGACCTCAGTTATAATTCCAGAACCTAGCGGGCGACCATCCAAAGATTTAACAGTACGTGAGTGTAGCAGAGGGCATATAGGAATAGAATGCTTCTCAGCCCACTCCGCATCCATAAAACAATCCACAGCCCCTGAGTCCAAAAAAATCTCAACAGGAATTATCCACAGTTAATTCTACAGGAATCAAGGTTCGGAAGGGAGTTTGGGTCTGTCCCTCTAGCGCTCCCCATACAGCTAGAGGGACTTTCTGTTTCCCTTAAGATCAGGGCAGTATGGGCGAATATGTCCCAGTTTGTAGCAGTTATGGCAGATAATTGGTTTACGAACGGACTTACGAGCCCAGCTCACATATGAGCCATCAACCTGCATAGGTTCCCCAGGAGTGGAATTTTCAGTGGGTAAAATAGGAAGTCTAAGCATACTATGAGGAAGATTAGCCCCATTGTCAGCGAGAGCTAAAGCAGTACGTTTTTCTCTGTTGCGTTCACTAATTCGATTATCAATTCACACAGCAGTGCGAACCAACGAATCCAGAGAAGTACAGGGTTCTAACGTAGCCAGAGCATCCTTCATCTCCTCCGCCAAGGCATGAACAAAAATAGTCATTAGAGACGCCTCTGGCCAGCCCGTCTCTGTAGCTAGAGAGCGAAAGGCTATAGAAAACTCAGCAACGCTCTCAAAACGCTGCCTAAGATTCATCAGACGCGTAGCCGCGTCCTGCCCACACACATCTTGATCAAACACCGACACCATCTCCCTAACGAGAGTCTCCACTGAACTCACAACCGGTGAATTAGATCAAATAAGTGGCCCGACCCAAGTAAGGGCTGTGTCCGTCAACAAAGATAAAATAAATGAAACCCGAGAGTCTTCATTTCCAAAACGTGAAGGCTGAGCTTTGAAAAATATTTCACACTTAGGCGATGAAGTCTTTACATTTCCCACCCTCGCCTCCATATCGTGGAGGTAGCTGGAGCTTAGGCTCACGGGGGGAGTGTAGTGTTTGTGCAACATTCTGTGTAATTTGAGTGAACAAGGCTCGAATACTCTCGGTGAGACTTAATAGGACGCTCTCCTGTTTTTGTAAAGCCTCATCCTGATGGCGGACTCGCTCCGCTAACTCAGTCTGTCGATTGTTCAGGGTAGACAAGCCCTTGCCATAGCCCGAGAGTGTGGCTTGCTGATCAGCCAACACTTTCTCTAACGTAGCCGCGGCTGACGACTCCATGCTCGGCTAGAGTGTACTGTGATGGGTGGTGATAGGACGCCAGGTGCCGCGACCAGTGAGAGAAAACAAAGAGCAGTTCAGCTAAGAGACAAACACAAAAGAGGTACACACCTCTGGTAAAAGCTTGCGCTTCCAAGGACGAATAAATGTCCACAACACGGAAGCAGAGCGAGAGAAAAAACAACGAGAGAAGAGAGAAAATTTCTAAAAGAAGCAATTCCTATCAATAAATAGAATATAACAAATCACCAGGAAATCAGACAAGAGATTTTCTCCGCTAGAAGTGCTAGAAACAATCAGACACTCTAGCGATAGGCGTGGCGAACCCCTGGCAATATATATAGAGTCCGGAAAACTCCGCCCCAGCTCAATCAGCCAGCTGGGCCAGGAATTCAATGGAAAAGAAACTCGATATCGTCCTGGACGATAGAACAAAGAAAGGTCCAACAAACGCACGCCTAAACCATGACACAATAACCATTCATTTTAAGGTTTTGATGGATGCATAGGTGTGCATTTACTGGAGATATGATTATACCTGATTATATGAGTAATTTAATTTATCCATAGGATTATAAATGGCATGATTATATTTGCCTTCTTCCATTTTTACTGTTACTTCCAGCTTATCACTGAATAACTGAATGGTGAGGGTTGGCTGCATGCTAGTTATTTTCCATGGAATATCTGTTAAACTGCACATTGTTTTTATTGGGGCCCAGACACTGATGAACATAATTACAGAATAAAACTTAATAGACCACCCACACTAGTTGGACCTACTGACAGCAATAGAGAATCAAATACTGTTGGAGGACTAGTGGTTTTGGCATTGGAGCTTTTCATTAGCAATCCATCTGTCTCCTCTTTTAACTGAGACAAAAAAAAAAAATCTGAGACACTGACAAACTGACAACTTCAAGGATAGCTCTGTAGTTCTGGCACAAAGAACATAGTCTAAGATTGAACTTTTGTCATAATATAGCAGAAAAAAGTGACTGAATGCCACATGATAAGCAGATGTCCTCTCTCCCTGAGTTGGTGGAAGAGGTTCAGGGGTTGTGGAAATGCCTACCACATCAACTTTTTATGTGAAATCAAGCAAAACACTAATTTTATAGTCAATCTGTTGTAGATTTGTTTTCAAATGGATTCTGACTGAATTCTAACTAGATTATTTTTTTAATGCAGTGCACAATATCACTTATCACATATTCTGGTGTATTTTTAAAAAAATGAAGCCTGGATTCATGCACAATGAGACTGTCCTGTAAGACTGAGGTTACATGCAATATCAGCTAACATTTTCCTCAATGCTGAGCCTGTGGTTATGAAAACAAATCAGTGCTGTACTAACTGAAGGCGGGAAAATGGCTTTATTTTACAGACAGATAAAATGTTGTATTTTCCCAGCCAGATTGCTGTAAGGGAAAGTCAAATCTGTTGCATAGAGTCCTTTTCAAAATGTTAACTTTGAATGATTTATTTTAAAAATGTCAATACATGAATAAATATCATTTGGAGTCCACACTCCAATGTATTTGAAATAAATCAATCAAGATGTGGTCGTTTTGTTTGTGATGCCCAGTAAGACCTTCCCTGCAGTCGTCTTCAGTTCCTTCATGTTCTTTGGGGGTTTCGCCTTCAGTGTTGCCTTCAGCAAGTAAAATGGAGATATCATAACCTCATAAAATCCAGAATTCATTCTGCTTCTTTTTGTCAGTAGTGGTCCCCGGAGAAGTGGGTGTACTCTATTAGGTGGATGAGTAGATCACAAAGGAGAAAGTGGGAATACTCTCCTCTGTATTTAAATGGCTATATGGGTGATAATTGGGTATACTGTAAATTGAAAAGAAAAGAGGCAGGTATACTCCATATACCTGTGTGTACCCTCCACTACACCACTGGCCAGCAGACACATCATCATTAAATACAAAGGAACCCATTTTATTGGTAGCCATACATGCCAACATTGGGCCAATCTTCACAGATGGAGTTGATCATGAGCAAGTCCTTCCCTTCTCAATACTCCTTTCTTTGGCATCACTCTGGTACAATTTTATATTTGTCTCATCCCTCCATATGTTTCTGATCCAGAACAACAGGCTTTTCCTTGTATTTTTTTTTGGCAAATAGAGTGTGTATCAGGTAAGCGTGCCGGGTTAGATAAGCAGATAGTAAGTTTGCATGCAAGACCCAGCGTATGTGTGAAGCGTAGTATGTAACATGAATTGGCGGTGTGGATAACCAATAACCTCATAACACACTGCACCAATCAAGCTCAATGCAAGACATTACAGCGAGTCAATACATTAACACTAATTCAAGTTCAGCAGTTCTGTGTTCAGCCATATGCTCTATTATACCACGTTATGCCCAATTAAGGTTAATGTAACCAGTCTTTTGTAGGGAGAGGCTTCCTTCATGGGCTGCTTGCTTTGCTAGTGAATCCATTGATGAGCCGGGTGGGAAAAAGGTTGTCCTTGCTGTGTAGTGTTCCCAGGGTGCAGTCTGGAGGAAATCTGGTCAGTTTTTTGTGTCCCTGTCCCACATAGCAGATGGCTCTGGCCTGGATCCGGCATCAAGCCAGCACTGCTGGGCAACTGCTGGCATGGAAAGTGTTATGTTAACCCAGTTTGGGCCAGGTCTGGCAATGACGGCACCGATTATGTGATGGCATGCCACATGTGGGCCGATTATATCCGCACTGGCCCTGTGCTGGCCCATGTGTGGGTCAGCTCAGGCAAACCAGATCCGAGCCACAAAAGTGCCATCATTCTTTCTGTTTGTGGGCAAGAACTGGACCGTAAAAGTGCATTATGTGGGCCAGAGCTGGGACAGACCAATTTTGCTATGTGTGGTGGAGGTAGCAGCTCAGTAATAACCTGCTTTGTGCTCCCGTGAGTAAAGTCAGCTGACAGGCTTTGTGGTCTAGCAGCTGGCGCCGAAACAAGTTGTCTAAGCCTTGTGTTGCTGTTTAGAGAAAAAGTTTGGTTTGTGGCTGCATGTGCAGGCCAAACGATGGGGGGGGCTCTCTTCATTGATGTGCAAATGGTCTACAAGGTAATACCTGCAGGCTAAGCAGCTTTGAGGACTGTACTTACATACACTACCAAGCACGGCATGCAGTCCCCATAGAAGTTGATCTATACTTTTAATTCAGTTTAAATATTAACAGAATTTGGGCATACTTATACCAGGTTTACGATATAAGTATGGAATTGAGCCATCTCTCAGCCATAATAACTGAGCTGTAATAACTTTTTTTAAAAGCAAATCTGGCCCTTACTCAAAAACAGTCTGAAATAGAGTGACAATCACACAAATGAATTAATTTCTGCTGAGACGTGACTCACTGGAAAAAAAGTATTGTTAGTGCGAGGATGGATAGGTGGGGAGGCCAAACCAGGCTAAGTTAAGGAGCACGGCATACAGACAGGGCTGTTAAGTGTGAACGCTTCAGAGTAAGCATGTCTGTGGCATAGAAAATGACAGTAATTTCAAATCTAGTGGTTTAAATCCATTAGAAGGGGAGTCTAATGGCTCATCCAGTGGTCTTCGAAGTCAACCGTCTCTGGGCATGCTATTATGCAGGCAAATTGGTAAGGAGAGAAGTATTTTTCATAATATGGCTTTTTTAAAATTGTAATTATCGCAACAAAAAGGAGATCTTGAAGTTGACTTTCACTGATTTGACAACACGAAGTCCAGTCGTTTTTTTGTGGTGTGTAAATTTGGAAAGTGTGGAAATGAGAAGCAGAAAGTTTGAGAAGCACAGTTTGAAAGGAACTTTAATCTTTAAAAAAATGCTGAGAAGATACAATATGGCACAAAAGAGAGTGCAAAGCATTGACATATATATGATACCATTTATGCTGTCTTCAAAGTCAACCGTCTCTGGGGTGTTTCTCTACTGGCGGAATGAACAGGCTAGAAGTATTTTTCATTATATGGCTCTTTTAAAATTGTAATTTTCACAACAAAATAGAGGGTTTGAAGTTGACTGTCATAGATATGACTAATAACAGGAAGTCCAGCTGCTTTTGTGGAGTTTAAATCTCGAAAGTGTGGGATTGGCAAGCAGAAATTTTGGGAAGCACTTTTTGAAAGGAACTATAATCTTTATCGGAAATACAGAGGAGATACTATGAGGCACAAAGAAAGTGCATTGCATTGACAAAAATATGATACCATTTATATGGCAACCAGTGGCGTTTTTAAGTGTAAAAACTTGGTGGGGCAAGAATGTATTCCGGGGGCGATTTCTATACAACAATTTGTGATAAATTAGTTTGTCTGCTATCGTTTTACCTTACAAGCTTTTAGTTAAAAGTCAACATTATCGCGCACACACACGGAGGAGACGAGGGGGAGAGAGCGCACGCGAGTGAGTGAGAGTTCGCCAACACGGAGATCGACGTTTGTTTAAAAGCCATCTGCCACCGTTGCTCCACAACGCTCACAGCCTACAAGGCCATAAACAAAGTAGAGAGCTCAACACCACTAAGTGCCACAGCAAACCGCACGCACAGACAACTTATTAGGATCGATCCACTCTAGGACAGCATTATGACAACAACCTTATCCTTAAGCATATGTGTGACACACTGTCATCACCATCTAGCCTCGATCCAGCATAAGATATTATACATTAGTATACCGTTGTCTTACTGCCATAATGTTGCAACATATTGATATAGATATGAGAAATATCTATGAACTGCAACATATTTTTTCAAGTCTTTTTAATATCATTTAAAAATGATAGTAGATTCAGGCCTTTTTAATATTACAAAAATGATAAAGAAATTGTGAAAAGAAAGAGCATTTCTTTGTATCCAACCGGTATAAAATACCAACAACGATCTTGTAAACTTAATACTAACGTTAGGATCTGACCTGGCAGCCTTAGTGACCAGCTTTGAAATGCAATCACATCCTCTTTGTTAGTCGTTCAGAAGAAAAGATAGGATTGTAATAAAATTGGGCGGTGTGGAGAAATACCCGGATAACTATACATTATAATTATGATTTATTTGATATAAAGCCTCAGCTTCCATGACTAGGGCTAGTCTAGCCTAGCTACGTTAGCATTTCGCTGGTGGACAAATAGTTACAGTAGCTCTCAACATAATGTTACAATACACAAATACATCCAAAATCTATCGTTAAATCTCACCTGCGAAAGGTAATTCCACAGGATCTGGTATTGATATCTCGTTCAGCATCCATATGCAGCACAAAAAATCTGGCATCTTTGGTGTAGATTTAAGTTTAAGCGCTCGATTGCTGTGAATACGAAGTTGTATTTTGGTAGTAAAACCGGCATTTAAGAGTATCAGGGCATCCTGGATCATAGCTAAATGTGTTACGTTTATAACTAATCAAACCGCTTGGAAGTCAGTCGAAAATTCAGCGAGTAATGATTTGTAGAAATTGTTTGATACTTCTAACCCTGTACTAACATGGTCGCCCGGTAGGCACGCCTCTCCACCACTCATGCGACGTCTACGTATATGTCTATGATGCCTGATGAAATGACGCAGTAGTGGGGCTTGGGGCTGTCAGCCCCACATGCCAACAAATTCGTGCTACCTCCACTAATACAGCCAACACTCTGAGCATGCGTACTTATATTTTCACACGTATCGTTAACATTGCATTGCGTAAGGGGGGCTAGCCCCATTCATGCGGACATTGATCAGGAGATCGGTCTGAAGCAGCAAAACAGAGACCAATAAACATGACCAAACACAAATTCCATGTAATTTAGGAAAATGCTAAATTTATAGATAATACATTTAATCAGATAATACGATCATGTTTGAGAATTAATTATGTAATTTGCCTACGGTCCTTTCTGGTGACACCAGGTGGGGCTGTGCCCCACCTGCCCCTAATGACCAGTCGCCACTGATGGCAACATATGGCTAAATATTTGGGATCCCATATTTATTGTATTCATTACACTGCGCCAAAGTCCTATGACCAATTCAAGCCTTATTCATTCAGTATGTATACAAATAGGTATGATGGAATAATCCAGAGGCAAATGGAAATGGTACTCTTACATGCACAGGCATGCAAATGCCCAGGTTGAAAAGTACAAATGGAAAAAAACAAAGTTAATAAGCTCAAAAAAAAAAAAACATCCACATTGCTGATCCAGGTGCATTTATACATTTATATTTGATGTGAAACAGACAGCTGATGCACCGGCAACAGATGCTACAAGCAATAAAGACATTCTCATACCTTTTTATTTTAGCAAGCATCTTTTATATTTCCTCACGATAAATCCTCCTCTTTGTAATGAATGTAAAATTCTGTAATGTAAAATTGTTTTTTTTTTTTTTTTTTTTTTGGGGGGTGGGGGTGGGGGTAGTGTTAATGTCATTTACAACTATTTTAACTGTTGGTTGCACAACCTTGAAAAAAAAAAAAAAACAATGCCTCATTATCTTTGGAATATTAGATTGTCTGCAAGCGAAATTTAAAAAAAAAATTCTACAGCAATGTGTAGTACAATAAAGACTACAAAGGCATGACCCATAATTTTTGGTGCTACTGAGATTTTCCACTCCTGGGGTGCTGGTGCATCAATGAAGATTAGTAGAATAAGATTTGCATTAATTGAATGCATTAAATCAATTAATTTGCATTAATTGGCCTTTGGCACTCAGATTACTTTCATAGACAAAAAATTCTTATGCTGTTGCCCAAAGTGTATATCGATGAAAGCCCCCAAGCAATTCAGGTGTTCCAGGAAATTCATTAGTTTATTATTAATTATAGAACCCCATTTCCAGAAAAGTTGGGACGCTGCGTAAAATGTAAATAAAAACAGAATGCAATGTTTTACAAATCATTTACTTCCGATATTTAATTGTATCTCCCCGACGACAATAGTCGGGAGATACTATGGTTTAGTTCCGGGGCTGCCGCCGCGCCCGCCTCCGCCGCGCCCGCATAGATTTTCTGTTCCAGGCTCTGGAAGCCAAAATTATTACAGGAATTTTTTCTAATTTTGCACAGGCGAAGATATTTATTTGACAATGCTCAAGACCGATTTTCGGCAATTTTGGACGTCCAATATGGCTGCCGAAGGCCATTTTGACCAAAATTTGGGGATCGGGGAGATACACGACTCGGTCCCTGTGGCGACCGAGTTATCTAGTTGAAAATAGTGCAAAGACAACATATCAAATGTTGAAACTGATACATTTTATCATTTTTTGAAAAATATTTGCTCATTTTGAATTTCATGACAGCAACTTGTTTTAAGAAAGTTGGGACAGGGGCAGTGTTTACCACTGTGTTGCATAACCTTTTCTTTTTACAATACTCTGAAAGCATTTGGGAAGTGAGGTGACCAACTGCTAGAGTTTTGGAAGCAAAATGTTTTCCTATTCTTCCTATTCTCGAATACAGATTTTCGGTCTTGCCCTTTGTGTACAGAGATTTCTTGAGATGCTCTAAATCTTTTCGTAATATTATGTGTTGTCGAGGACGAAATCCCAAATTATTTGCAATTTTACATTAAGAAACGTTATCCTAAATTGTTGAATTATTTGCCTTTCCCTGATTGGTGCCATTGCCATCTTTACGTCTGAAAGACTTTTTAGGTCACCTGAGATGAAGGGCTCTAATTTCTTGGCGCAGCGCAGGGTGGCGTAGCGTGGCACAGCCCACGCAGTGGTAATTTCGTCCAGTGCAGCCCGCGCAGTGGTAATTTTGCGCGGTGCAACACCAAGCGCAGCCACTTTGCCAATTTGGTAGACGGACGTGCGCCGAGATGGGTGTGGTGGCGTAGTAGGGGGAGGTGTCACATATTCATCATGACGCAGTGACAATTTTGTGGCAAAAGGCTCCGCTGAAAGTGCACAGAGGGCTCGCCAGCTCCAACCTGGTATACTTTCTGTGCAGTGGTAATTTGGCTGACCGGCGCACAGTGCGCACACGTCACCGAAACCTCACAGGCAGGTTTCCAGAATGTCAGGCACATTTCAATGCAATAAATAATTACAGCAACCACTATTTAATGTAACTATCTGAATCAGAACATAAATTATACTATCTATATCGATTGTCCTGATGTCCGATCGAAAAGAGAGAGAGAGAGAGAGAGAGAGAGAGAGAGAGCATGTGGGTACGTGAGTGCGTGTGTAGGCTATGTGGGTATGTGTCCTTCAGCTGCTTTCACACCAGACGCAAAACAAATTTTTCGCACGACTGATTACATTCAAAGTCAATGCAAAGATGCGAATACGCGCGTATTTGTGTCTTTGCATTAACTTTGAATGTAATCTGTCGTGCAAAAAATTTGTTTCGCGTCCAGTGTGCAAGCGGCTTAATACTATTATTGTCACTTACGTTTTATCATTTTTAGTGGTGGAAAGGAATACAGCCTGATTGCTATAATCTCGTACTGAGTTAAGATCATATATTGAAAATAAATGTGTAACGTATCTTGCATTGCTGTCCATGCATGTTAATCCCAAAATTTTAAGCAGCAACAGGGTGTAATAATAGGAACACGCAATCCATCGTTTCTCTTCCCAATGATGCAGGCAGAAGAAATAAATGAGCAACCGTCGTATTTCATTCCAACTTCATAAGTTTGAATGATCTGACGTAGTTTCGTTTTGAAATTCCATTCAAGTTCACTAATGGTAATAATTCGCGAATGCCCAAGCTAGCCAGCTAACTCATATTTGAAATGCTTAATATAGACGTAAGCGGTGCAGAAAACATGCCTGAAGCCGCAAAGTAAAATGCAACATTCACACATCATCCAGATATGGGACAGAGGCTTCTTTATTCTAACATTTTAAAGGTGAGGAGAGGAGCTCATTTGATTGGTGAAGATTTGACTTGGCTGTGTTACACCCACTCACGTCCTCTCTCCTCCCTTTTTGCCACTTGCGCCGGCAGGAGAGACAGAGGCGGGACAGAGGAGTACTTGCGCCGGGCACGAAATTGCAAAATACGCCTGGATACACTCCATTGGTGCGGTGCTGCCCCCATTCGCCACGCCTGCTCCTGGTCAACGAATTTAGAGCCCAAAGTCTAGTGTGACCTATTCTAATCGCCTTTTGTCCTTCATCGTCCGTCGTCCGTCGTGTGTCGTCCGTCGTGCATCCGTAAACAATTTACATTTTCGACTTCTTCTCAGAAACCGCTCATCCGATTTCAATAAAATTTTGCAGGAACCTTCCTTGGTCAAATATGCACCAAAATTGTGAATTATATGGTGCCCACCCCCAGGAGCTCTGAGGGGCGGGGCTAAAAGTGGTCAATACATTTTCCACTTCTTCTCAGAAACTGCTCATCGGATTTCAATAATATTGTGCAGGAACCTTCCTTGCTCAAAATTGTGAACAATATGGTGCTTACCTCCAGGGGCTCTGAGGGGCAGGGCTAAAACTGGTCAATACATTTTCGATTTCTTCTCAGAAACCGCTCATCGGATTTCAATAATATTGTGCAAAAAGCTTCCTTGCTCAAATATGCACCAAAATTGTGAATTATATGGTGCCCACCCCCAGGGGCTCTGAGGAGCGGAGTTAAAACTGGTAAATACATTTTCGACTTCTTCTCAGAAACCACCCTTTCGATTTCAATAAAATTTTGCAGGAACCTTCCTTGGCCAAATTTGAACCAAATTTTGAATTATGTGGTGCCCACCCCCAGGGGCTCTGAGGGGCGGGGCTAAAACTGGTCAATACATTTTCCACTTTTTCCCAGAAACCGCTCATTCGATTTCTACAAAATTTTGCAAGATCCTTCCTTGGTCTTTCGTGCACCTAAATTGTGAATAATATGGTGCCCACCCCCAGGGGCTCTGAGGGGGCGGGGCTAAAACTGGTCAATACATTTTCAATTTCTTCTTAGAAACCGCTAATCCGATTTCAATAAAATTTTGCAGGAACCTTCCATGCTCGAATATGCATCAAAATTGTGAATTATATGGTGCCCACCCCAGGGGCTCTGAGGGGCGAGGCTAAAACTGGTCAATACATTTTCCAGTTTTTCTCAGAAACCGCTCATCCGATTTCAATAAAATTTTGCAGAAACCTTCCTTGCTTAAATATGCACCAAAATTGTGAATTTTATGGTGCCCACCCCCAGGGCCTCTGAGGGGCAGTGCTAAAACTGGTCAAATTGGCTGAAATTTTAAAAATCTTCTTCTCCAGACCCAGATATGCTGGAAAACAATACTTTTCATAGATGGAAGGCTCTTGAGGTGCTTTATCAAAATTCTGAACCTCATCACCCTCGAGCTCCATGTTTGCCCTTGGGGAGGGGGTGAAATTTACTATAGTTTATATAGGAAAATTATACTTTTGAGTATATTTTGCTCATTTTCTACTGGAAATCATTTAAACTTCATTGGCATTATAACCATGAGATGACAGTTTAATACTATGACATGTTTGACCCTGTCTCTTCCCCAGGGGCTGACGGGTGCGGCCCAAATGGGGTCATATTGCCAAAAATTTCAACAATCTTCTTCTCCAGACCAGAATAGGCTGGAAACCAATATTCTTCATAGATAGAAGGGTCTTGAGGTGCTTTATCAAAATTATTAATTTCATGGCCCCAAGGCTCCATGTTTGCCCCTGGGGAGGGAGTGAAGTTTACCATACTTTATATAGGAAAATGATACTTTTGGGTATATTTGGTTTATTGACATCAATAACATCAGTTTTTATACAACTCAGGTGACCGTTAAGGCCCATTGGCCTATTGTTATATTTAAAGTAGGGATTCAAAGAAAATCAGTACCCATAAAATTGGTCTGTTATGGCAATTTCATGATAGGTTGAAGGTATTCACTCATATATCAAGAGAAAAAAAGTTTCATGCGACTTGATATTCGCTTTACAAATATTGCTCCTTTTCCACCCAGCACCTAGATGTTCCATTGTTGTAATACAGAGAACACTGCGAAAACTGTTTTCAATTTTGTTTTTAAAGCCTGACGAGTCAGAACTCTTAATAGATTTCTTCCAGATCTTCCAGTAGTTCATAGTTTTAAATCCCATGTTTAAATCTTTATTTTTTTTTTTTAGCTACTGTCGCATAAAGGTGATTTCTTTCATCGATGCATATTAGTTTTGCTGCTTATTTTGGTTCATTCCGTGCCTGCAGAAAGTCCGGTCGCCATGCTGACTATACGCTATTCACGTGCACGTTGTCTAGTTTAGAAAGAACATTATGTTTTTACTGGAGTCATGCTACCATTCCGAGGAAGGTTGGATAAGCCAAAGCTGGGCTAAAAAAAAGACAGTATTTTATGAACACGATCAAGTGGACTCTCATAACATTGATTGACTGACATAGAAATATGGAGTGATGAAGTCGATGCCATTTAGAACACAATCGTACCCCTCAACTATCTCCACCCAATACCTCAAAAGCAGCCTGAAACGTCCGCCTGTACTTCCCATGCACTCAAGCCCAATTTCAGGTCTTAATTGCTTTTTTATAGGTGTTGTATCTCTTCCCATGGTTCTTTCTTCAACTACTGGTCCTTCCTCTTCCATGATGGCCAAAACGAAACAAAACCTCAAATCTAATAACGTTATACGCAATAGAAAGATCTGACGACAGGCAGCTGCAGAGACAATATGTATTCCTCTTGCGAGTTAAAAATCTTCTAAAAATCTTCCTTTCTTGTTTTGTCGTCACTCTTATCAAGTCTACTCATCAAAAAAAATATCATAAAAAAAAATTAAGGTATCGGTCCTTCCCCCAGGGTTTCCGCTACATGTAATTGATCGTGGCGCACCGCCACGGCAAAATAAAAGCCACCCCGCCTATGTAAAATGACTTTACGTAAACTCCAAAAATCCTTCGGACAATCAGGTGTCGCCAGTTCTCATTGTTACTTAAAATGAGCGCTAATAATTCTTGACCTGTTGTGAATCATTTTACTTGATGAACATGTTTTCCAATGAATAAAAATTAGCCATCGGCAGTAAAACGCGCTGCTTTCTTCTTACTGCAATGTGTGCAACGATTAGAGAAAAAATATTTTGTTCACTTTGCAAAACGATAAACTACGATGTTATCTTCTGTGTTTGCTGTGAGCACATCCTGCTTTACCTAATTGTATCTTCATTATTATTTAATTCCAATTCTGGAGTCCCGGAGTCATAATTGGTTTTCATATTATAAGTGAAATCCACCGTGACGCATGTGAAACTGATAAACCTCCGTGCACATAGACTTCAATTATTACATTGCTTACGTGCTGATTAATGAAAACTGGTCACACCTGATAATGCTGAGGTTTGACCCGACGCTGAAGCCCTCCGCCACAGTTTCAAAAAAAAATTATGGAGGAAACCCTGCCTTCCCCGTATTTACACAATTTCTGTCAGATGGTTTATATGTCCATGCTAATCTTCAATGTACTAGGCCAATATAGAAAAATATAAGTTTAAATTTTTTTTTAAAAAGTCAGATAAATGTTCCTCCATTATAATTTATCCATCTCAAGTAAAGTACGACTCAATTTTAACCTTTAACAAAATATAAAGCTTAGAGAGAGACACAGTATTTCTATTCACATGTAACAGAGCAGAGCTTGCAAAACCCGTATGTGACGTCACCCAAAACGGGCCTCTTTCCTAGCATCACGGAAGTATTCACGCTCGATAAAGTACTGTCGTTTCGTGCGTGTTTCCATTTTTTCGTATCGATAATGTGACGGAGTGACATTACATTGCATTTTTTGCGTTCTAAGCTTCCCATTGATGTCGAAATTGCCATGTTTCAGTTTTTCCTTTGAATTCCTACTTTAATCATGTTATTGACCTGTTGCCAATTAGTCCTCTTTGCAGTGAGATGTTCCATCAGGTTTATTTTTTTTTGTTGCATCATTCAACTTTTTCAGTCTTTTGTTGCCCCTGTCCCAACTTTTTTGAAAGGTGTTGCTGGCATCAAATTCAAAATAAGCAGATGTTTTCAAAAAACAATAATATTTCTCAATTTCAACGTTTCTCCTGTGATCTGGAAAAACCCAATGAATTTATCAGTGGCAAGGATTCTCGCAACTGAACAAAAACCTTTGGATTCTGGACTTCTTCTAACCGAAAAAAATAATAGAAACTTGATCTAGACAGTGCAAATAACCCTAATAGCTAGTGTTTTAAGATTTTCACCACTCTTAATTACTGTAAAAGAGGGTCAAACTCAGTTTCTCCCAAAAGTGACATATGTACTAGGTTTTTCCAGATCACAAGAGATTTGATATGTTGTCTTTGCACTATTTCAATTGAATATAGGGTTTATATGATTTGCTAATCATTGCATTCTGTTTTTATTTACATTTTACACACTGTCGCAACTTTTCTGGAAATGGGGATGTAATATAAATCCCAAAATCAGCCCTGTTCTCTGCCTTGATAAGATCTAAAAGCATACAAAATTTGAAAAGATTCTATAAAATACTTTTTGAGTTTTTGTATTACCACAAATGATCTGCGATGGACACGGCGGCATTGAAGATTCCATAATATCGATGCAATTACCATGAATGGGAAGTGAAGAAAGCAGTAGTTGACACATCTAAACTGGTAACCTATAGAAAATAAATTCAATTGCTTATACCACAGCTCCGTTGAATACCCAGTTGTGATTGGTTGAAAAATATGCCAAGGGTGCACAGTATTTTATGGCTGCCCCAAGTTAGGTGAACAATATACAACACCATGCTGGTCATCTTACAAAAATTACAGTTCATTCTTGTCGTTGAAGGCCCTCCACTCTGCATCAGGCCATACTGCATCATTTATGTCTGCAGTCACTTTTGTGTAATGACCGCCATGTTGTTGCATATTGTTTACATTACGAGGCAGCTGTTATGACCACAATGCTGGGACAGAGAGGGGCAACACTGGGCAATTTTCTTTCCAACAGACTTGGAAAAATGCGACAAAGTATGAAAGTCTCAGACTTGCAAATGTACAGTCCTCCCCTGCAAATGTACTGTGACTGCATCTATCACAATGGCTGCTCCTCAGGTGGCCTCAAAAAGAATTTTTTTAAAGCAGCTCAAGAGCTCATACCATACCAATCATAAACCATATTTTGTCTGGATCTCCTATTGATATTATTGCTCTAAAAGCATTAATTTTCTGTTTGACTGAGTTTCTCCCATAAACTCTCCATTTAATTTAATACAGCTTTGCATCGCTAAACCTGGGGAACTGATTAACACTGAATTTCTGTTTTCTCTCCCATGCAGGGTTTTTGAACTTTGCATTGCTGTGTCTTTCATGCTCTTCTTTGAGCAGGTAACGTATGGCAATTAATGATGCCTTATGAGCTATTTATAGGGCTCTCTCTCTCTGTTTCTTTTTACAGCTAGAGCATTTGTTAAGCAGTTTAAAGGCTCAATTCAGTCAGTCACTTCAGTAGTCATTGAGTGAATCCATAAATCCAGACTGTTATTTGCAAAAAAAATGCAAGCCAGTTGCAATTAAAAAGGATGAGTGACTTACCGCTGCAATCTGCTGCCTACCTGTTAGCTGGCTGCTGTACTTTTTTCTGTTAATTCTTTTATATTTTTTATTCAGACTTTTTTTTGTGGTTACATTTTATTAATGAAAAGTGGTGTCGTTTATATCACAATGGATTGCCGTAAGTTTTATGCTTTACTGAGACTCTGTAAAATAAAATGGGCATGCTTACACTATAGGGGACATTGGTAAAAGTAGGCCAGTGCTGAGGATAGAGAAAGAACAGTCGGTTTGTGCTGAGATAATCCTTCTCTGGACAAGACTGTCAATCTTCAGGAGCAAGCCTCGTCCTTGCGTGCATAATTATGCAGGCCCTAAAAAAAGTCCAGCTGTTTTTCCTCTGCCAGGCTTCTCTTCTCAATGATTTTTGGAGATGTGTTCTTGGCTATTAAATTACCCTATCGGCAAAGCCATTAAATCTACCCCTTAAGCATCTCATACTTTTAAAGAGTACACCAGTACTTTGTTTGTCTACTGTGTGCTAACACTAAGAAAAACCTAAAACCAGGCATAAACCAAGAATCAAGATGAATGTGTACAATCATATATCTGGAGACTGATCTGGGGAAAAAAAAAAAAAAAAAAAAAAACAGATAGGTCATAAATATTAGCACCAATGTGACCTATATTTTCATGTAAAGGTGATGGATGTAAGATATTCCAGAAAATAAAGATTTTTTAAAAAAATAATACATTAATGGGGCTTCCTGAAAGGTGAAGAATTAAAGTATTTATTTTCCCAAAAAAAAAGACATTTATTTAGATTGACCAAAGCAAGATTGATCAAAGTTTCCTTCCATTGAAATTCAAGGTCTGATGTTACTAGTTTACCTTATATCAACGTCTGATGTGGCCCCTGAAGCTGTGTGACATCACCTCAACAACAGCTCTGAATATGGATGCAGAAGCCAAAAACTACATCCATAAATGGCTGGGCTTTCCTAGATGTCTTTCCGATGTGGCACTGTTTGAGATAAATACCCGAAAGCTTCCACTGAAATCCATTAGCTCGGGCCACAGACAGGAGAGGGTGAGGCTTATGTTCAAACTTAGGGACTTATCTGATCTGGCTGTCCAAGACACCAAGGCCCAAGTTCCAACATGACGTAAGTGGAGAGCAATGCAGACATTGGACCTGGCTTTAAATTGTTTAAAAAGTTGTTTAACCCTCTATTAACCACCGTAGCATATCTGCTACATAAAGTGAAAGGGTTAACAGCCTGGACATCCTGCTGGTTTTGTTTCTTATTGCCAAATAAACATTTGAGAATAACTTGAATGGTCCGTCACTTTAATTTTTCCATTCAAGATTATTACCCAATGTAGCAGATCTGCTACATTTTGGAAAGGTGGGCCAAAGGGTCGAATTTTTTTTTTAAACTATTTTTCCAAATATTGGCCCATAATCAACATATTTGCCTAGGGAAATGATTTTTACACAGTTGGAAAGGTACTTGGTTAACAGAGGGTTAAAAGAGATTGTCATGGTGCTGCAGCCAGGAAGGAACGGTCTTGAATGGAGAATCGCAACCAAGACATGGTGCAAGGCCACTAAGAAAGAAAGAAAAGACCTTGTGATCTCTGACGTGGTGAAAATGGAAGACAAGTGCTATAAGATCAGAGTGGTGAGTCAACATAAACAAGGAACATGGACAACCTGGGAGGCTGTGATCAACAGGACTGTTACGTGTGCGGATATGTGGAGGATGCCTCAAGCAAAGCTCAGCTTCCTGATCAGGGCCGATACCCTTCCCAGTCCCCAGAACCTGCATCTCTGACATGTCTTAGAGCAGAACTAACAACTCTGCGACTCCCAGAACCCAAGCTTACAGCACTTCCTTTCCAGGTGCTAGGCAGCATTGACATAGGACCAGTACAGGTGCTGCCATGTCAGGTCCTGCACAAGCTTGCTGAAATCCTCGAGGCACGCAGACTGGAGGCAAACAAAGCCAACTCGGCAACATTACAGTGGCTGATCCACTTTGTCAGACAAGGGGGTGAGGCTCAAACCGGAAACACGAGTAAGTGGTCTCCCGTGTCACTTGGAGGCGAGTAGAACATCACAGCTGACTTGAAAGCTGATCAGTTGAAAGTCAAGAGCTCACCACAAGTGCCCAACAGCCTGGCGTTATGCTCTGGTCCCCCCACCTCCCACCCAAAACATCATCATGGCTGAACTGACTGTCCCATTGGAGGAGGGGATGGAGGCTGCCTTCAAGAGAAAGAAGGAGAAGTAGGGTGGAGGATGTTCACCTATCCAGCAGAAATTGGCTGTTGAGGCTACACTGGAATGTCCACCAACGGTTCCTGAAGACTCTTGGGATCACAGGCTCCAAGCTGGGGAAGCTTGTCACCGTATGGATAATTTGACACAATAACAAGGATTCTAGGGCTATTGCCCACCATAATAGACAAATTCTGGTTGTGTAGGCACTAAATTCAGTCTACAGCTCATCCAGAATTATTGGAGATGCCTCAGAATACCATGAATTGACAAAGCTGTATGAAGTCTGATTGACATGGTGGAAGGAAACCTGGTGGATCCAGAATTAATGTTTTTTTTTGTTTTGTTTTAACTGTACCTTCACATTGCAAATTGTATCATCAAGTTGCACAGGAAACAATGCTGCATTTATCGTTTTTACTGTAGGATGCCATTGCTTGTTTGTAAGTCAGTGCACAAAAACGAGCACTGGCACCCTGACATGGAAAGGGATTTCAGCACATGGAGTCGTGTGCTAAACCTTAATTTTTTACAATCCAGCCAGCCCGAGTTCATCAACATATACATACCTTACATTGCAGCAATATGGCAGCGTGATAAAAAACAGTAAGCAGGATGACCGCTTCATTAAAAATGTACTTTATGAGGTGTTTGTGCAGTGAAATGTGCAGTGACTTTTGTTGTCATCATTTCTAATTCGATTCAATGATTTGTGCATGATATAGAGGTCTTTTGGTCCAATCATTGAGTGCTTCTCCCCTTCAAACATCAGGTTTGAAACATTGCTCTTCGTGGAAAGATAAAAGATAACAGAATATTTTGTAAAACATATTATATTATAAATATTTATTATTAATTTAATATAATATAATCATAAATGGCATTGTGGTAGCAGATACAGCTCCTCAGCGGCTGATTGTGATGTACCGAAACTTGCAAAACAAACTTGCAGCAGCGTCCATGCTCTCCTGAGTAGATGCACTGGGACGCATTCAGTTTGGAAGTAAGAAATACTGACTCGGAATGATTGACTACCCACATTCAATGAACTGCAGAAAAAGAGATGTCTCAAATTTTGATTTGAAAGAAAAATATCATTTGGTTGTAATTATGATTCATTTGTTAGTTGATGTTACTTAACTAAAGTGAAATGTCTACCTGGGCCTGGGTGCCTGGGCCTCTCTGCTTAGTCTGTTACCCCCGCGACCTGGCCCTGGATAAGCGGCGGAAATGTATGGGATCATAGACTATATAAAAAGATGGACGTAGCACTCGGGTCTGAAAACTGAGGCCAACGCGGAAATCTCCAAAATTTGCATTCTATTTAATGGCCGGCAGATGGCGACGTTGGTGGTTGCAGAAAGAAGTTCAGTCCTATAGAAGTCTATGAGAAAATGACCCTACTTTCCCACCTGATTTATTATTTAAATAATGATTTTCCACATTACTTTACTGTATCCATCACAAGTCTCAAGTCTCCTTCGATATATCATGATGTTTATTCTTGTAAATGATGGTCCCAAATAGACTAGAATAAAGGATAAAGCCAGAATATGCTTCAAGGGCGTGGCTATCCTCTGGTCCTTGTCTGATACGGTCAGATCCACACGTAGATCCACCCCTCGCTCCTCCTCGTGGATATTCAATTCACGCTCTTGTCCAATAGGAATCACATCCGGTTTCAAAATGACAAAATGGTGCAATTCAAATTGCCAAAATGGAGGCTTCCTAAATGGTATGCTGAAACCAATGGGTGACGTCACGGTTGCTTCGTCCATATTTTTATACAGTCTATAGATGGGATGGATGGAAATGTGTAACACAAATACAATCCCAGTGTCCATAGGACTTAAGCAAGATTATTAGCAATGTTTGTTGAGCCTAAAGCCAGGGTTTTGACGATCAGGAGGATGGGTCTCTTGCAATGGCAACTCCAATCGTGAATTTACAGTTTGAGGAGCCCACTCACACATAGACGGCCTGGCTAATATTGTGTAATGTTAGTGCCTACACCCATCCATTGCTCCTCTTCACAGCTGTTTTCAAACTGTGTCTTGTTTCATGGTGATGTTCAGGAGGAAATACGGGTCACAAAATTTTGCTGCCCCTCTGTGCTTGTTTCTCTCCTTCAGCGGCAGAAGTGCATGCGCCGGCCCTCACCCTGACTATAACCCTATCCCTGTCCTTGAGGAAGTAGTAACTTTAATCAGTCACAATTTTTTCCAAACCCTTTGTTTTGGGAGACGCAGACATTATCTGATGCATGTCCTCTCTCGCGGTTGCCGATGGTAATTGAGAAAATGCTCCTATGGGATGAATCAGAAACGCTATTATGGGCCGTATCACATATACATCACTTCTTAATTGATCAATGGGCACATAGAACAGAAGGCAGCGTGCACACTTCCCTGTTCCATTACAGTATTACCACCCCATACACACACACACACACACACACACACACCGCCAGAATAAACAAATTCATAAATGTTTGCTTTGATACCTTACCTTTTGCCAAGAAGACAGAACAGCTGTAACCTTATCTACACCCAAATAATATAACATTTTCTAGCTTCATACTGTACTTAGTTCTGAGAATTTTGAAATGATAATTAATGTAATTCCTCAGAATGTGCTTGCAAGAATGAACACTTGATTTGCATTCACTGACAGTACCAGCCTCAGTGTAAAGGAAATGTATTTTCTTCATTTCCAATTGAATATGTTTAATGAACGTGTCAGTTGCCTTCAATGATTCACTTGGCTGACTGACCAGAGGTGCAGCAGCACTGTTTAATTGCATTTGAGAAAGAAATGTACATGCTCCTGTGATCCGCCTTTACAGAGAGTTAATGGCACTTAGCCCTGGAAATTAAAGTATTTCTCACTAACCTCACTAAGATCAGTAGAGTAAAGAAGATTATTTCCTTCACATCTTTTTGGTCTTCTCATCTGAGTTTCTTGTAAAAAGCCCCAAGTTTGTAATTTACTCTAAGCTTTAGTCAATATGCTCACAAGTTCAGCAAAAGAGCTAATCATCTAGGCATTTTTAAAATGATGAACTGTGGAGATCTCTAATTTAATGATGTCTGACTTCTGTGCTTGATTGTGTTGACCAGCTTGGTATTTTTTAAATGATCCCAGTGAGCTCAAATAAACAATGAGCACCAATTTAAGTTCAGCGAGCAGGAACACGTCTCAATTTTCCCCATTTATGGATGGGATGCTATTCTTAAGAAAGGTAGAGCTAGAGCCCAAAAACAAAGACATTGATTCATCACCAATTTTTAATTGTCCAAACCAATCCAACTTCAACTGGATTGACATCAATGGCAATCACTTTCAAAAAAGCATCAAGACAACTGGACAGGTTTACAATCACAATTCAAAAAAAGTTGCAATTTGGAGTAAAAATGTTGATAAATACCAAATGCAGTGATTTACAAATCATATGATTTCTATATTTAATTTGAAATGGACCAAAGACACCATATCAAATGTTAAAACTAAAAATTACTTTGGGAACTGAGGAGCCAAGTGCTGTACTTTTGAAAGCAAAATCTTGCTTGATGTAGGATTTCGGCAACTCATTGATCTGCAGCCTCCTTTGTCACATTTTTGTTTTATAACGTGCCAAATATTTTCAATGAGTGACAGGTCTGTATTGCAGGCAGGCTAGTTTAGCACCCACTCTCTTTTACCATGGAGCAATGTTGTTATAGCATATGTGGTGTTTGGCATTTTCTTGGTGAAATAAGCAAAGCCTACTTTGAAAAAGATGTCCGGACGGCACTATTGCTCCAAAACCTGAACATATTTGTTCAGCATTAATGGTGTCCTCACAGATGTGCAAGCTACCCATGTCGTATACTAATACACCCCAATACTTTCACAGATGCTGTGTTTTGAACTGCGCACTGAAAACAAGCAGGATAGTACCTATCCTCGAGCTTGGAGGATGTGACGTCCGTGATTTCTAAAAGGAATTCCACGTTTTGATGGATCAGACCACAGGACAGTTTTCCACTTTGCCAGAGTCAATCTTAGATTTTGGAGTCCTCAGTTCTCAAACACTTACAGCGTGATGTTAAAAAAAGAGTTGATGCAACACAGTGGTACAAATTTTAAAACAAGTTGATGGCATCAAATTCAAAATGAGCAGATGTTTTCCCAAAAAAGAAAAAGAAAAAACTTCTCAGTTTCAACATCTGATATATCATCTTTGTACAATATCCAAAGCAGGACAATTGCCATTACTTTAACTAGGTATGACACTAGTCTAATTAACTAGTCTAATTTCTTTTAATATCCGTATAATACAATAAGTTAGCTTGAAAATTCTGAGGGAAATGTGAATTATGTAATACTCTCACATACAGAATGTGTGGATATTGGCTAAACTGGGGTTTTTGAAGGCCAAAATGACCCAGAAATACTGGTCTGAGATATTTAAAAGTATGGAGTTCTGACTTCCTCTCAATGAGCTCTATCCTTTCATTGAGTGAACATTTCCTGGACTAAAGACATAAAAAAGGGCATTGGCTTCCATTTTGTGAGCCTGAGTTATAAACTGGCACAGTACGCAGTGTGAAGTAAAGAAGCATGGAATTTTGAACATCCTGTTCCTTTGGTGAACGCTCTGCATGCACTTAAGTTCTTTTTATTTTTAAACAACATAAATGCTCCAGAGATCTCTCTTTGATATACTAAATGATAAAATAACTACAAAACTTTATTAACCCTTTATAAGGCACTCAAAAATACCCGAAGAAGCACATTCTAAAAAAGTACCGCACGTTTGGCGTATGTCCATAAATAGTCTAACCATCACTTGCTCTTGGCTTAGGTGATCAAATATGGCCTCGCTACCAAATTTTTTGTTTTTCACGCAAAATCTCACAAAATTCTAGAAATCCTACACCAGGGCTATTCAACCGTGTCCAGAAAGGGCCGGTGTGGGTGCAGGCTTTCATTCCAACCAAGCAGCTACACACCTGACACTGCTAATCAACCCCAAGAGTCTTTACTAAAGAGCTTGATTAGTAGAATCAGGAGTGTAAGTGCTTGGTTGGAATGAAAGCCTGTGCCCACACTGGCCCTTGCAGGATAATGTTGAATAGCCCTGTCCTACAGAAACAACACCTATCTCAACTTTTAGCAAGCCTTTTCAACTTTTTAATGCGTGAGTTTTCATCAGTTTTCTTTCGTGAGTTCTGATGTTAGGTCCTTGTGAGTGGGACTGGGTAAGGGCACACAACCGCATTGTGAGAGGTCTGGAGAAGAAAAGAAGTCTGAGACGCTCTAGGCCACTGCTGATTGGTCGAGCACCCTGATGTCACTGCCTGTGATATAGCCTGATTTTCTCTCATTGGCTGGGAGAAATCACCGCTGGTCTACTGCCTCACGGAGAGGCGGGGGGGCGCCACATTGGATGCCGACTGAAGTTACCAAATATGGTTCCTCGTCCGATAAAGGGTTAATATCTACAAAGTAAAGGTTACTACCTTAACAAAAATAAACAAAAAAGTGAATTACGTATGCACCACCTACTTCCACATACACCAAAGGCCTGAAATTGAATTGCAGTATTACTACTGAAGTTTACCCAACCTCTTTTGATGACTCGTCTGTTTTTATCATGATCACTTGCGCATATCGCATAACGCTTGCATGTGTTTTAGCACATTTGGAAGAAACACTCCCATTGTTAGATCGTGGAAGCAGTAGTCTGCGTGTGTGTCTGAAATAATAGGGAAAATCGCTGTTTTGAAATAAAATTACAATTTTTACATCGTAATTTTGCTCTGTGTTTATATTATTTTGGATTATTTATCATATCTCATAGTTTTCTCAGTTTTGATATTAATCCAAAGACTTCTAGCTGTATAATATATACAATCTAAGTAGCTCTGCAGCTTTAGTTGCTAGGGCAATTTTTATATTGCCTATGAACCATAGAATTTTCTGCTGAAACTAATTTCTCTTCAAGGAACAGTACATGTGCTTTAAGAAGGTGGTGTCCAGCAAGAAATACAGCTCTCCTCAGAATTTCTAGATTGGCAATTGTGATAAATTCCTCTAATTACTGTCAATGCCAAGGAGGGCTTAAATGTGACAGCTTTCTGTGTACTTAAAAAGAAAAATCGCAGCTCTGCAGTGTCCTTCGGAAGCCATTACCACAGGAAGCGCAGCTGGTGGAAGCAGCTGAGAAATGGCTTTAGGACCCAGTCATTCATCATGATCAGGCCAGCTTTTTCAGAAGAGGATCCATCAGCCGAGGTCTGTCCAGAGCCTGAGGATGCTTCCTACACAGGTAATCCCCTTCAGTAGGAAATGGACAAGTGCTCAGGATGACAGCACTTCTCTCGAGGAGTGACCTCCAAGGAGGACAAAGTGGGAGTTGTAGCTTCTCATAATAATAACCATTTGCCTGTATAAGCATTTCTCATCTTTAAAGCAATATCTAAAAAAAAGGGGAGTAACACGTATACAATCAATATATTCATGTTTTAAATAATAATAATAATAGTAATAATAATAATTATAATAAGAATAATAATAATCATACTTTCCACGCTGAGTTGCTGTGGTCCTTAGTATTACAAACACCTATAGTTGAGGCTTCATCCATTATTCCATTTTTATGGCATATGAAGGCCAAACCACCAAGAAAGAACAACACGCTAAATGAAATTCTTATGTAAACAGTTGACCCGAGGAGATCAAACCTTCATTTGAGGTTTTCCATAAGTATGCTTTCACCAGCATTCTCGTGGCTGAATTTCCCTCGCCAATTAAAGTGATGGCTGATGAAAGCTGTCTGCTCCCACACTACCCCTTCATCCCCTATACTTCATCAGAGTAGCATCATCATTTTGAGTGATGGTGCCAGCAGGGTGTCCCTATTTATTTGGCTACATAATGACAGGATTTACGCTTTCATCCCAGGTTCCCTCTCATCTGTGAAACCATTAGGAAAAAAACATAGTAGTTTGCTCTCTAGTGGCTCTGCCTCTGTCGGTGCTTAGATTCCTGTTCTGATTTGATGCCCTGACAGCTGAGTGCACTCGTTCTCTTCCTCCCTGTCCGCTCCCTCTAAAAAAAAACGATAGATTGCCAATCTTGTACAAAAAGAGCACTCGCACCCAGGGTTTTAATTCTGGACAAAACCTGCATCTGCTGCTGTTTTTTTGAAGTTTATGGTCCGTCAACAGAAAATAAATAAACTTACCCTTGACATGTTTTCATGCCTGCATTTGTGCTCTTTACGAGGACATAGAAAATTGTTCTTCCAGAAGGGCCATATCACGGCCAAAAAGCTCAGTTATCTAGTTAATGGGGGACAGTTTCCAAACTCCTCCTCTGCACCTCTCAGAATGAACAACCCTGATTCTCTAAATGCTTCCCAATTAGCTTCTCTCAAACAGCACAACAGAGAAAATTGGGGGATCGGGAGACGGTTGACTGAGATACTCCACCCTTCAAACCCTCGCTGCCCTGCTGTACTAAAAACAATTTTTTGTCAAGGCAAAGTTCGGCTTCACCTGGACAAAAGCCCAATTATATTCCTGCAACTAAAATTGGTACCCAGAATATTTTCTGTTGGCGCCTTCACCGCACGATATCACACCATTAGTGAGGAGAGATATAGTGTTGGACTGAATGCATTTGCTCGGATAATTTTAGTTTTCAGGAATTTAGCTCGTGCATGATGTGAAATTACCAATACACCCCGGGCATTATAAATTACAGAACTGAAGAATAAAGGTTTAGACATATTTAAATGACATGAAATGCACTCTGTGTTGTAAAACAACATCAGCCCACAGAGCAGCAGAGGTCTCCAGCCCAGCCCCCACAGCGTAGGCAGAACGTTTGCTGAACCGCTGACTTTATTGATTTTGGCGATTCACATGCCACTGTTATCATGGGATGCTATGCTGGGCTGAGTTTGTTTTCTTTTATATTCAAAAGGATGTGTAAACACTATTTAATTACCATTTAATAGTGTTTGTTACTGAGTCAGCAGACCCAATAGCAGATCCAAGGATTGTTTAAACAGGGAAAATCAGCAGGTCTGTGAGAAAAATAAATAATGAAATATTTAAACGTTTTCATTTTTTATGCTAAAAGCACCCGCTAACGTACTTGATCGGACTGAATTAGTGATCAGCATTGACTGAAGCTCGAAGGGGTTAGGAATAGTGCACGGTGTTCCTCCTCTCTTTATACAAGAGTAACTCCTCTGTTTGGTTTGTGGACCATGACAACGCCACTTCAATACCATAATGAGGGGCCTGCTCATTTAGGAGTGCAAGTGTGTAGTTTGCCTGTGAATTGCATCGTTCATATTTTTCTTTGCACTGTTAGAGGTTCAGATTTATAAATGCCAGATTCATAGGGCAGATCAGTTTGGCTCTGGTCATATTATATACAGTTTTGTTGTGTGTACAGTATTTGTTGATTTAATATCACAGTTTACCTTCTGAGTTCATGGTGTAGTTGGATAATACTTTAAACTTATTTATCAGCTAGCAAGTTGCACAAATAAGGGTGGACAGGGTTGTTTATGGTTGGTCCCAATACATCCAATTTTCTGTCAGTAGCAAAAATGGTTCTCACTCATATCAACTGTTCATTTATCTGGATCAAGACTTATCATCACTTGTTATAGTATCCCCTGGTTCTTGAGCAACTTGCATCAGTGATTTCCATCATTATAACAAAGCATGGAACTGAAAATGTATTGCTGTTAATTTCATGATTGGGTCTGGTGTGCAATGAGGTTAACAGATGTTTAGCACAATGGCATATGTTTGAGTCAACTGTTTGTAATTGGATAACACTTGAGTAATTAGTTTTCTGTAAGGTCAACATTATGAGACAAAGCAGTCTAACAGTGTCTAACCATGCTTATTGCACTTTTAATATGGATTTATGGACAGTTTAGTCAGACTGAAAGCAGCTTCATCATGATAGGGAAAAAGATGTTTTGCTGAATGGTCAAATGAATTGAGCTTCCATCACTCTGACAGTGACTACAGTATGAGTGTTGCTATTATTTCAAAACAAATGGTAAATATCAAGAATTCAAGTTTCCCCTGCCATATTAATCATATTTTCAAAGGTTAATTAATGAATGAGTTGCTTTCATGAACAAAGCTGGAAAGATGTGATTGATTCTACAAACCGTATTGACTGAAAAATGAGCATTTCGCCATATCATTCCTATTTCAAAGAACAAAGAATAAGCTGAATGAGTTGAACAGCTTGTCGAAAGCATCTGCTAAATCAAAACTACTGTGCTACAATCATTCAACGCTCTTTATTCTCAACTGACAGAATTAATTATTTTCAGCATTAGAGCGATAAACACTAACCAAAGGTATTTCAGGGCTTCTGGTGGACCTTTAACTCCAAAGGTGTTTTTCAGGGCAAAAATTTTCCCAATGGTGAAGACATTCAAAGCCCTATTTTATTAAGGGTGCACCATCAAGACGGCGAGTGAAGGATCTGGTCACTGCCACAGTTATAATTTTCATGGAAAAATTAGGAATCCTGCACCAGGTACCCCAGGAACTGTGATGGGCTTGAAGTGTAACACAGTTTGAACACCACATTGTAGTCAGTTGTCAAATCAGCTGTCCCATTAAAACTGGCATCAGGCCAGATAGGTGACAATAATAGGGTAAAAAAAATAAAAAAGGGTGACAAGTCAGTCAAAAACCTTAAATTTTGATTGCCTTTGCAAGACGTTTGGACTAAAAATTGAATACAGAAAAATCAGTTTATCCATTTTACTATTTAATAATTTTAACAGCAAAAACAAAACTTTCATTTATTTATTCATTCATCTCTACTGCAGAGTAACGTATTTTTGACTGTTGGGTCTTCAGATTCTGCACCCTACATAAAGACGGATCTGCCTCTTGCGAGCTTGATTGGATGATAACCACTTAAACGTAATAAATTGAAAATTAGGCGAAATTCAGTATGTTTTACTCCCATCTAGTGTGTCTGGCCAGAATTGCAGTTGAGAACTGCTTGAAGCACACGCTTCCTTAGCAGGTGGCCCTACGAAGTGATATTTTGCTTGATTATTGTGCCTCTGCCTGGAGGTAATAAGTATTCACTGGCGTTTGTTGGGTTGGACATCAAAACATTATGGATGGATGTCAATGAAATTTTGGGTGTCGATAGATACTGTTTTAAGGAGAAAGCGATGACATATAGGGGAAAATCGGACTCATATTGTTGATTCAGGATCTGAAAGAATTACTATGCACATGCAGGTGGCACTGTTATTAAACATTCACGTTCAACGATAATTCGATAGCGGATGCAATGTACTCTCCAAGTAACCACAGTAACTTACGTTTATAATGACCACTCAGTAGCATAGACAGCTCAGTGCTGCAAAAACCAGGAGGGAAATACTTTGGCGTCCTCTATTGAGATGTAAGTAACAGGGCTTAACGCGAACATTTGGCATTGATTCGATGAAATGAAGCAGCGTAAATTAGATATTACAACAGTGTTTAGTCAATTTTGGTGAATTGCATTCAGCAGTCACTTGCCAGGCATACTTGGAATAATTTTGTGCACACTGATTTTTTTGTCCAAGAATTCACATGAATAAATTAACAGCTAGTCAAACTTTTGAAGCACATTTCACCCAAGCTCTCGGGTTAACGGAAACTCTGTATTTCACCTCTTATGCGGCCGTAGTTCAATCAGGCCAAAATTCTCAAAAGGGCAAAGCCAGATATTTGAGCCAACTGGCTAGCTAAAGTTACGGAGACGTCAGCCGGCTGATTTTCAGACGTGCTTTGGGTCATTTTCTTGCAGTGTCTCACCAACGGGCAAGACTCAACCTTTTGGTAAGGGCAACCGGAATGTCTGAGAAAATTGCCTTATACTTGGTGGAATTCATCGAGTTGCCTTTGCTTGAATGTATTGCTGATCAACATTTCGGCCTGATCTAGCATTGGTATGTTTGGTGTTGAAACTGGGACACGTACAAGGAAAGGAATCTGATACCTCCAGTGAAATATGGTGGTGAATCAGTAATGTTTTGATGCAGTTTTAATTCCCACGGACCAGAGTTACTGGTTAAGATCTAAGGCTTAATCGAAGTTAAGTATCAGGCAAGTTTACAAGACAAACTGGAATGCAGAATGCAGTCCACGACCTTCGCTTTTTCAGGCTAATTTGGTGGGGGGGGTGGAACAAGGCCAGTATCAGACACACATCAGTTACAAAATCATTAGTTCTTAATCTGCCACAGTGCATCTGCACCATGTACTCTTTAAACATAGCCATTAGTTGCATTATTTTCCAAACAGAACATTATAGATGCTCAACTGATGCCCTTATTAAAGTCTGGTTCAAACTGTTGGTTGGACTTTCAAATTACTAGAATACATGGGCCTGGATTAGACTTATGGTAAAGAGTAGGTCTGTTCAATTTGGGTTGAATTACATTTTTGGGCCAGTTTAAGGTCTGTTTTGCTTATTAATAGAGAAGGTTGAGCAAATTTGTGTTTAGGTTATTCTGGAATGTCTGTGCAGCTGATGCTTAATAAGCCTTAAACTTCCTAAACCAGGGGTTCCCAAACTAGGTCCTGGGGCCTCCCTATGTATGCTGGTTTTTGCTCCACCCTGGTTTGCAATCATAGGATTTTAAAAAGCTGTTAATTTGTCTTAATTAGGTGCATTTTTGTTCAGAGCAGCAATTAATCCTCTCTTGACAAACAGTATTTTGACAGATATGCATACAAACAGTGAGGAATAAATTCCGCATCCATATTGCAACATATGAGTAACAACTGCATAAAAAGAGGAAAAAATGTACCCAATCAAAGGAAAAAAATCAATGGGTTCCTAATTGGTGAAACTGTGGGCACATGGTTGCAAAAAAAAAAAAAAACAATTTACTAAAGAAGCAAATGACAGAGTCAAACCTGTTTTATGTTATGTTTTTGTGATTGAGTGCAAGCAAACTATTTTGAAAGAACTCTAATCACCTGTCTTCAGCAACATAATTTGGAGGTTACTGATTTTCTCAGTACCTGATTTGATCTGTTTAAAAATGTTATTAACAGAAAATTGCTTGCCACACAGGAAAAAAAAAAACAAACAAACAAAACTTTATATGCAGGGGTCAATTATTCGGTCTTTTATTCTTCATGGCACAAATGCATATTTCTATTAAAATTAGGCTTAAAACCGCAAATAACATATTTAAACACAAAATGCACCCAATTTGGACTAATTAACAGCTGTTAAAATCCTATGATGGCAATTATGGTTGGGACAAAAACCAGCATACACAGGGAGGCCCCAGGACCGAGTTTGGGAACGCCTCTCCTAAACAGTTGGCGCAGACGGACTGTAGATGTCCATCTCTGGCCGAGGCGGTTCTGCTTTACTATTGCTGATTGATAGAGCCCTATAGTCTTCAGCTAAATATTTGACTAAGTATAAAAATATACTTTTTTTTACACAATTTATTTGTACTGTTATTTTTTGTCTGTTTGTCTGCTCTGTGCATTTTTCTGTGGCCCTGAAAACTGTTGTATAAATATGCATTAATTCAGAATTGTCTAAAAACATGTGAAATGATCATGCATGAAACCAGATTTCAGACTGTCGGCCTGTTGAATGAGAAGTGGATAAGAATGGCATATTCCAATTTTGGGGGAAAAATGTGGCTAGAACTATTTTATGTAGTCTACATATTTCCGCCATTCATTGGAGCAATTATCACTTGCAGTGCAGAAGAAACTGATAATCAAGAAAGACTCGGCACACTTGAAGTGGGCAATTTAAAAGGCTAAGTAAACATTAAAATAATAACACAATTAGCTGACTTTATTGTGGATAAAAAGTACTCAAGCGTGTTAAACAGTAACAGGCAGGATTTTTTTTTTTTTTACCCTGGCTACCTGTGTTTCAGTGATAAACAGTAGGTGGCTTGTTTCCCCACTGAACCTCATGTAAATTTGGGAAGATAAATCATCTTTTCAAGTGAAGCAGGGCCTCAAAAATGCATAGTAAAATGTATAATCCTGCCTGCAGGCAAAAAAGTACAAAACTGATAAAAAGTACAACCTGAGGCTACTGACTGCAGAGTAGAATATGACAAATATGTCTTCGGAGACTTTTTTACATGGAGGTAGACTGGCCAGCTGTAGATAGCCTATCGAATATCAAAAAGGCAGAAATGCATTGGCTTGACTAGCATTCTGATAGTGCTCATATCTGCTTCTGCTTGCATAAACTGCTGTTTTCTTGTGCCGCCTGTTGAAACACTGAATTGTATATCAAAGGAATGAAAAGTAATTTGGATTAGAAGCAATTAGAATAGCAATATAAAATGAATGTTAAGCCTTCCGATATGCTATAATACTGAGTTGTTTCATTCAAAATATAAAGATTTATTGTATGTTATATTACCTCTTGCTTTTATGAGGGCCATTTTACTTTAGTGTTCACAGTCATTGTTTTATTCATTAATGCATTCCTATGCATGCACTTCACACCTGAACATGTTTGCGGAAAATAAAATACCACTAGCAACGTAACCAGAAATATTAATATAGTTTTGTTTGAAAAAGGATCTAGCAGGATGGGTGTCAAGATGAGCATATTTCCAACTGTGACACAGGTACAGCTTTTTGATTCCTGTCCTTTTCCCATGTGACAGCTAATATGCCAAGCTTCATCTTGGCAATATCCAACCTGCCCATAATGGCCAATGTTTTTTAATGCATACAGCGTCGTGTTCCAAAAGAATGATTCATGGAGAATGGTGTCAGAAATTTTTGGGATTCCCGGTGATTTTTATCAGTACATTTACATCCTACAACTGTCCATTATATAGCTTATGAGCTATTAGCTTCATCATGCCCAAAATACTAGCACATAACTACTGCTTACTGCTAAGCACACATTCTTATTCATTGTATTTAATATTAATTAAATTTGTGAAGTGATATTATTTGGTTTTGCTTAGTATCATGCTAACCCTTTTCTCTCACTGGGGATTAGGAGCCACTTTGCATAAACGTTACCAGGGCAACCACAAGTCGCTCATTTCGGGAACAACTTCCAGCGACTTCAACGGGCAATAAATCGTTGCGTGCGAATGCAGCTTTTGAAAATGAACACCCAAAAAATCATTCTGAAATGGAATTATTCTGGAGAAGCAAGTGGTAAAAGATTCAGCACTTTAATTCAAGATGGGCCCAACAACGTCTGGATTTTGCCACTCAGCTGAAACCAAAATATTTGCCTCCATGTTTTGTCATTCATCACCTCTGGTAGGGTACTACAACTATCGAAATTTTGACACCAAGATCATGGCCACAGCCTTATAAAAATTATACATATGTTCTCCTTTAAACACTTATTTAATAGAGTTAGGCCTGTATTTGCCAACTCATTTATCTGTGTTTGTCTTTCATTGCATTCTTTTAAAAATGATTTTTCAATAAATTCATCATGAAATTAATCATAATGAAATCTACATTTGTAAACATGGAACTGCTGCTTACTTCCTCTCACTTATCATAGTTAATTAAAATGCGTCTGGGCTCATTTAAATTTTCAATATGAACTAATTATACTGGATTTGAGAATTAATTTGCGAGCAGAGTTATGTGCATGCTTTTATTAGTTCACACAACACCTTGTCTGTCTATTTTGCCTCATAAACATAATTGAAGATCATCAAAAATAGTCTTGCCCTCGACTTTATGGAACTCAAATTGTCATGCATTTATTAATGCAATACTTCATAGTGAAATATTGGTAACACTTTACAATAAGGGTACAACAATTAACGTTAGTTAATGCAGTAATAAGCATGTACTAACAGGTAATTAACATTTAACTAATGCACCTGGTAATCATTTACAAATGATGTTCACATTAACTAAGGTATTAATTTATAAATTATGGTTTAATAGCTTGAAGAGCTACATAGGGGATACTTAAGGGATGTTTTCAACTTCCCAATGAGGGATACACAGAAAATTAATAAATGTGCAATTATGGTTACCTAATGCTTATTCAGCTATCTAACGCATTAGTTACCTGCTAATTAACTGATAGCTAATGAACGAATGTTAATTAATGTTAATTATTGTACCCTTATTGTAAAGAGTTACCAAAATATTTTTTACAAACCCCAATTCCAGTGAAGTTGGGATGTTGTGTAATATGTGAATAAAAACAGAATACAATGACTTGCAAATCCTTTTCAACGTATATTCAGTTTAGTACACAACAAAGACAAGATATTGAAGGTTCAAACTGGTAAACTTTATTGTTTTTTTGGAAATATTCACTTTTTTTTTATTTGATGCCTCCAACAAGTTCCAAAAAAGCTGGGACAGGGGCAACAAAAGACTGGGAAAGTTGAGGAATGCTCAAAAAAACACCTTTTTGGAACATTCCACAGGTGAACAGATTAATTGGAAACAGGAGAGTGTCATGATTAGGAATAAAATGCGCATCCCCAAAAGGCTCAGTCATTCACAAGCAAGGATGGGGCGAGGTTCACCACTTTGTGAACAACTGCATGAGCAAATAGTCCAATGGTTTAAGAACAACATTTCTCAATGTGCAATTGCAAGGAATTTATGGATTTCATCATCTACAGTCCATAATATCATCAAAATATTCAGAGAACCCAGACAAATCTCTACACGTATGTGGCAAGGCCAAAAACCAACATTGAATGCCGTGACCGTCGGTCCCTCAGACGGCACTGCATTAAAAACCGACATCATACTGTAAAAGATATTACCATGTGGGCTCAGAGACACTTTGGAAGTCCACTGTCAGTTAACACAGTTTGTCGCTACATGTACTAGGGCAAGTTAAAACTCTACCATGCAAAGCGAAAGCCATATATCAACAACACCCAGAAAACCTGCCAGCTTCTCTGGGCCCGAGCTCATCTGAGATGGACTGACGCAAAGTGGAAAAGTGTGCTGTGGTCTGATGAGTCCACATTTCAAATTGTTTGTGGAAATCATGGACGACGTCTCCTCCGGGCTTAAGAGGAAAAGAATCTTTCTAGTGTACTAAATTGAATATAGATCCAAAAGGATTTGCCAGTCATATTCTGATTTTATTCATGTTTTACACAACGTCCCAACTTCATTGGAATTGGGATTTGTAGATACATATTCACCTCACAAAAGAAATAAACAACACACCATGTTGAAATTATTATGCAAGTATTGTTTTTGAAAATTAATCATTTACTTGTTGTAGTTGTCACTTGTTTTGCCCTGAAGCTATATTTTCCTTTCCCCCCCTTCTCCATCCACCTTTAAATATAAAATACATGCTCACATTCATTTTTATTAATTATATAATATTCTCTTCTGCGGCATTCCAAAAAATTCAGAAACCAGACTTGTACAGACGTTAATGACAGGGAGGCTATTCATGTGCAACTGAATGTGACGACTCAATGGGACCCAGTTAACCAGGTGGAGTCTCTGGTGTGCAATAAGAAGTTAGAAGTCCTCTACAGACTTGATGCTTGGATTTAAATGGCCGCCAATCATGCTCTGAGTGCACCAGTGGTGGCTGGTGAACTGGCGATAGGGGAGGCTCAAAACAATCCCTTAAAATTAATGATTGGTCACGACCTGTTTTCAATCATTCATTTAAATTACCATTACAGAAACTCCGATAACTCTCAACATTATCAGGTATGGCCAGTTTTCATTTATAACGCATACCAATTACGACTCCGGACTTCTCACGCTTTTCTTTTTTCAGGGATTTGAAGCAATACATGTGTTTCATGATTGTTTAAATGAAATAAGATCATTTAAATGTCTTAATGCAATTCCATTGCTTCCAACCCCTCCAGTGCACAAGGACTTCAATTCCGCGCGAGAATCTCTTACATACGCGTTGATTGAATAATTGCTGACTACAGCAGAGGAACGTAAATATGCCACTTAAACTCACACCGAATGCGTGAGAGTTGACAGATATGCGTTATAAATGAAAATTGGCCACACCTGATAATCTTGAGAGTTTTCGGAGTTTCAGTTATGGTAATTTAAATGAATGACTGAAAACAGGTCGTGACTAATCATTAATTATAACGGATTGTTCTGAGCCTCCCCTATCGCCAGTTCACCAGCCACCACTGGAGTGCACAAATCCAGACATTTTGTGCACTATACAGTACTGGCACTTTATAATGGAGCAGACAAACACTTTGGAAAAGCAACATTCACCCTTACCACATATTAAGGACCTCAGGAAGTATTGAGTTTGATCTGCATAAGTATGACAATCTAATTTCACACATGCTGTAAAGAAGTAATTAAAAATGTGTAAAGGCATCATCTTCCCACACCACATTTTTCTGCCGGCAGTTATAATTACATTCCATAAGTATACCCCTCACACTGTTAGTCCTCGTTTAGGGTATATATTTAGCAGCTAAGTGCTTTCCTTTAGATGTTGCTCTCTTATTATTCTCCAGTTTCTTTACTTCGTCTCCTGTTCAAAACATTTGAAAGAGCTATTTTGAACCAACTCTCAGCTTTCTTGTCTCCCAGTAGCCTACTGCATCCTAACCAGCCTTAGTCCACACCACTCAACAGAGACCACAATTCTGTCTCTCATCGAGTCGATCAGTGCTGGGATTATAAACTAGACCACAACTACTCTTCATCTGAGCATGAAATACTAAATTATCCACTCTTTAGAAGCCAAATTAGACAGCTCTCCAGGTGGCTAAACAAAGTCCCAGAGCCCTCAAAATGGCGCAGTTTCAAATCATAAAATAATCATATTTTTAATGCAAATCAACTTTGGACTCAATATGAATTAATGATTTTCTGGTTGAATTTAGCATGAGTTTATCAATATAGGTGCAGCTGGACATCAATGGTCACTAATAACCTCTCCAAACCCAAAACATGCCTTTTATCCATGATAAAGTTCAGACTTTCATTCATTTTTTGACAAAGCCACATCAGCAAGAACACGAGCTCATTAAAGGAACTGCTTATTTTAGTGTCAGAATGTTCACTCAGATGGAAATCTTGCTATTTACAATTCTAATCATCCAAACGAAACAAAAGGTAACACCCTATAAGGAGCAAGTATAACTCATACTACACTAATAGTTGTTTGCATTTTAAATAAGCGAAAATCCAAGGCATTCTATTTCACTGAATGCGGTATAAATTTAAAAACAGATCGCCACATTAAGCTAAATGCTAACACATTGCAGTATCGATTACTTTTGTTAACCAATGTGACAAATTTGCTCTGTGATCATGGTGGTAAACCAAAAATAATAAATAGCTGGCTAGTTAGCAAGCTGGCTAGAAGTAAGATAGAGCTACACCATACAAAGACAGTTCGACTCACACTTCAGGAGGAAAAACTCTCCATCATTGAATTTCTCCTCCAAAGAATCAATCCTGTCAGCCCTCCATGCAATCACATCATTCTTGGCTGTGTGAAGTTGAGAGAATTCAACCTAATATATAATGACATTACGCAAGTGTTTAAATTCCTTTCTGATGGTCCAATCAATGTCTTTCAGTTACTGTGGAAAGTTTACACTCTCTGGAATTGGATAAGAAATGTGTCAATCAATACACCATTACTGAGGAAGTTTCACATGGGCGTGAACTATAACTGTGCGTTACGCAGATGAGCCTAAGTGTATAATTGAGTGACTGGCTAATCAACAAGAGTACTTACTGAGGACAGAAGTGCAGAATTTGTCAATGGAGGAATCTACAAGTAAATCCACGGTAGAGAACTACACGTTTTTGATATGTGATGACTATAATTGATAGTAGAATGACATTATATCAATACCATGTGGAATTTTTGCTTCAGAAAATTTATTTTTCTTAACTACTAACTGGGATACCATTGGCTCACTATAGCTGAAGTGGTTGCTGCTAAGGACAACTATTTTTTCTGCATCAAGAGATCATTTTTTGAATTGCTGGATCGATACTATGAGCAAGTATATTGAGCAGTTTGCACATCACGCTTAGCTGAGGAGTTTAATTCATGCAAACATAGAAAAACAGAGATGGGACTGAACTCATCCATATAACATAACATGAATGGCGAGAACAGGCCGTTCAGCCCAACTAGGCTCGCCAGGTTCTTTGCACTATCGTGAATATATCACTTCAGATACTCAATGACTCAATGGTATCTAACTTTAAGTCAAGCCTGCTCTTGAAAACTCCCAAGGTCTCTGCCTCAACAATATGGTCAGGCAAGCTGTTCCACACCAAAATTACTCTTTGGGTGAAGAAATATTTCCGAATATCAGTGCTAAATTTACCTTTGGTCAGCTTCCATTTGTGACCCCGAGTTCTACTAACAACACTTGGTTGAAGGAATCCTACATAATTCACTTTGTTAATCCCTTTAACATATTTAAAGACCTCAATCAGATCACCCCTTAGTCTCCTTTTCCTAAGACTAAAGAGATTAAGGATCTTCAGCCTCTTCTCATAGCTTTCATCTTTAATACCCAGAATTAGCTTCGTGGCTCTTCTCTGAACTTTCTCTAAAGCCTCGATGTCTTTCTTAAAGTATGGTCCCCAGAACTGAACACAATACTCTAGATGTGGTCTGACGAATGTGTTGTACAAAAGAAGCGTCACCTCCTTGGATTTGAACTCAATACTTTTGGCAATGTATTCCAGCATCCGATTGGCTTTTTTAACTGCTACGGCACAATGGCTAGATCCTGTGAGGGTTTGGTCAACAATCACTCCCAGATCTTTCTCTTGTGGAGTACATTCCAGTTTAAAACCTCCCATGAAGTAATCCCGTCTAATGTTTTTATTACCTACTTGTACTACTTTACATTTCGCTACATTAAATTTCATTTGCCACATTTCTGCCCAATTCTGGATTCTATCCAAATCATCCTGAATCACTTTAGTGGACTCTAAACTATTTGCCAAACCTCCCAATTTAGTATCATCTGCAAATTTCACTAATCTGCTCTCAATATTCCTATCAAGGTCATTAATGTAGATGAGGAACAGCAGGGGTCCCAACACCGATCCCTGAGGGACGCCACTCCCCACCATACCTAGCTCAGATGAGATACCACTGACCACCACTCTTTGTGTTCTGTCCTGCAACCAGTTTTGAATCCACTTCAGAATACCTCCTGTAACTCCAATGGAGCTCATTTTAAAAATTAGTCTCTTTCGCGGTACTGTGTCAAATGTTTTCTGAAAATCCAAATATATGATGTCATAAGCCCTGCTCTGGTCATAAGTCTTGGTGGCCTCTTCAAAAAATTCCAGAAGGTTTGTCAGGCATGACCTTCCTTTACGGAAACCATGTTGGCTATCCCTCAAGATATTGTTACGTTCAAGAAATAAGTCCAGCTCATCTTTTATGATAGATTCCAATATTTTGCACGCAATGCAAGTTAAACTGACTGGCCTGTAATTACCTGGCTCAGTACGGTCCCCTTTCTTATATATTGGCATTATATTACCCTGTTTCCAATCATTTGGTATTTCTCCAGTTTCTAAAGACCGTCTAAAGATGGCGGATAGCGGCTTAAAGATGATCTCACTAACTTCCCTGAGCACTCTAGGATATAAGCCATCAGGACCCGCCGCCTTATCTGCCTTAAGTTTATGCAACTTGTCTAATACTACGTTATCCCTAACCTCAATTTCCGCTAAATAATCTTGAGCATTGGACATGCCCTCTGGCCGAATAAAGACCCGCTCTAAGGTAAAATTCTCAACAAAGTAACCGTTTAAGGTGTCCGCAATATCCTTGTTATTATATAGCAGCGATCCATTTTTATTCTTTATGCACTTAACCTGCTCTTTGACTTTCCTTTTTCGACTACAGTAGTGAAAGAAGCGCTTAGGGTTAGTTTTTGCCCCCTCTGCAATTTGTATTTCATACAGTCTTCTAGCATTTCTCAGCTCTTTTTTGACCACAGCCCGCATTTTACAGTATTCGGCCTTAGTAATCTCATTGTTATTCTCTATGTACATCTTATAAAGATTCCTCTTTTCCCTCAAACTCCTACGAATAGCTGCGGTCATCCACTGAGGATTCTGCTTTTTCAGCTTACTTTTGGACACCTTTGGAATGAATTTGCATTGTGAATCAAGTAAAACCCCCTTAAATCTTTCCCACATCTCAGTTACAGACTCACAGTCCAGGAGTGTCTCCCATTTTATTTCACTTAGATATGAGCGCATCCTGTCAAAGTTTGCTCGCCTAAAATTGAAAATTTTTGTTTTTGAATACACCTTTTTAACTTCCCATGAAACCTCAAAATTAATAGTAGAGTGATCACTTGTCCAAAGTGGCTCCCGTACCTCAACATTGCTAATTCTATCTGGGTCATTACAGAGCTCTAAGTCTAAAATTGCCTTCTCTCTTGTAGGTTTATTAACATACTGCACCAAAAAATTACCATTTATGACATCTAGAAATTCTTCCTCCCCCCTCCCCTGTCCTTTCACCTTTTCCCAATCAATACCAGGATAATTTAAGTCTCCCATAATAATAGTCCCTCCTCCTCTACAAGCTTGCGTAATCCTCTTAAAGAGCATTTCATTGACTGTACTGTCCAAAGCTGGTGGTCGATAGCATACACCTATGTTTGAACCAGTCTCGTGTTTGCCAGTGAGCCTGACCCAGATATCTTCGCAGGGCAAGGAATGTTCAATTTCAGAAATTTCCTGCACATTTATGTGTTCGTTCACATAGAGTGCTACACCCCCTCCTCGCTTATTGCATCTATCCTTCCTAAAGAGCTTATAACCTTCTACATTATATTCATCTCCATCCTCTTCACTAAGCCCTGTCTCTGTAATCCCAACTATGTCATAGCCTTCACTAATCATAACGGCCTCAAGTTCTCAAAATTTATTTTTAATGCTTCTTGCATTTAGATAAAAACATTTCAGGTTATCACGAACGCTCTTCCCCTTCGATTTCCCATATGCCCGCTGCTCAAAGCCCCTCACCACGCTTTTTTGCTTTAAAAATATACTCAGTCAAAAAAGAAACTTCACACTCGTTTGGAGGTCGATAAGTTGAACATACAAGAAAAGTGGTTTTAAATAATGATTTAATTCCATTCTGTACCCATTAAGGACGGTGTACCATAAAAATCATGTTCATAATGTAACTAGTTCCACCGGAAATGCTACGGAAATGTAAGAGAGTAAAAATGGTAAGTTACAACTTGATGAAAGCATGTCAATAGCGCGTATGCCCTCCATGAGCGTTCACAACTGCGACGCAACGTCTCCTCATGGATTGAATGATGCGTCTGAACACAGCTTGGGGGATGCGTCGCCATAATTGAACCAACATGTCACCAAGTTCCTGCAAATTCTGCGGAGGGTTCCTTACTTGATTGAGTCCTCTGCCCAACACATCCCATACATGTTCTATGGGATTAAGGTCGGAGACCTTGAGGGCCACTCCATGACATTGATGCCAGCATTCCTAAGAAAATTCCGCGTTAAATTGGCCGTATGAGGTCTGGCATTATCGTGTTGGAATGTCAGACCTGGGCCATGAGCTGCCATGAATGGCAAAAGCTCTGTATCCTGCAGCAGTTAGGTTTCCTTGAACGACCATCAGTCGGGAACGGGCAGGACCATTAAAGGCACCCCAAACCGTAACACTACTGCCCCCAAAACGGTCCTTTTTCCTGCACACAACACTGGGCGCTTGCGTTCACGCGCGCTCCTCCAAACTCTAACTCTCCCATCAGCGAAGTGCAAAGTGAATCTGGATTCGTCACTAAAAACGACCCTATTCCAATCACGCTGAGTCCATCTCAGATGTCGTTGTGCCCAGAGAAGCCGTTGACGTCGGTGTAACTGGGTTAAAATTGGTCCGCGACATGGCCGACGTGCATGGAGACGAGCAGTGCGCAGGCGATTACATATGGTTTGGGCAGTCACACAACCTCTAAACAATTCATTCCTAGTGGACGTTGCAGTGAGAAATCGACACGCAAATGACGAAGACGATTTGTCGGTCTTCTGCTTGTGTCGTCACACGTGGTCTACCCGAACAAGGTCGGTCTGCTGTGGTGCCAGTTTGTTGGAGACGTGTCCGAAGATCATGGATAGTCCGTCGACTGCATCTCATAACCCTGGCAACGCCAGTGACCGACGTTCCGTATTCAGCATGCCAATGGCACGCTTCACGTTGAATGTTTGACAGTCGTGGCATTGCAAATCAACGGATAATTGACTGTAAGAACTTGTATTTCCGAGATGTCACTCTATCGTGCTAACGTGGGCTCAATAGCACGTGTCTCATAAGGTCACGTGACTAGGAACACGAGGAAACGTGCTTTTTACCTTGATGTATGCTCGCACGCGCTGCATGCTTGTGCACGTTGGAGTTGCTGTGTGTCATGATGTCTTTGACAACGCATTTACCCCTAATAATAATAATAATATCTCTTGTATTAAGTTTCAAGAAAATATTTAGAAATTTTGAGTGTGAAGTTTCTTTTTTGACTGAGTATATATCATCAATAGTGCATGTAACGCTGTCAGCTTCCATCAGGGCAGTCTGCATTTCCCTCTGTATAACACTCTCTAACCTCCCTGCCCCCCAAGTCCCTAGTTTAAATAACTAAATATTAAATATTAAATATTCTAAACCATGTTCGAGCTCAGCATGCTAGTGAATATTCAGTAACTGATCCAGATGTCTAGTGATAGAGATCTAGTGATAGAATCTGCACAAAGGGGTGAACCTGTCTGTGGCCTTCCATACCAGCAACCATACCATCCTCCTTTGCGGCTATGGGCATCTGCATCACAGGCCTAGAATTGATTGAATCCTCCCCTCCCCACGATTGCTCCGAAGAGGTTACCTGGACTGGAGTAGTATCAGCTCCGCTTCCCCTTGCCATATGAGTACGGCAGGGCTCAGTCCTCTGTCCCCTTCTCTGTTACCTCCATTTATGTTCTCTTGGTCCTTTATTTTCTGCCTGTGGTCCTACCACTGCTATGCTGACAATACTCATCTCTTTCCTCCCGTCTCAACATCTGACATGCAGACCATCACTCACATCTCTGCTTACCCAAGGGACATTCAGAGCTTGGATAGCTACCATCTTTACCTCAACCCCAGTAAGATGGAAGAAATACTCATCCTTGCTTCTTCTTTCATGATCTCCAAATGGGACACTTCTGGGTCCTCATCATCCAGTGCAAGGAATCTAGGAGTGAGGATGGATGACAGAGAACATTGTAGCACTGAACTGAGCGTGCAGATTCTTACTTATTGAAATCTAGAGAATTTTGCCCTTTCTCACCACCCACTAAAACGAGTTTTTGTTCCAAGCATTGCTACTGTCCTACCTGGATTACTGTCTGGAATTCTTTGGCTGGTCTTCCAGGATCCGCAATTTGACCATTTATTGAGGGGGAAAAAGCTGTCCAAGCCTTCCTTGCCCCATTTGCCAGAATAATTCATAACACATCCTTATTCAGAATGTGATGCCAGATGTGATATAACTGACAATGTCACTTAGCTTGTGGTTAAATGCTATAAAGGGTGACATTGTCAGCTAAGTGACATTGGCCGTGTTTCCCAGTTAAGAGCGTTCTTAAGGAGTTAAGAAGGCTCCAAAGAAGAGCTCAGCAAAGAGGGAGCCTTAAGATAGGAGTGTTTCCCAGATGCTTTCTTAGTGCCCTTCTTAACAAGTGTCTTTGTGCCTTCATAATGCCTTCTTAACTGGAGCTCAATTGATCAATCGATGTCAGAGTAACCGATTGTTCCTCATACTTACGTGCACACAAATGAAGTTTTGATGTAACAAGTGGCGTATAATGTTTAAAATGAACGTGTGTAGTGCCATTGTGCACGCAGCAGAATGTCTGAGAACAAATGGACGCAAATAAAGACCAATAACACAAGATATAATGATATATCTGATATAATTCTGCATATAATTATGCAGTTTACTTTGTTACTCTTAGGGATAGCAGCAAAGGTTATAGGCTTTGCTGCTATCCCTAAGAGTAACAGCTGATATGATGCTTGCCGCAGTGCATGGTGCCAGTGGGCTTATTTTATTTAGTGTTTTTTTATTATTATTATTATTATTATTATTTGGTGGTGGTGGTGGTGGTGGTGGTTGGGGGTGGGTGGTGTACAAGTGCTGAGTAGACTGGTTGGTGACTGCAAGGTGAAAGGGTGGGGAAGTGGGGATGTCCGAAATCAGAACAGGTTGATGAGCTCCTGTCTGACCTGGAGACCGGCTTGGTGGAGTGCTGCTCGGGGTTCATGGTGGGGTGATGGCGGTGGTGGTGGTGGTGGGTCATCATTGTTCTCCAGGAAATATGAGGGAAAATACTAGGGAAATACGGTAAAATATTTCAACACATGGAACTATAGAGGAGAGATGTAAGTTTTCCCTCATTTTAAATGCTTAATGGGTGGTAGGGGTGCATGGGGGGGGATATAATAAGGATGAACCGTACGCACTGCATTAATATCTCCTTGCTTAGTGTCACATTGATTTGCCTGACGTGGCTGTATGTGCAGTGTTTCGTCGCTATGAAGGGTGTTAAGAGTGCTCCAGACCCTTCTTTCAAATCCTTCTTAACAAAAGATCATCTTAGGCTAAGAAGGGATCTGGGAAACGTGTTTGCTTCTTACTGGAGCCTTAAGAAGGATCTAAAGAAGCTCTTAGCGCTAAGATCTTCTTAAATGAATCTGGGAAACTCGGCCATTGTCATTATCACATCTGGCATCACATGCTGAATAAAGATGTGTTATTTTACCCTTTACAATGCACGACATTTGCTTATGTATGATTTATGAAGGCATTATTATCCCCCGCAACAACGTAGTTGTTATCCCCCGCAACAACGTAGTTGCGGGGGGTATTAAAATGGGGTCCGTCCGTCCGTCAGTCTGTCCGTCCGTCTGTCCGTCTGTCCGTAACATTTCGTGTCCGGGCTGTAACTTTCTTCCTAATCACCCGATACTCATCATATTTGGCATGGAGGTGTAGAAACACATAAAGGTGTGTCATGAAAAACAATTTTGAAAATATTTTCATAATTTATTGCGTTTTGGGGCAAAAAGTGACATATTCATGAGAAATCTGTAAAGTGTCCTGTCCGGGCTGTAACTTTCTTCCTAATCACCCGATACTCATCATATTTGGCATGGAGGTGTGGAAACACCTAAAGGTGTGTCATGAAAAACAATTTTGAAAATATTTTTAAAATTGTTTGTGTTTTGCGGCAAAAAGTGACAAATTTGTGAGAAATCTGTAATGTGTCCTGTCCGGGCTGTAACTTTCTTCCTAATCACCCGATACTCATCATATTTGGCATAGAGATGTAGAAACACATAAAGGTGTGTTATGAAGAACAATTTTGAAGATATTTTTACAATTTTTCGCGTTTTGGGGCAAAAGTGTCAAATTTGTAAGAAATCTGTAATGTGTCCTGTCGGGCTATAACTTTCTTCCTAATCATCCATTTATCATCATTTTTGTCATGTAGGTGTAGAAACACATACAGATATGTCAGGAGAAACAATTTTGAGAATTTTTTTTAAAAAACTCACATTTATGTAGGAAAAATCTCTTATGTGTTCCGTCCAGGCTATCTGAGGTATCTTGGAGATATGTTGTCTTTGTAGTGTAAAAAGACATGTTAAAGGTTTGTGACGATAAACAATTTTGAAAATATTTCATGGTTTTCATTATATACTCCGAAAGTGTTTGATTTTGTTTTTCATAACATTTATTGAATTGCCAAAGTATTATTAACAAAGTATACTATCTAAGAGAAGCTAACAGATGTGACAATCTTCAGGAAAAAATAATTTGTGAGTTGCGGGGGATATTGCTTGACAACGTCAGCAGCTTGTACATGTTGTATAAAGCCCTTATGAACAACACTTCATCTAAAGCGTGACCTTTCTGTCTTATATTAAATTAGTCGGATTTAACATTTAAATTGGACAGATAAACAAAAATATCAGGGATAATAAATGAGAAATGGGGGCAAATACTTTTTCACTGTCCTGTAAAACTCATCATGCACCAGTTGCCTATGGTACATTTCTGCTTTAGTAACCCAATTCTTAAATTGTCAGTTTTAAATCAAATCTGAACAATTTAGGCTTCTTTTCATTTACTTCTGCCTAATGGGTGCAAGCTACACTGAAAATAATGCTGCCTACATGACTTCAAAGTCACAGTCACTTCTATCAAGAAATCGATCGTTCTTGAATACAAAACGTTTCATTGGAATTATAGATATCCCCCTGTTTCCATGTTATGTGAATTTTCCATCATAAATCCATACCAATGCTTCGGGGGACGCCCGTGAAGCGAAGTCTCCACTTGATACCGTACACATACTCATTCACCAAAAGTTGAACTTATTTAAACTAAAACAGGGTATTTCACATCTATTGAGTCATGCACATAGTTAGCAAGAAAATAAAATGTAATGCGGGACAAAAGCAGCGCAAAGACACATACCAGCACAAGGAGGATCTTCGCTATATTAAGCAGGTGGTTTAATCTTGTGGCTGATCAGTGTAAGTTCTAAAAAATGCACCTTAATTAGGAAACTATCTGCAAAAAAGTCTAGTTCATTGTCTTTACAAGAAAATATCAGGGAGGGACAGACAGAGACAGACAGACGGATGGGCAGACAGTGCTTCACCATAATTACTCCATGATTATAATTTGCAATGACAATAAAACCTAGAGTTTCACAACAATGGATTGAGCATGTATTGTAAAAATAGCATTCTACAGTATGTACAAATTGCAATTTTTGAGATTTCACATGACTGTCTGGAAAAGTGTTCAGAAAATGATAGGAGAAACAAGATCTCTTCATATCACAGACAGTGCTCTTTTCCAGTTGCTTAACTTCTGTGTAAATTCCCAGAGATTTGGCCCCAAAAGATAAAGAGAATCAGGGGAAAACCATAATTTATTTTCTGCCCATTTAGCTCCAACAAAATATTCCTGCCTCAAACTAATATATTGTAATTGAGTGCACAGAAGCAATAAAAATGTAGATGGGGCCAGGTAATGGGTAGAGATAACTGACATGCCAATATCATTCTCTCATCTCACAAAATGAAAGTACAGCATTCTATTCTTTTTTTCTCTGAATAATGTGAAAAGACCAAGATTTTGCAAAAGCAATACTGAGTCACTTAAATCACTTAAATTTCATATGTTGAAAGCTGCCCATCTGTATGATTCCCTAATACCTAATTACTGCACAAGTAATACACTGAATGTCAGTTTTATCTTTACTCTGTTTTATTTGAGTGGTCTTGGTTCTGATGCTTTGAGCTTCAAAAGAAAGAACATAATCTGTTTAAGTTATGATAGCACATGCATTTATCACTGGAGCCCAACTTCCTTTAAGCAGTGAAGATCAAGTCCGGTTTCACAGGCCCAAAAATAATCCATTGCATTTTAAAGTGGGCCTCCATGCAAGTGTTTGCTGTCAAAAAATGATGAAGATGCAAAGTCCCTCATTTTAGTTTGTTTCTCCCTGAATTGTATCTAATTTAGGAGTCCAAGTCACAAACCATATGACACATTTACAAATGTAATTGTGTCAAGCTTGTTGTAACCTGCTTAAAAATCCACTGTTGTATCAAATACAATAAATTATTCTCATTTCATGTGACATTATTCTGTGGAGACTCACTAATGAATGTTTGTAAACGTATGCCTGCCGAGGGAGAAGATAATCTTTCTGCTTGATAGGTCACTGAGATAACCTTTCATCTCTGCTCCACACAGGTGCCTCCTGGAAATGGGCAAAATGTAAAATGAAGTGCAGGGGGAGGAGGAATTGGGAAAACCAAAAATAAAAAGTTATTGAGAGCCCTTCTTACAGTCATTTGAGGATTCAAATCTCGATTTCGGGAATGAACTGAAGATGTAGGGTCAGAATTTGAAATCAGCGGCATGTATCCGTCGGTCCACCCTGGCTTGCGTCAACAGTTCAGGCTGCTGGTTATGGCATGGGCAATGTTTACATTGGGCACCTTTCTACCAATCAGTCATCATGTCAATGCCACAGGCTACCTGAGTACTGTTACTGAACAGGTGACTCCATCTTACAGTGGCTGCCTTGAGCAGGATAGTTCACCATGCCACAAAGCAAAAATCATTGCATTTCAGTGACCTACCCAGGCTTCAGACTTGAATCCAATGGGGCCCCTTTGAGGCACGGTAGAACAGGAGATTCTCAACATCAATGTGTGTATGCCAAACCTGGAGAAATTATGTGATGCAATCATATTACCATGACACAGAATATCAGAGGACATTTGTAATATCTTGTCGAGTACATGCCGAGAAGGATTGAGGCTGTTCTAGGAGCAAAGGGTGGCTCTACCCAGTGTTAGTATGGTGTTCCTAATAAAGTGGCTGGTTGACAGATGAGCTGCACAAATAAGTATTGTTTTAAACTGGATGAGCCTCTTTACAATTGCATAATGCAGTGGCAAGCAGTTAATCAGCTTAGTGAAGCAATTGCGGCTCTGTAGTCTCGCTTCCCCAAGAGGTAGAATTGCCTCTTGTGTAACACAAACACTCAATTCCCTGACTACGAAACCATCCATTATAAAACAAGGCCCACATCCACTAGTTGCAGTAAGTTCCACAGCTTGCACTGGCAAGTGTATAAATTTGGCACATTCACATCCAGTTCATTTATACCTTTGGACTGCAGTGTAGTGGACATCTGGTGGGGGAAAAAAAAGTTAGTTGCTACTTGCGATTTGTTTGTAAAGCTTGTTCAACCTCCGGCTGCTGAAAACTGCATAAGTTATGGTAGTTCACTTTATTGGTGAACTCTGTTTCTGTTTTTAAAATACCAAGTTTCCCTATCATCCATGACTCCTTATATTTTTATTTGATGCATTGTGTTTCACCAAAGGAATACAAAAATCCACTGTCCATATCTCCGTAAGGCAGGCTACATAATCTACTCTCCTGCTCCGTCTCTGTGGCAGAAAATGACAGCTGCTGTGCTGCATCATTCTTAGATGCTCCTTGCAAAATTGTCTGCTGCTGCATCACTCTTGCCTGCTGCTAGTTAACCTCCCACCTTGACTCCAGCCTTCACAGGAGGGCTCTGAATTTACCCTGGGAGGGGGGAGATATCCTGACACTTCCTGCTGTCTTCTTCTGAAGCTCAGGCTGTGTCAGGGTCAGAGCCTTGACACCAAACTATCACTGTATCTATTAGTTAATACAACAGTTAAGTGTTTATATATAAGTTTGCTGAACTGAATAATGCTTTTTGTGTTGTTGTGTTTGAAAATATGTAACTATGAGAGGTGCTATATAGAGGAGGGTTTGATTGAAAAATTTACAATGAAATGGTAGATACTGAGTTATAGGAGTAATAATAATATTATGTTGTATTAGAAATAAAAATTATGATAAATAATAATAACATGTCGGCCTGGGGCCTCTGCAGGTTGCACTGTGCCTCACAGCAAGAAGGTTGTGCGATGGATCAACAAGCTGTTTAGGGTGTGTTTCTGCTTTTCGGCAACTGGTCAGGCTCCAGTCCCCCTGCAAAGATAGATAGATAAATAAATAAAATTTAAATAATATGTCAAAAATTTTCATTTATAATTGTCCATGTGCCTGTAAGTGTCTAGGATACAGCTTTGCTGGGAGTTAAGTCCTCTTTTGCAACATTTTCCTTGAGGGCAGGCTGGATTCCTGTAATATAGAAAATTTCCAGATTATTGCAAAAAAAAAAAAAAATCATAAATTTCGGCACAATTTCCATTAAATGTCAAATGGAATATGTTCAAGAGAAAATATGAATTTCATTTATCATTCGTGTCAGATCGTAGAAGCAAATATATCAGCCCTGGGACTCAATCTACTGTATTATACATGTAAACATATTTGTGGAATATTAAATGAAATATTTGAATTCTCGCCATTTTGAACTGCATGTGTTCAATGCAGATTACGGCTGGAATATCAGAGAAATGAAGAAAAGGTCATAAACAGACATCAGATACCCAGATCACTATGATGAATACCGTTCCAGAATCAGAAAAAAAAATTTAGAAATCAGTTGGAATGAATGCCTCATGATCCGTGGAGACACAGATCTTTCCTGTCATCATCCCTGCTGCTTTGTGATTATTTGCAAGAATGTGAAATGTCATATCTTTCTTCACTTCATATGTTTGAAGGCATTGATACCAGAAAATCAACTAATTTCATGCATGGTGAATTACAGATGTTTGTACTGTATTTCATTGTTGCTCATGCCAGCCATAAACTAACCTCATTATACGACTTGATACAGAACAATTTACCTCTGTAATGTATTATAATATGACAAAAGGCCAAAAAAATTATTAAAATGGATTCTGGCTTGCAGTATGAAGGTCTACATAGAGAGCAGAAAAAACCTAGCCTTTCCCAGAGTCAAATCAAAAGCCGTGAATAATCAAAGCATGCCACAAAAATAAAGCGAAGAATAAGATTATGGACAATGTGGTGACCATCATTAGTTTTATTGTGGTTTGCAAAGTAGGGCAGCTGTGTAAGAAATAAAGTGCAGCAAGATAAAAAAAAAAAAAACATTTTGGTTTAAAAAATATAACTGTTCTTGAAAAGTTAGTGTCTGAATGGGAAGGCGGTATTGTAACACTAAAATAGAATTATAAGCGCTTCCGTTTGTGTGCCAGTAACCTTTTCTGCCAAAAACATGTATAAATAATGTAGATTTTTTGTTGATTTTTTTTTTCTTTCAAAGCTGCTGAAGATATTCTGTTTGTGCAGTCTGTATATATGAACCATTGCTAATACTAATACAAATGCAATACAATGCAAAATTAAGGGACTTAATAAGGTATATGGTGGTCTGTTTTCCATACTTTTTCAGTTAGTCATATGTGATACCACTGAATAATATGAAGTGGAACCCAAGCTGCTATGGACGATGCCAATACGTAACAGAAACTTACAGTGTATACAGTGTTTCTTACTTCACAATAAAACATACTGGAACTCATGTGTTTCTGTGAGATATATGGCTTTTGAACTGAATCCGTGAATGAGCATGGATTGAGGGACTACAGGGGGGAGAGGAGGAGCATAGGGGAAGAGGCGATGGTTTTTATGATCAAAATTTCACTCTTGCTGTTTTCACCAAAGTTACCGCCTGCAGTTTTAACACATCCAATTACATCAATTTCCATCATACTGCATTTTATGCATCAACCATAACTTTAACATGATCATGTCAAGTGTCCATAGTGACTGTGCTGGACTCCTTAACCCCCTCATTGCTGCTTGGAGCTATATTTTGAGGATATTTTCATTCATATCATATATCATAACAGTTTAGAAATTATTGTCCGCCTCCTCCCTCTTCCCCCCCCCATTTTTGAGAATCAAAGCATATTCAACAGTTTAATGTAATTTACAATGAACAAGTCATTTTTTATATTTGGTTGCATATCCCTTGAATGCAAAGACTGCCTGAAATCTGTGAGGTATAGACATTTACTAGACACGGGGTATCTTCCCTGGTGATGGTCTGCAGGGCCTGTACTGCCGTCATCTTCACTTCCTACTGTGGATTGACTTGGCCAGCACATCCAAAATAATAAAAAATCTGTAACCATCCAGCGAATTATGGTGCTCACTGTTTACTATAGAAACATTAAAATAGGTAACCAGTCACTTTAAATTCTATTTATATTAATATACATGTGTTATTTAATTCAGAGTGTAAATACAATGTTAGAATTTCTCCCACAAAATCTGTATATCTTTTAAATTTTAGTTAGTATTCCCTATGACGTATATTGATCAGCCAAACCATTGAGGCCCTCGAATACACTTCCTTTTATTTGTGCAAGAGAGGAGATGACTGTTAGATACACCAACACCTGATCGAATTGAGGCCCCAGTTCCTAACACAAAAAGTCTGTTCTTGGAACATGTCAGCTAAGATCAAAAAAAATTGCCTTCAGGGTTGGGAATGTGTGCAGCTCAGTAGACAAAAGGTGGCATTGATGTTTCAAATGCTTGAGGCTTTGAACTCAGGTGTTGCATATCTATGACGAGAAATAAAACAGAGCATTAAAAAAACATTGTTCTATGGCAGGTGAAGTCAGCAATAGTTATCTGAAAGTCAATTCTTTGAGTTACACACATTTTACCAAAGAGTCAAACAAAGGAGTTTGGAAACCCCTGAAGATTTAGCCTATGGATTACCTTGACATTGGGCTACATGCCTCCATACAAATCTCAGGAAGCTTGGAATGCATAAAAGAAATGTCCTGAGGTGAGTTTATTGATGTCTGGGGAAACAAATCAAACAAATTCCATCAGGAATATAAAGAGTCACTTGCAGTTACAACATTCGATTCAGCACATTAAGGACAGTGAAGTTGAAGTCTGATCTGATGCCTACACCTCTTGAGAAGCAGACTCGAGCAGGTGGCATGATATCCACCAATGTCAGCTGAAGTGACTTCTTCGACATGATCTATGCTAGAAACCCTGGATGGCACCATAACACAGCATCGGCACACATACAATTTTACGAGGCGATGTCCGGTAAGGCACTTGCACAGCTCATTCATTAGGAGGGACATACGGCTCCTCGGTCCCCTAACAAATTCAGATCGAGAGCTCGTCTGTCATTGCAAGCGATACCCTGCCTGCTCAGGTGGCCACAGTGCTTCCGCAAAACAGGCAATCAGATGAGCATCAAAGGAGGAGAATCTTGCAACCAGGCCCTTTCTTTTGAAAATGTCAACAAAATAAACAATTATTTTGCAAGTCAAGTGCGCTGCCCAGGTGTTTGTCTTTCCCAAGGTATTTCCTGAGAGTGAAAATAATCTGGGTGCTCAGTTCAGGTCATTGTGGGAAGGATTGTGGCATGTATAGAGGAACATTGAGATGGATTGTCATTCAAATAGTTCTCGGGGAGTCAAAGGACACCAGCAGAGGATTCAAATGAATGCATTACTTTGCTTGCTGTTGTTGTTGCTGTTGATGATGAGGCAAACAAAAATAATGAAACGGAAGCTGTGCCAGACCTCTATTTCCTCTACCAGTGCAGGGGACAGAATGGCAATTGTGCCTTGAGAAATGAAAGTGGGCAAAAAAAAAAAAAAAAAAATGTGGGAGAGACTCTTGCTGCAAAAGGGAGCGAAAATGTCAAACATGCTAAATGTGAACTTCAAATTCTATATCCAAAGTGAAAGTGCCAAATTTATAAGGCTTTCATTGGATGCAAAACACTTAAAGCCATTCCCTGCACCTCCATGTACTTCAGTCCCAGTTATTACAGAAGAGAAGAGAAAACAAACACACACACACGCGCGCTCGCACACGCACGCATGCACACACACACACACACACACACACACACAAATTACAGCAGCTGTAGGACAGAAGTCAATATTTGTGATTTGTTGTATTTTGAGTCCCTCCCAGATTGGTTTTGCCCATTACTGAAGACCGAGTGAGACAAAGTTGACCACAATGATGTGAGATTGACTCAGTTTAAAGTAATGCATTGTACAGTAATATTTAAACACTGACAGAGAAATCCTACTCCAAAATCTCATCTTACTCTGAAGAAATATTTCAAACTGAATTATTGTTTCAGCTCTCGATGACAGGCGGAGTAGAAATTATATAACCATCCTTGTGCATTTGTCTCAGTCTGTGAACAGAGTTACTGAAAAAGCTAAGGATCTCTGTTGAAACAAGCTTACTGTCAGTTAAAGCCTAGTGCACGGCTTGACCGCATTCGCAGCTATTCTTTGATTGAGCAACGTCTAACAGAAAAACTTCAACACGAGACCGACCACTGGCATAACTTCATCACACACTCACTCAGTCATTCACTGCAGTCCTGCCAAAAATGTCAGTAGTATTGAGGGACATTCTAGATGCCCCTGTATGCCTAATTAACAGTTGAGGTTAAATATAAGACATAACTCATTAATTCATAATCAATGCAAATTTATTCCTAACATATACATCTTGTCAACACCTCACATCGCATTCTAATCATTAGTGACTGTTGCATTTTCACTTATTTAACCTTTAAATGCAGTTCAGTGTTTTTAAAGCATTACCACATGTTCAGCTGTTAAAGTCTCCCTGAGATCCCAGTGGGAGGTTTTCTTCCCCCTTTAATTAACATGCAATCAGCTGGAAATAAAATGGTAATGTGAAAATTTTCCGACACATAGGTGACATTAGCTAGCTCCGGATACGCGCTTCAATGTGCCAGCCAAACATACAGGAGAATACGGACAACCATTTCTGTCTTCCTGGAATGCCCTCCGCATGCCAGCTCATGGCTTTACATGCAGCAGCAGTGATTTTGTATTAAGAAGTTCTGTGTGCTGTGCATTTATGCTTTAGCAACTTAATGCATGCATGCATTTCAGTAGCAAACGCAACTGAATTACTTTTTCCCTGAGGGAATTTAAAGGGCAAGGAATCTATAGAAAGAGAAAGCCTGGTTCTGGAGATTTTGGGTGCACTGTTCACATACGAATCCTCCTTGAATAATATTAAGACAAATTTTATGGGCTGTTTTTTAGTGCCCTCCGGAGACACCCCTCCCGTACCCAAGAACCGAGGTACTGATAAAGTCAGGATTTTATTCCAGATTACTGCCTGTCACTGCACCATTAATCACAAATTATCTGCCATTTGCAACATATTCAGTGAGCCTCACTATGAATGTAATGCCACTCTTAATTCTTTGATTATGTCTGGGGTCAGTTTGACCGGATTCAGTGTTCACAATCTCTAAAAGCATGGTTAACATACTTTTCAGCTAGATTTTTTTTTCTTTCAAACTTCATGGGTGAAACATGAAATTAACCAAAAATGTCCTGTAAGCGTCCGTGTTGTTTGGGACATTTTGATGCCAGGATCTACTATAATATAAAATCATCATTATATCCCTGAAATACGAGTTTCGGGGATATCATGGTTTCGCCCCACCCGCCGCCACCGCCGCCGCCGTGTCCGCAGATTTTAGCTGTTAGCGTGATAACTCACAAAATACTTTACATTGGCTTCTCATTTTTAGCACATGGGTAGATATGGTAGAGAGGATGAACTGATTAGATTTTGGGCAAGTATGCACTCCTAGGTTTGCCACCAGGTGGTGCTATATATTGAAAAAATCAGTTTTTTAACCATATCTCTGGAACAATTATTTACACAGACCTCAAATTTGCCTCATATTGTGGGTCTAGTAAAGGGGAATCTAATAAAGGGGGCTTCGAGGATTGGGGAATTTCGGGGATATACCCCTTGCTGTCGGCCGCCGACAGCGTAGGCCTAGTTTTGATCTTGTTTTTGTGGTGTTGCCAAGTACTGAGAGCATGTTCAAATTAAGTTCTCATTCATTTCGCATTTGGTCTCCTTCATTCCGCTATAATCATGTAAAAGCAATGCTTGATGAATAAGGGGAGGATGGGGGAGTCGTGTCTTATTTTACTTGGCTATTAAAATGAAAACTTGTCCTCCAACCATACGCCCAAATAAATTGTTTACCCTGACTTACGACCCAGAGGAGCTTTCCCTAAATTAGCGCCCCTACTGGCCATAGGAAGTTGTTGTCAGAGGTAGAGTTAGAGTCACATTTACAGTTAGATTTAGATTTAGAGTTACAGTTACAATTGGGGTTAGCGTTAGGGTTAGACTCAGAGTTAGGGTTAGGGGTATGGTTAGGATTAGGGTTAGGTTAGTGATGTAGTGACAGCGACACTGACGATGGAAACCATATTGTTGTTATTTAAACGACTGCTGGAGGTCTCTTAACTCTTTAACGTAACTTTAGATCGTAATAAGTTGCTTGTGCAAACGATCTTAAGAGGTGTATTATGCTGGAGGACAGGCTAAAATGGTCAGTAGTAAGGCATAACCGAGCAGAGAGGAGATTGGGGAACACTTTCAGTTACAAACATTGCTGGGATCAAACTGACCACAAACCAAAAATGGTTCATCCATTTGAACATAATATTAGGGTTAAGCTTAACTGGGCCCTCTCTGCTCAAAATAGTGCTGGAGCGTAGTAGTCATCCCATTGAATACTCCATTGTGAGGTGAAGGCTGGTACAGTGCTATCTTCCAAGAGGCTGAGTCTAGTACAGGGGGGCTGGGCTCAGGGGAAAAGTGGCACTTAGCATGCGGGATACGAAGGTGTTGCAGGGTCCTTGAACAACTGGGAATTTAATTTTTTTTCCCAATTTGAAAAATAATTACTGCAATGAATCAAATACCCTAACTAGTAATGGTTGAGTACATAGATTGACAGACTGAATCGTCTATAAAAAGTACACATTGTACACATTGTAAAATCTCTAAGGGACCAACTGCTTGTGATGTGCTGATGCAGAGAGCCAGAAGTTCCGGGACTAGCATAATCAGGAAGAAAATGATATCTCCTCACAGGAATTGTTGCTAAAGAGAGAGAAGAAGCCAACTCCTCACAGAGGTGGGCGCGAGTACTGTTATTCAGCCTTACATAAATTGATGCAGCCAAATTTATCTAGCTTGCGCTGAAGGACAGAAAAGGAGAATTTAGTCCTTCTTTGGCAAAATATTGTCTAAATAACATGGTCATCATGCAAGATAAGGAAAATATTTTAAATGTGTACAACAATGTAGCATGAGGTAATATTAAGAGAGCTTGTTAAATAAGCTAAGTAGTTAGAAAAATATGACCCTCAAATTCAGAGCCAGCTGAAGAGAGTGAAGCAGCAGGTCTTCCTTCTTGTGGAACTGATGTAGTAAGCTCACACAGCGAATAAAGAATATTCCAAGCAATAACCGTTCCGTCTGTACATCAGTAATGAAGTGTCAACTTTTTTTTCTTTTCTTTATTTTTTTGTTTTTGTTTTTGAAGGCAGTATTACATTTAAGGGCTGAAATAGTCTTTTTTTTTTCCCAAGCACAGTTCTTTCAATTAACCTGCATGCAATTTCAATTAGCCTTTCATTGTCTGCATATTTGTACTTTGCACGCTGCTATCTGTTTGTGGCCTGTAGCAGTAACTGCAGAGCACTTCAGTAACATTAATAATGTTGGGGAGCAAGTTGTGGCATTATTATTTTGCTGCCTGTATAAAATAATACAAGAAGGGGCGGCTATAATTAATGCCGCAAGGCATCATTAAGTGAGAATGAGGAAAAGGTCAGTTAAAGGATGGCGGAAATGTGACATTCAAACGCTGCAGGAAAAAAAAAAAAAAAGTATCACAATTTCGAGCATTATTGAATTAAATCTGAAATAAACCATTAAATAGCGATCACCCAAATAATGCAATTAATACAGTTATTTACTTGCAGAAATGTGTGAATTTTCAGTAGAAGGGAGGGGGTCACAGTTTCAGCCTATATACAGGGCTGATAATTTTCTGTTACTCCCCTGATCTAGCAGCTTACCAAATGGAGAATGTGTTGAATTACTAATGCCTCGTAGCCATCAATGCGAGTCCCACATTCATTCAGTATGAGAGCCGCTACTTCTAAATGCCGTTATTAAATATTCCTTTTCTCATTAACTCCTACAAGGAACTCTGACCCAGGTATGCTTATTACCATCACCATCTCTTCAACAACCTGAGAAGTGTGGCATTGAAAATGATCAGGATTGATAGATGAAAGTGACAGGCGCTGTGATTCATCTAAGCTCTGTTCTTCAGAGTCAAGTGGATTCTTGAAAGTATGCGGTGCAGTACAGCACAGTAAGCGCTATCCGGCGAGAACGTTTTATCAACCAAAACCCATTTCCCCTCAAACAGATAGTCTATCCTGATCTGAAGTGTTTATTTATTTATTATGTTTTTTTTTTTTTTCCTCGGGGTTGAATCTAGACCTTGCCAATGACAACTGTGGCCAGAAGTCCTGAAAGGTGATGGATAATTGGCCATACGGTCACCCAGCAAGGGACAGCTTGAATTGAGTCAGTGTCCTTGTCCTCATTGCTCAGTAGAAAGTCTTTCACTCGAGCAGACACACTCGGTCAGGGTCCTCTGGCTCTCTCACTCTGCAAAGCTCAGCCAGTAAACCGTGGTTCAGATAAAATATGCAATGACTGCTATTGTTTTCAGAAAATGTATTCCAGTGGAAGTAAATTTAACGACTATTTAGAGAAAATTCATTTTTGTTGTAGTGTGATCCAAATTTGGGGGGAATATATATGTATAAAAGTAGATGAATGTTTAGGACTGTCTTTCCATTTTGAAAGCTGGGCTTGAGGGAGGTCAATTTTCAGCATTAATGAAAACCAATTACTACTGCCCCACTCCATTTACTGGGCACTGAAAAACTGCTCATTTACCCCTGAGCATGGACAAACATGAACTGAACCGACAGACCTGAATTGATTCGACTCTGTGTCGGGCCATGTGTTGAACAACATGAAGCCTACTTTCAAAAACTAAGGAGAGAGACTAAAACTCCGCACTCATATTGAACAGACTAATTATATGGTATATTTTGCTGTCATGAGGGAACACAGGGGGCTAATTTCTTTTCCATCACAGGTGTTTTCAGATTTTTATTAAAGAATAGCTCACAGCGGAGACAAAATTTTGTGCAAAGAACAGGACAATGAACACAACTTTGTGAAAATCGCAGGTCTTGAAATGGTCAATACTTTCGTTAATTATATGCTTTAATTAAGAGGTAATGGTAAATTTTCTTTTGAAATTCCTCACTTAACAATGGAGCTGATTGACAGTGTTCAATACCCAAAGTGAAAATGAATAGGCCTACATGACCATGAGTGACACAGAGCAGGAACTTCTAGGCACAAAAGGTACAATGGATTTTTCTCTATTCATGTGATGTTGAAAGCACGCTTGAGCAAACCTTGCTTCAATATCCATATTTCTAAAACTGGCAGGTGAGAAAATAGGCATTTGACATTATGTTGAGACAGAGTTACAAAGCAACAGATTTTTATAGTTTTTTTTTTTTTTTTTTCCCTCTGTGGGCTGAAGTCAAGCGTTTGTGGCCAAGCACTGGCCACTCTGGTCAGTGCAGAGCAGTTTTTTATTTATTCATTTTATTTTCTTTACTTGTTTATTTTTTTAGATAGCCCATACATCATTAATTAATGTATTCATGTTGACAACTTAAAGTACATTAGAGTATGCAACTTAATTTAGGAAAAAAAATGTATTCGTAAATCGCTAACTAATCGCATGTTTGTCCTATTCTTATGTATAAACAATCTTAAATGCATTCATGCCTGGCTAATAAATACATGACCTAATGTTATGTAAAGTTATTTTCACTGTAAAATATTTGTACATTAACTAAGTATTTGTATGTTAAAAACTGCATTTGTCAATTTCAGTTTCTCTGCCCTCATTGTAAGGTGTTGCCAGAGTTTCTACCATGGGTTTGCCAGACTATGAGGAAAGAGTAGGCTGGCTCATGGTCATCGGGTGTTCCTCATCAGTTGCTGAAGCAGTAAATACTGATTCATAAGTTTATGAATAAATTACAGGTCCTTATGTCCTCGTATACGATGGATACCAGTGAGAGAAAATATCAGGCCAGAACTGTGTTCTTATTGACTTTTGTGTCTCATGCAGCATCTTTTTGAATGGACATACGTATATGTGTCTAGGAAATAGAGACAAATATTTTGATATCTGTATATGCGATGTCTCCAGTATGAACCTCTCTCGACCATTCTGTTGAAACATAGAAATGCATTTTCAAGGATTTCTGGCTTTAATTCAAACACATTGTTGATATCTAGGAATGTATCTTTAAGGGTCAGTGACTCAGTGCTGAGCAATCTGAAAAGAAAAATATAAAAAAAAAACTGTTTTTTACAAACTTCAATATCACCAAAAATTTTGAAATGAGTTGTGAAGAAACAGGTTGAATCAAAAGAAACCTTGGATGTGGTACAAAAGTTGAGGGGAATTTCATGCTGTTAACAAGCTTTCATAGATTGAAAAAGACAAGTGCATAAATGTGATACACCTTACCCCTACGGCATTCCATCAGAGGTAAGCTCATCTTTAAAGGCATGATTGCTTTCAACCTTTGTCTACTTATGATCACCTTAATTATGATCAAACAATGTATTTACTGAATGATCAAGACAAATGCGTGAACCAAGAATGATAAAGAAAAGATTAATTGGGAAATGATGAAGCGAATACTGACAAGCTACTATGTTCATAGTACATGTAATAAGGATAGAAATAATCCAAACAATTAATTAATGCTAATTTCTCAGAACTCCATCACCCATTTAGCTTTTTTTTTCAGCAGTTTTATTGATTTCAAGATGGCACTTACTCAAAATATTCTCAGTGTTGACTTGAAAATAATAAATTCTACATTGGAAACACCTTCTTAGGTTTAACCAACCGTATCGAACATTGGTGCAAAACAGCGTCACTCATGAGCTTGGCTAACAAATTTGTGCTGTTTTATGAACTATAAATTCAGAATATTCAAAAGACATATTGATGTTTTATGTCATCAATAATGTGGAGAAGAAATTTCCTTTGTGATGCAATGAACAATAATTCTGGCTAAATGAAATTGCCCAGTCATTCTACCGACTAGTCTTTGCAACTCAGCGAGTCAATTTTTGGGAGCAAATCAAGAAAAGAGGATGGGCGCAGTCATCCATTATGTTACCTTAAAGTAACAAAGAAATTTACATTATCTGTGAAAAGCAATTGTGCCCCTCGTGCAGGCTTTACAGTTATTGAAGGTACTGCAGTCCATTTACACAGCCAATTGCATTCTTACGCCAACAATTTTCAAGCATTCGAAGATGGAAAAATACAATTTAAATGCCTTGTTTTGTATTAACTGAAGCAGATTCACTGTAATTACTTTTAAAAAAAGGACAATCACATGGTTCTAAAGGTTAACACCGAACACTACCCTGGAATTTCTCATGGATACTTGTCAGTTGAGGTTTGTCTTGATTCTTTTAGTCAGTTTCCCCCAACCTAGGGTTGATTTTCCATCCTTTGTTGGAAAATCAAAATAATTAGTCCAAATTTTTTTATGAACTCCAAAATTTAGGTTACTACCAAAATTTACTGAAACTTTTTGACTTCTCACTATTTACATCTTGCATCGTGCCATTTGAGTTTATTTAGATGACTGCTTATAGTTCACTATATTGTGGAAAAAAATATCGGCAAAGGGTCCACATGTTTTTGTTCGGTAGTTAGTGAAGTATGAATAATTTTGCTCAATTGGCCAATGAGTACAAATTTTCAGCATGCTACCATAAAATGAATTGTGGTAAGGCACTCATTGATCCAGTAATAATCAAATTGCCAGTCTCTTCCTGTTTGGAGTGCAAACATGAAAAATTCAGAGAACGCAAAAACGAAAATTCTCTCGATTTATTATCTCATAGGAAAAGATATTAGCAGAAATGAGACGCAAAAAGAGAATGAAATGGGTGTGATCTTCTCAGACAAGAATCTTCACCGGAAATGCAAATGCAGAAACTAATGCAAATGTACTCATACAAATACCACTCTACAATTGCGTCGCTGTGCCTCTTGCACCCGAGCTCTTACTCACTCGTATCCCCATCGCAGTGGTCATGAGGAGGCGGTTTATAATTGCGTGTAAAATCATTCCAAATGAAGCGAGAAACAATGGGAGAGACAGCTGGCGCGATGACCTCTCTGCAGCCTAAGAAAGTGTTCTCAAAGCTGAAATATAAAATGGATTGGCCAAGTCTTTTTCTAAGGGATGTGCCTTATAAATATTGTCATTGGAACTTGGAACAGACTACGTGCAATGACACATTGCATTTACTTTACACATATAGACCTCAAAAATAAATACATTAAAACATTTTACTATCCTTATGCAGTATGGTGCTGATGAGAAAGCAATGTCATGATAGAAGTTATACTAGCTTAAATTGGCACACAAGGCATGTTCCCAAAAGGGTGGAGAATCTGATGATTTGCAAACCATTTAAACTCTATACAGTATTTAATTAAAAATAGTAGAATGACAACATATCAGATGTTGAAACTGGGAAAAATGTACTATTTTTTGAAAAATGTCTGCTCATTGTGAATTTGATGCCAGCAGCACGTTTCAAAACAGTTGCATCTCCTCTTCTTTCGAGAGCACTCTTTTAGTGTTTGGAAACTGTTGAGATTAATTGCGGCAGTTTTGAAAGCAAGATGTTTCCCCATTCTTGCATAATATATGATTTCAGCTGCTAAACACTTGTGTCAATTTTGTCATTTCATAATGAGCCAAATATTTTCAGGGGGTGAGAGGTCTGGACTGTCGGCAGGCCAATTTAGCTCCCAGACTCTTTAAGTACAGAGTCATTTTATTGTAATACGAGCAGATTGAAGTGTTATCTTGCTGAAATAAGCAAAGCCTTCTCTGAAAAAGACATCTGGATGGCAATATTTCTCACTCCAAATCCTGCATATATCGTTCAGCATTAATGATGTCTTCACAGATGTCCAGTTTCCCATGCCATGTGCACAAATGCACCCTCCATATTATAATGGTTGCTTGTTTTTGAACTGTGCGCTGATAACAAGCTTGATGGTGCTTCTCCTGAACAGTCCAGAGGATCTGGCATCCATGATTCTGTCAGTGTTCAAGATCTGCATTTGTCATTTTTTCTGTTCATTGTTTAATGTTCTGTATATTTTCATGTTCATTATTGTGATGTAATTTATTTTGTTTATTTTCTTGCATTCATCTCCTTTATTTTCGGTTGCATTTCCTCACTCGTGCCTTTGTTTTCAGGTGTACTTCTTCACCCCATCCATTCTGTTAGTTACTCACTTATACTGTATATATTCCCTTGTGTGTACCCACACCCCTAGTCATGCTTCCTAGTTCCAGCACACTTGATTTCACTTCCTCAATTGTTATTTTCTCCCTAGATATAGCCCCATTTTTCCCCTTCTACTTTGTGTGTTTGGTGGCTTTCCTAGTCTCCCCACAAGCCTTGCACTTTCTAGTGTGTTTCCTCTAGGTCTGATTATTTTTTGTCCATGGTCCATGAGTTTGCCTACTGTATTGCATCATGATATTTTTTTTACTTCAGCTGGCTTTTTGGATTGATGATTCAGCTCTTCCTTGGATCTGGCATTCTTACTGTTTGGCTTTTGACCTCTTGACTGTACCCTGACTATGATTTGGATTATCACTTCTGTGCCTCGCTTATCCAGGAGTAGAAATTGGGACTTTAAAGTACTCACCATTTACAATGTTGCCATTTTTTTCCATAACCCTGACGTCCTGTAAAGAAAGTCCAAAGGTGTGCAATAGTATTGAGGTTTATTGTCTCATTTTGCGTTTCGAAACACACCATCCTTTTTTATGGGGGACAAGTCGGGACTGGAGGCATACCAGGTCAGCAGTCACACCCTCTTCTTATGCAGCCATGCCTTTGTGACGTGCGCAGAATACGGTGCATCGTCTTCTTGAAATATGCATGGGCGTCCCTGGAAAAGATGTGATCTTGAAGGCAGCATATGTTGCTCCAAAATTGCAGTGTACTTTTCAGCGTTAATGCTGCCTTATCAGAAATGCATGTTAGCTTTGCCAAGGAAACTGACACAGCCTCAGACCATGACAGCGCATGCCCTTTGAACTTGTTGCTAGCAACAGCTTGGATGGTCCTTTTCCTTTTTTTCCTGGGGCACAAGCAGTGTTGTGCTAGTTACTGAAAAACAGTAACTAGTTACAGTTACTAGTTACTTCATTCAAAAAGTAACTCAATTACTTTTTTGATTAATTACACCAAAAAGTAATTCATTGTTAAAAGTAACTTTTTAGTTACTTTTTTTAACCCTTTAACAGGCACACCACAAAATACATTTTCAAAAAATTATTTATTGGTAAAATTTAGCAACTACTCAGTTTTTTTTTTCCCCAGATGACCCAATCAGATGGCAGATACGCTAGTCAACCAGCCGGTTGACTTGCCCAGTTAGGGTAACTTTAAGCTTGAACTAACAAGCATTAGGCATCAATGGAATTTTTTCATTTGTGCAACTGAAGTTTAAGTTTTTTCATTAAAAAAATTATTGACAGCAGAATATGTTTATAAAATTAATCAATTTATCGAAAAAAAACATTTTTCTGATGATAACTTGTGCTATATATATATATATATATATATACGCACACACACACACACACACACATAAAAATATATGCTGAGAGAAGGGCAACAGTCAACATAATGTAATAGTAACCTAAAAATAAAAGTAATTTAATAAAATAAACAGACCAGACGATGCACTTAGATAAGAGACAGAGGTTCTAAAGCAAATACAACATGGCTATCTAGATGCATCCCATCAATTCAAACCTACATAGAAAACAAGAGAATGAAATTCATGTTTACTGTGCTACATAATATCCATCCCTTCAATTACAGCCTCATATATTTACCATAGTAAAATTTAATGTTTATTGTTAGCTACCCATCTAGATAGCTGTAACTACGACTACTCAATGCACAGCAGAGGCGTAGCCAGAACTTCAAAATGCGTTTGCATGGCACATCCCTTTACAACAATTATTGGTCCTGACTTGCTCTCAATAATTTTCCTTTGGTAACACGTTATCCAGTAAGAATCATCCATTGGCAATTAAAGACACACGTTCTTTCTTGATACGATCTATAATGAGCTGAATTTGGTTCGGAAAAATAATTTACTCTTACGTAGGTATTTGCTTTTCGAATGGTAAACTACTCGCAAACTTCCGTGCTACCTTTTTGGCATGTCAAGCAGTCTAACCTGCGTTTTATGATTGTTTCAACTGTTTAAATTAAACCAAACAAAAAGATTTGAAACACCGTTACACAATTTTGAATAAGCAAAACCTAATTGAAATGCTCCAATTGCGTGTTATGAATGGTTGTCGTCTTGCTCAATGAGGAGAATAACCAACATTTGATAGTGTGGTGCGCTTTCAGCGTGAATGTATCGTTAATTAAGAAAAACGACAGAGAATTAGTCAGGACTTCTTGTTGTAAAGGCATGTTTCGTGCGTACACATTTTGAAGTTCTGGTTACGCCTCTGATGCACAGTGTTATTCAATGTGGCTCAGCTACGATGGTTATGACAGAATAAATGAGCACTAGCTTATTATTTATCTTATTATGCAAAGATCTCATTAATAACATCATTATATTATTATTTAAACAGTAAATGGCTTTATAGATATGCCGATCTGAAGGTAAAACATGAACAATGCAGTCTAGCAAGGAAATTGGTGGATTACATTTTTTATCTTGACTGTGTGTTTATACGCCGAGTCAGCATCAGCTTCAGTTTACCATGACTGGGCAACTCGACCGAGCGGTCGAGCACTTTTTCCAGGGTACCACAGCGGTTCATTTTATTGAAACGCGTCTGCCATTCAACAAAAATATCATCATTAGGGTGTCAGGAACATGAAATATGCTAAGTTTTTTTCTTGCCTCAATTTTCACCGTCACCTGAAGCCAAAACTTGGGGTTCCCGTCATCACCGATCAACTTCCAGTTTTCGTGGAGCTCTCAGACAAGGATGTCTCTTTACAAAATTGCCACCCATTGGATGTAATCGGCATTACATACTCTATGAATTAATTTACCGAGTAACGGACAAACGCACCATATTGTAACGGTAACTGAGTTTATTTATTTAAAAAGTAATGCGTTAGAGTATTAGTTACAGTCAAAAGTAACGGCGTTACAGTAACGCGTTACTGCCCAACACTGGGCACAAGGTACATATTTCTTTCAAAAAAGACCTGCAATATTGATTCATTTGATTACAGTGCACATTCCCACTGTGTGATGGTTCATTGCAGATGCCTCAGAGCCCAGAGAAGTTGATGGTGCTTCTGGACACTGTTAACATAAGGCTTCCTTTTTGTTCAGTAAAGTTTTAACTGGCATTTGTGAACGTAACACCACAGTACTTAACAAAGATCTGCCAAAGTAATCCTGAGCACATGCGGTTATACTACTTAAAGATAAATAATGGTTTGGTAACACTTTACTTGGATATTCAGCTACAGGTAGTTCATAGAGTGGTCGTAATATTCCAACGGCTTATTAGTTAATATTCAACAAGTCAACTGTTTCAATTAGTCTGTAGATGTTCAACCGATTATCAACAGAGGATGTGATGATTCATCAGTTTACCAACATATTCTCAGAATAATTTAGTTGAACTTGAACTACTCACTCAACCCATGCTATACAAAGGTTCAGCAGTGTATATAGAAATATTCAACAAACAGTAAAAAATTGTATTAATGTGTTGAACACCCTAAAGTTCAACTAATGTTCAACTAATATTCAACCTATGTTTAACTATTGTTGAAACTTTACAAATACCTTATGAACTATCTGTAGCTGACTATCCTAGTGAAGTGTTACCAATGGTGATACAGTGCCTTTTGAGGGATTGGAGATTGCAGATACTTGGTTGCGCTTGTGATTTTGCCCTTTACACACAGAAATTTCTCTAGATTCCTCCAGAATCTTTTAGTATGTTATGCAATACAGACAGTGAGATATTCAAATCACTTCCTTTCTTTTCAAGAAACATTATATCTAACCTTTCAAACCTTTCTCATGCATTTGGGAGCTAATTGCAATCCTCGGCCCGTCTTTGTTCCTCAAAGAATAAGCCTTTCCTGGATGCAACTTTTGTACCGAATCACAATTACAATCACCAGTTGACATCAGCTGTTTCAAATCACATCTTTACTCAAATTTTTTTTACTTCGTTATGATTCCTAAATGGCCCCTGTTCCTTCTGTTTTTTTAGAATGCACTGCAGACCTAAATAGATGAAATAGGTGTATTTAACAAATATGATGACGTTCACCGAACAACTCATTAAATATCTCTTCTTTATGCTGTTTACAATGAAATACAAGTCAAAGTAAATTTAGAAATCATTGCTCTCTGATTTTATGTGAATTTTTCATACTGTCCCAACTTTTTCAAAGTTAGAGTTGTTGATGAATTAATCTTGTTTATCCCCTTATTCATTAACTTATACTCTGCCCCCTATTAAACTAAAGCCTCTGAAAATTGCATTTTGTTTGTATTAAAATCTTAGAGTTACAAAGGCTACATATGCCAGTATATATTTTTAATTGAAATCTTATCCCTATGAATATTACAACAGCACGTGTTCACTTGATTTCCGAGGGGTTATTAGTCATTATTCTACTCATTGAGTTTCATACTTGGTACCTCTATGCCTGAGATCCACTCTCTGAATATGCAAGATGGATTTGCATTCGAATGATTTTGATGTCAGTGGCATGCCTTCACTGAAGTCAGTGGCATCCCAACTGAGATCCAGGCTCACAATTTAACCATATAACACTTTCAAAAGATAGGAATTAGAAAAATGAAAAATGCAATGCAACTTGCTGTATGTTTTATTCTAGTTTTTAAAAATCATTTACTTATTTTCTCATTTTTAAACCACCCTTTGTTCATTTTATTTTTACACAGCCGCAATGAGATTTTTTATTGATGGCCTGCTGTGTTTTTCTGCTTTTTTGATACACCACACTGCTTTGGCTGAAATTATAGCTGGATTTATTTAGACTTTGTCCAGCTAATATTCAGTTGCAAATTGATTCCATTTTACATTGTTGTTTGAAAGGCATAAAATAGCCTGACGAGTTGCTACAGTGGCCATCTTAAGCAGGCCATTACTGTCATGGTAAATCTTTGATTACTCATCAAAAGTGATTGAAAATCAATTTTGCTTCATGATCAGGGTAGAATTTAATTGCAGAGGAAGCAATCAAAGTACATATTTAGGTCTACATACGATACTTTAAAAATAGGAAGTGTTTATGATTTATTTATTAATCATTGCTTCAACTCTTTTCTCAGCCTCATGAAAATAGGATTTTACTATCATTGCTGGAAGATGATGAACTTAAAAAAAAAAAGAACAACACTAATAATCAAAGCTGCAAGCAGTGTTTGTGGGGCCAAGCAGGGTCAGCTGTCTATTGGCTGAGAGACAATATGATACAGTATGGTACCCCTAAGAGTTGAATCTATAATGTTCAATATGTTCAGATTTCAGGCATATGTTGAATGGTATAGGAGCTATGGATAATGATGATTTTTTCAGATTTTTCAAAATGGCAGCAATGAAGAGCAAGAGAGGTTAATTAAATCATCATAATGCAGGATTTACTTGCATTTGTAGCCAATTGTGCTGTTTCTGGTACTTGAAAGCAACAATTGAGCATAAGAGACAAAGTTCCAAAGCTGTGACCTTGGCAAAAAAAAAGTGGTGTGTGCCTTTAAGGGAACCATTGTATCAGATTGATTACAAAGATAGAGGTAATAAATGTGATTTTTTTTTTTTTTTTTAACAAATTTTTCAAAATGGCGACAATGCAGAGTGAGAAGGATTAGTTTAATTTATACTAACAGTTATATGTACAATGGTATCTGGAGCTATTAAAAAAAAATCATGTCAATATACCAAATGGTTGAAGGGATATTGCACATTTTGTATTTTTTTGAATAATAGCAGTACCTCGCCTCGGACTTAAATCCAATTGAGATGCTGTGGCATGACCTTAAACAGGCCGTTTTGCTTGAAAACCCTCCAATGTAAAATGGCAAATGGTAAATGGATTGCATTTATATAGCGCTTTCCAGTCACATGACATGACCCCAAAGCGCTTTACAATTATGCCTCTCATTCACCCTGATGGCAGATTGTGGCTGAATTAAAACAATTCTGCAAAGAAGAATGGGCTGAAATTCCTGCACAGCGATGTGAAAGACTCATTGCCAGTTATCGCAAAAGCTTGATTGCAGTTGTTGTCGCCAAGGGTGCAACAACCAGTTATTAGGTTTAGGGGGTAATTACTTTTTCACATAGGGCCAGGTAGGTTTGGATAGCTTCTTCCCTCAATAAATTAAATCATCATTTAAAAACTGCATTTTGTATTTACTCGGGTTATCTTTGTCTAATATTAAAATTTCCTTCATGATCTGAAACATTTAAGTGTGAAAAATATGCAAAAAAAAAAAAGAAATCAGGAAGCAAAAAATAGTTTTTCACAGCACTGTATGTTTTTTAGGGCCCCACAAGTGGGCCCCCAGATTGAGGGGCGCCACTGGTTATTTCCACTGCCATTTTTTCCATACCTATATATCAACTAGCTTGGGTACACACAGCAGGGCATGATCAGTGTAGCAGCAAAAACCCTGAAGCACCAGCACACAAATAAAACCATTGCATGTAATAACACATATAATTCAATATAATGCCAAACCCGCTGTTAAAGTTTGACCGGTGTCTGTAATGGCTGCACTTGGCTGGATTTGCGTAGCTGTGAGTAAAGGGGACTTCTGGGTTGCTAAGCAATGAGGAGATCAACCATAGCTGCAACAGAGAAGTGGAATGGGGGGTGGGGGGTGTCGAAGTGCCAGAGCCAATGGTGTGCCTGCGAGGGCCACAAAATTGGGAAAGACCAATTGGAGGGAGATTATTTTTATATGGTGCGTTGTACTGTTACAGACAATTAAAATAATGTAAACTGGTTGTGAGATGTTAAAATACATTTTTTGCATGAGTGCAAAATACCGATATGTCCAAGTCTGTTGCAATGAAGTACAGAGGCGGAGCACCATCCAATAGTAAGGTTTACTGATAGTAATATGGTAACAGTGGGAGAAGGCCAAGAAGAAGGAGGCACAGTTCAGTTCAGATGTTGTGGGCAAAGCAGGGTGATGCTAATCTCCAGCCAGTGGCTTTGCGGGATGACTGGAGTACACACTTTGCCAGAGCTGAACTGTCTGAAGGCGGGATGGAGTGGCTTGAGCAGAACCTGGTTCCAATCCTGTTGACCAAAGAAGGATGTGGAGCTTTTGCCTGACGAACTGGACAGAGGAACAAAACTGGATTGGGTTAACAAGAATGAGGTCCCAATCCTGGACCCTGAATTAGACTTGGGAGCTTGTTAGAATCAACAAAGTAGGCTTTTGGAAGTTACTATCATTAAAGGTTAAGTTTAACTTTCTAAAGACAAAGAGTTTCTGGGTTTAAGCACAAGTAGTGAATTGCAATCGGTGCAACTTGTGACTCTAAGCAGGGGGTTTAAAAACACATCACAGGTGCATCAGGAGTTGACAATAAAAGAAGACACAGTCGAGGATAGGGGCACATGCAAGACGCGAACCCATCAAAGGAGACATACCTCCAATAGGCGCGCAAGTTGCTGAATGGGAGGAGACACAAAATGCATTCACACGAGAGTCTGTCAGCACCTAGTGAATGTCTTCACAGTCAGTAGACATACCGGGTGGAAGGGGTTAACTACTAAACAGGGACTCACCACGACCATTTGCGAGAGTGAGGTGTGCAAAAGGTTGGTAAGCAAAACTAATGTAGTCTTGCAAAGTCCCTAGAAAGTTCTGTGTCCAGTGTATATTGTGTTTATTTTATTTTTATTTATCTATTTATTGATTTTTTGTTTGGAAATTTTTTTGTTTTTGTTTTGCTCATTGTATATATCTGCACTTCTGGAGAAATGTTTGAACTTTACTCATTTGTCTTTGAACTTCGAACCATTTGTCTAGTGTGATGGGCAGTTTACGTGCCTGACGGTGAACCTTTGCATCACAGGGATAGATTAAAATTCTTTGTAGCAATAAGTTTTCAGCCCAACCCTTACATTTCCCAGCAGGTCTGGCTACCTTTGGCAGGTTTGTGTTTAATGAGAAGATGCAGCAGCTTCAGTATAAAAATATTGATATAATGTAATTAATTAATATGCCTGTACATTTTTACTGCAACTGTATATTAGAGTTTATTGTGTTGATTATTTCATGTGCTTCTTCAAAAGAGGAGCATTGCATTTTTCTTTGCTTCTTTCTGTAGGATCCTCTGAGGCATCCCTTGCACTGCATCTGTTTTTGTGGGAAGGTCTGTGGATGATATAATTGAAAAGTGATGTCTAGTGCCTTCAAAACATGTTCAGTATCTTTACAAATTTTCTGTGTGAGTACACTACATTGCCTTGAATGCAGTCTCAGCTGACACCCTCATCTTGACCCCTTTGCAGCTTTGGTGTCAACCTGTTCAGCTCATGCAGCGCTCTCCGCCAGCTCACTTTGAGATCTTGCATAATTTAGATTGAAAGTAAATGAGGCATAGTTCTGATCTTAGCCTGATGTTACATATTATAATCTTTGTCTTCATATTTCACCTATCATTTTGTTTCACTTAGCAAACATTTATTTATTTATTTATTTATTCAGAAAATTGCAATGATGGTACTCAGTAATGAATAGTATTTTGGACATTTAAGTAAGAACAGTTAGATTGTTTTGGTGTCAAACAAACTGCAGTTGAGCTCAGTCTGATGATTGCGATGATTGCCGCTGGGCTACACGAATGATCTCTGCTGTGCTCGAATTCGCTTCTCAAGTGTAAGTTCTTTGGTTGTGTTTTTCTATTAGCTGGTGCTATTACTAGCTCTCTAGCTCCTCCTCAGAATGATGCTGGTATTGCAGTTATTTCATTTCGTATGTCTGTGAGCCATGATCATATTACTGTGTTTTTCACTGTGTCAGCACCTGGAGGCGGCATGTAATTTCAGAGAGTTGGCTGCCTCCGAATTCTCTATGGAGTAAAAACCTGTATAAATGCACAGTAAGATGCATTTTGAAATGATCAGTTTTGAAAATTAGGATATTTTTCTTATTGCCACTTAATGTGGTTCAGCTCCATGGATAAACTTCAGAGATGCTAAGAAACCATATGATTTTTCTGTAAAAATTTCTGGCCCAGTAATGATATAAACAATGAGAACCATTGTTTTTATATATATGTATGTATATATATATATATATATATATATATATATATATATGTACTGTTTCTCTATGCATTTTTATGAAAAATTTGCCATTTCCTGAGAGTGCATTTTTGCCACATGGAAAAAAAAAAGATTAACAAAGAAATGCAATGCCAAAGGCTTGTATTTCTTTCCCCTAATTTTTGAAAAGCGCTCTAGGGTAACATCAGTGAATGCTTGCATTTTGAAAAGAAGTTTGGCTCCACGGCCCTGGACAGTAAGCCTAAGTGTTACTATATCAGTGGGTGCTCAGCCCATCTCTGGCAGTGGCTTTCAATGGGGGAGCTAGTGGCTGGAAATCCAATAAGCCACAATGGGGCTTAGAACACACTGTTGACAACAGGGGTACTCAAAATGAGCACAGTGCTGGATGAGTTTTGGTGGGGCCAACTGAAAAAGATGGAATTAGACCGGCTAGTTTTGAAATCGAATCCATCAAGTGTTTACCTGAGTGATGGACCTTTCACAGTCTTTTAAAAGAGGAGGTACTGAACTGGGAGGTCCACCCCACCCAAATCCACTGTGAATGCAAGGTTCTTGCTTTGTTTTTGTCCTGTGAATAAGACGTTGACCCTATTTTATTCCGTTATGTCATTTAACAATATCCTCTGAGCTAGTTATGAACAGCGCATCACTTGAATTGCACTGTAGTTTGATATCCAAGAAGCGTCTGAGAGATGAGTACCAGCATCAGCGGCGATCTCTTCCGGCAGTACAAAATTGGAATTAATAAATGTGTTTTGTTTCTCCCACAAAGGAGGAAACAAAAAACAACTAGCCAGAGAGGCTTTCTTTTATTATTATGAAGGGTCATTTCCTGGTGGTGCTTGGGCCCAGTTTTATTTCTTCTCCTGACACACAGGGACTGATTAAAAAGACAGAATTGATGGTCACTGGCCCTGTTCTAATTCTCTGCACTCCAACAGAGAGATAGATCTCCCATCCACTGCAGCTGACCTGCTTTACTGTGACCGCCCAGGCACATGTCAGAGGGAAACTTCAGTTCCAAGATAGCCAAGGTGTCCCACTTGGCTTGATAATGTGCCTGAAAAAACCAGGGTTATCTGTCAGGTGGCAGGCCAAACACATCCCAAAGAAAGGTGGTTTGGAGGTTAAACTGGTTCCTAAGGCTATGGGTGATCTAGCTATTCTAAGACTCCCTGGGGATAAGGGATGCATTGTGGGAAGTGAGCTGAAATGTGCCCTTGCCATGTATGGACAAATCCAGTCCAGCCTGTTGGCTTCCTTTGAAAGTACTTATCTTCTGGACTCTTAGTATCCTTTACTGTGTTCATTCTTCTTTGTTTATGACATTCAAAAGGTTTAAATGTTTATTTTGCGGCATTGGAACCATCCACGATAAGGATCTGCGGTCTGCAGTGGTGAAAGCAAGTGATAGTGAACACTTTAAAGTGCACCTCCTTCAAAATATTCCTACATAATTTACAGTAAAATCTGGGTGTTAATCAACTTTTGAGTCAAAATCCATGTTGGATAAGCACATTTGGATATCGTCTCACATTTTTAATTTGCATGTTTTCACAAGTACAAAAAAAGGGAAAAAAAGGGACTGGAATTGCGTAGAAATCGTTCTTCATTAAACATTGCTGTACATCTGCAATTTTCTGGGTGAGGGAAATGCACTACTGTATGCACATGAAGGTACCTTCCACAGAAACTAGAGACCATGTAAAATTCAAATGAATCCGTATTTAGTATAAAATCTTATAATGGCACCTGCTCTGAAAGTAATTGTAGAACCCCACCAGACATAATGTCAGCCATCCAAAACATGCAGCAGACTCAAATTCAAGGCAAAAATCCTGTTATTTTTGACATTTGATTATTTATTCCGGGGAGGGATGGATTTAGGCCCACTTAATCTGGTGCATCGTCCATTAAGTTCTGCACAATGCAATGCAGCTGGATGTTTTACCGCAGCAATTCAGGTTAAGTACCTTGCTCAGAGGTACAAAAGCAGTGCCCAAGCTAGGAATCAATCGTTATCCCTGGTGATGCCTCTGTTGCACGTAACAGCTTGCTTCACAAGCACAATGTTATTTAGTTGTTTTTAGCACTCTCAGTGAATTAAGGCCCATTTACCTTTTAACCCTTTAATGCATGCCTTGGGCCTTTGGCAACCTGGGCTGTGTGTAAGTCCCCTGAACTTAATTTAGTCTCAAAATGGTGTTACAGTTGTGGAAGTCTTTGTTAGTTTCATTCCTCTCCCTAAAAAGTAGATTGGCATGGTGTTATTCTTCTTAGGTTTGACCTTTTTTACTGCTAATGCACAGTGACTAGAACCTGAAAGGCTCTAGACAACAATTACTTCCAAGCCTTTTTCAAGGCCAGCACAATACAGTTTTGAATTTTGCATGTAGTTCAATGTATATTGAATTTAATTTGCCAAGTTTCGGGCTACATTTGGATTTTATCCAATCAGTCCTGCATCATCTTAGCAGACTTTAAACTACTTGTTAATAAATTAGTGTCATCTGAAAATTTGAGCAATTCAATTTAAATTTTCCGGTGAAGGTCATTAATGTACACGAGGAAAAACAGTGCAGTTATTATACAACGTAAAAAGCTATTTGTTTTTTTTTTTGCTAAATTGTTCGACAGTCGTTTTGAGAAAACAAACAAATAAATAGAATTGTTGCAGGAAATAAACCATGATTCTGTATTAGTTTGTTTTCAGCGCATAATTGGAGTATTTTAAAATTGATATCAGGTTTTTTACCCTAATTGTGAGCGTTTACTGTACATTTGCTTTACAAGAGTAGTATTACCAAATAGGTGGCATTATTTCCAGGTGAAAGATCACAACATAAACTTGCTTTTTGTGAAGAAAAAGAAACATATTGTTTGGCCTGTACCAGTGCTCATGTTTCTACACAAAGGTTGGTGCGCTATAAACCTAGTGTGGTCTACTGGGTCTCTTTTGACACGAACAATAACAGTGATTGAAATTTTCAGCAAAACAGAAAGGTATATGAAATATAGGTCTTACCTTCTTACCGAACTGTTTAACATTAATCAACAAGCTCTGCATCTGCCACTCGACAATAGTGCTCTATTGTTATATATATATAAAAAAAAGAACAAAATAACACTAATTAAAAACATTCATGCAAAAATTGAACATATTTTTTGGGCAAAAATAGCTGTTTTTTCATCCAATAAGCATCTGTTTTCATTGTTATTTTTTCCACTTGTTATAGTTCTGAAGTTCCCCTCTCCCGGAGAACCATGTCTCATTTCTGACATTATCAAAATCTTGCTCATGTAGTTCTCCAATCTTCTTCCAACAGTAAAGGCACTGCAGGTGTCTAAGTGTGTTGCAGAACAATTGTGCAAACTGGACCCCAGCTGCTGGCAATGAGAGAATAAAAAGCAGAAACTATTACTTCCAAGACTTCCCAGGGAGGTAACAGGACATTTCATACAGAAGAGCAATGCCAATGTCCAATATCAAAATATTTATGTTATTTTGCCAACGAGAAAGCTTTTTTGGTTTATCAGTGAGTTATAAAATATAAATAAATCATGAAAATTCCGTTCATCACAATATATCAGAAGTAAATTGCATTTCGAACGAAACTGTAAGACATTCTCATTTACTGAGAAGTGAACTAAGTAACATTTATTTTCTGCATGAAAGGGAAAAACATTGTAATTTCATTGGAAATGTGTTGAAAAGAACTGAAATGTGTTTGTCTGCACTATTAGAAAGTGCTTTGTTTTCAGCGCTGAATGCCTTTGACGGCATTTAGCTTTGTCAGCACTGCTAAAACACCTCACACAGAACAAAAGTTAATATATAATTTTGCATAATACAAGTTAATTAGTTCTGATATTATACCTATCCCTTTTTGAGAGCATTTCCAAAAAAGGATGGTAGAATGTAGCTTCAGGAACCAACAGATTAATAATAGCCGAGAGCTTTGCTTTCAGCAGTGCTATAAGAATTCCAGGGTTAATCAAGTGTGACTTCAGTCCGGTTAGGTTAATTGAGGTTAATTGTTACTTAGGCTTTCGATAAACAAATGCACCAAGGGGGCATGTCTTCTGGTGTTTATGTTGTAGGGTGAACAAATTTTGAGTTTGTTCGCCTGACTTGTTTATAAATGAATATGTCCTTTTCCTATTTTTCCTCTTCCGTTCAGTCTAAATGTATTCCTAAAGTGGAAAATAAACAGATTTATGAAACAGGACGTGCATGACAAGATGAGTGACAACACGCCATTCATAAGCTACTCCCTCAGTGAGTTGCGAAAGGACACTGTGAATTTTTCGGGGCAATTTTATAAGACTGCTTCCTATCCTACCCTGTAATTCACATCATAAAAGTCCCGCTTGCTCAGCCACAATACTTTAATGGTTTCAAATTTGAATAAAGGTATCCAGAAGAAAAACAAACAATAATGAGCTTCTGAATAAAAAACAACACAGTTTTTCAAAATTTACACATGAAATACATGAGCTAGAGCTTGAATGCAGCAAAAAAATGTTATTTGTCCAGCTGTTGGGATGAATAAGGAGAAATTGATTCGGACTAGTCTCTTTATAGTGCGGTAGAACAGCCTTGAAAACATAGTGAATCAAACATAGAGTGGTGCTTCTGTTTGCGAATCTGTCAACCTTTCAAAATGACAGCCAAACTCATAGAGACATGCAACACCCCAGTCACCAATAAAGACGACAAATGTACTGTACTGCACATTGAGAAGAAGGAGAACATTTCCCTCCATAACAATCCTGAATTTATCATGCACTTGCCAAGTGAATACAGAAAAAAAGCATGCTTTGAAACTTCCAGAAAGAAAAATGGTAGTCACATATGAGTTGCATGGTGTTGGGTCTGAGATAAACTGTTGCACTTTATACAGTTCCTCAGCCATAAATTTCACAGTGTTTGCAAAGACGATGTTCCCACCCTTGTATTTTATATATATTGTGGCTCATTTCAGTGGCATTTTTGTATTTACTTTATCACCGCAGTATCCTAAAGGCCTCCTTTATTGGCAGCTGTTCAGTGGATCCTCGCCGAAAAGTGGAATAATAACAGTATGAGAAATGCTTATACTGCAGTGTGTCTCAGGCCTGGCCCCGGAGACATCCTGTGAATGCTTGTTTTTGTTTGAACTGCTCCTCATTAATTATGTTTGATTGAGCATTTTATTGAATAAAAACGAGGGATTGGGTCAGCTTCACCTTGCAGTTACCTTCATTAAGAAGGCTTATTTTCCCTGTGTTTGCCAAAGGATGGTGGAACAAAAGCATTTTTTTCCTCATGATATTACATTCATTGCTATCTTGGCATTAATGAATACCGATGTATTAACGATAACTTGTATTTTTCATAAATTATACCGGCAATTCATAAATGTCTTACAGCCAAACCAAAATCTTAGCAGTATCGAAATGCAGTCAATAAATGTGTAGTCATATGAATGTAGTCAGGTTCATAAGTAGGAATCATAACCACTCCTCCTATCTGACTTTTGGGTTTGGAAAGTAATTGGAATTGGACAAATAAGATCATAAATTAAATTATCATTTTTTAACATAATTGGTTTTAAATCCTTCCTAGTCAATGACAGCCAGAAGTCTGCGACCCATGGACTTCCCCAGATGCTGGGGTTCTTCCCTGGTGATGTTCTACCAGGCTTTCACTGCAGCTGTCTTCAGTTGTTGCTTCTTCCTGGGGTAATTTTCCTCAAGCTCTGCCTTCAGAAAATGAAAGTTGGATTTGAGACAAGTGTGTAAGGCCACGTCTTCAGCCGTCGAGCTCAACGCACTGCACTTCATTCATTATTCAATTATTTCTCGCACCTGTTTCTCACTGTCACTGGGTGGTAGCAGTGTGTATTTTAGACTGAGCTTCACTCAGTGTCATTGCGAAGTCCTGTAAACCCACGCCTGTGCGGCATTGTTAGTCTTGTGTAGATACTCCATATTCACGTAGCGAAACTCTAAACTCTTTAAGCTTAGTGCTCTTTATGTATACTCCAGTACTTTATTTAAAGGAGCCTCATTTCCTTTTTGTGTTTTCCTATTTGTAATACATTGTTACTGCAGCTAAAGCCCAGAGTCTGTATTACTAATAGTGTTTTAAGGAACCTCGTTTCAATTTTGTTTTGTATTGCAAATTTTGTGCCTTCTGTGTGCATTTGGCATAAGAAATATACAACCATCATCATCATCATCATCATAACATTTATTTGACTAGGAAGTCACATTGAGATTAAAATCTCTTTAAAAGTGAGCCCAAGTAAGACAGGGTTAAAAAGCTGCAAAAAACGCAAAATAGAACAAACATCAAATCATAATATTAGTAAATAAATTCAAAAATTCATTAAAAGTACATTGCATACAAAATGAAACAATACGAACGTGTTTGATTAATTATGTATGAGTTGCACTTCCCTTAATCTGTGCTTGGAGTCTTTTAACTCATTTGGCACCACTTTCAATGGTCCAGCCATGGAGGTAATATAATAGAACTGGAGAGAGCGAGGAAGTACCACCCCTATTACTTTCAATGGGAGATGCTAGGCTAGCTACTTCAGCCCAGGAAGTACGCAGTTGACAAACGCCATCTATAAAAATGGCGTTCCATGGGTGCTTATTTCTGGCACCATTTCATAAGATTGCCAATCTGATTACACAGCACAAATGGCCAAGAAAATGTGTCATCTGTGCAGATTGGTGAATGTGTTCGAGGGGAAATGACGGGAAAAGCTGTCAATCCGGAACGCGCACGCACTATACACTCATTGGCTGAACTGCTGCAGTCAGAGCAACAGCTTGACAACCAAACTTGTGCACGAGCTGTCATCAAGATCTAAGTAGCTGTACTTATTTTGCAGGCCCTCTTGAAAACATCAAACAGTTGCATCAGACAAAGAGCAAAATAATGAAGGATTACCGAATACATTTTCTTTTGTTTTCGCTTAATTTGGCAAGAAAAAAACGCACACTTTTCAATTGGTGTCCATGGAGCTTCAGCGTCTTTGGCCACAAAATTGCATCCTTGGGAAACGCGGAAGCAGGAAGCTAACATGCTAACTGGCTGAAGCAAAGCTACTTCCTCGTTCTCTCTGGTTCTATTATATATCTCTATGGGTCCAGCAGGCCATTGTTATGCACTGAATACATGGGGGAAATGTAAACACAAGAACATTCTGAGCGACCACGAGCGTGGTGATGAAATTGCAGTGCCATCAGGCGGAGATAGGTGGTACTGAAATTCTGGCAAATAGTATAACACCAAGCGCCATTAACGTAGATTCACGTCAAAGACGTAGATCAACGTCAATGGCGCCAAATGAGTTAAAGAGATAAGGGTCTCGAGTTTGAGCTTGGCCTGAAGATCATGGGTTGCAAGATCTTGGGTTGCATTTGTAAGTTGCTTTGCGTTGTAGATCATCTGCACTGTCAAGTGCATTTGGCAGAATTATATCAGGTAATATAGCCAGATACAAGCTATTTAATGGCTGAGATTATTGTGATTATCCCTCTATATTCTTTCTGGTGAGTTTTCTCTTGATTATTGACTTTGACACAGATATTTCTGTCTCTGGGGAGGATGTCCCTGATCTGGCCAACTGTCTTGATGGGGTTTTTCTTAACCTTTGAAAGTATTCTGATATCAACCCCAGCTGTTATCTAGGTCTTGCCAACTATTGTGATTGGGTCCATACGATCATGTTATGATTGATTCCACAAAAACGCAACATATTTTAGCCTAAAATCTGTTTACCTCCGCCAGGAGATTGAGATCAAAAATAGTTGGACCTTTCAACAAGACAATGGCCTCAAATGTACATCAAAAACAACAAAGAGACAGTTTCATTTTATTAATTTGGACCACAAAAGCAATGTTTTCAAATCTTTGACTCTTGACTTGACTGTCATTGAAAATCTATAGTCGGAATTGAATAGGGCAGATCAACAAGCTTAAGCCAAAGAACATCTTGGGCTCTATCTTACACCCAGCCCACAGTGGCGCCAAACGTGACACAAGCGTCTTTGCTCGTTTATGACTGGCGCAATTGTCGTAATCCCATCCAGCGCCCTGTTTGCATTAATTGCTTCATGACCATCAATGGCCCTGGCTGCTTCAGGTGCATCACTGACCCCAGCTGCTTCAGGTGCATCACTGGCCTCAGCTGCTTCATGTCCATCACCAGCCCCGGCTGCTTCATGTCCATCACTGGCCCCGACTGCTTCATGTCCATCACTGGCCCCGGCTGTTTCATGTCCATCACTGGCCCCAGCTGCTTCATGTCCATCACTGGCCCCGGCTGCTTCATGTCCATCACTGGCCCGACTGCTTCATGTCCATCACTGGCCCCGGCTGCTTCAGGTGCAACACTGGCCCCGGCTGCTTCATGTCCACCACTGGCCCCGGCTGCTTCATGTCCATCACTGGCCCCGGCTGCTTCAGGTGCATCACTGGCCCCGGCTGCTTCATGTCCACCACTGGCCCCGCTGCTTCATGTCCATCACTGGCCCCGCTGCTTCCACCACTGGTGCACCATCACTGGCCCCGGCTGCTTCATGTCCACCACTGGCCCCGGCTGCTTCATGTCCATCACTGGCCCCGGCTGCTTCAGGTCCATCACTGGCCCCGACTGTTTCATGTCCATCACTGGCCCCAGCCATGCCATGTCCATCACTGGCCCAGCTGCTTCAGGTCCATCACTGGCCCCGCCACCACTGGCCCTGACTGCTTGTCCATCACTGGCCATCACTGGTGCCACTGGCCCCGCTTCATGTCCATCACTGGCCCCGCTGCTTCAGGTGCATCACTGGCCCCTGCTTCAGGTTCACTGGCCCCGTCCATCACTGGCCCCGCTGCTTCAGGTCCATCACTGGCCCCGCTGCTTCAGGTGCATCACTGGCCCCGCATCGCATTCATGTCCATCACTGGCCCCGCTGCAGGTCCAGGTGCATTCCACTGGCCCCGCTGCTTCAGGTGCATCACTGGCCCCGGCTGCATCAGGTGCATCACTGGCCCCGGCTGCTTCAGGTCCATCACTGGCCCCGGCTGCTTCAGGTGCATCACTGGCCCCGGCTGCTTCAGGTCCATCACTGGCCCCGGCTGCTTCAGGTGCATCACTGGCCCCGGCTGCTTCAGGTCCATCACTGGCCCCGGCTGCTTCAGGTGCATCACTGGCCCCGGCTGCTTCAGGTGCATCACTGGCCCCAGCTGCTTCAGGTGCATCACTGGCTCCGGCTGCTTCAGGTGCATCACTGGCTCCGGCTGCTTCAGGTGCATCACTGGCTCCGGCTGCTTCAGGTCCATCACTGGCCCGCCTGCTTCAGGTGCATCACTGGTCCATCACAGGTCCATCACTGGCCCCAGCTGCTTCAGGTGCATCACTGGCCCCGGCTGCTTCAGGTCCATCACTGGCCCCAGCTGCTTCAGGTGCATCACTGGCCCGGCTGCTTCAGGTCCATCACTGGCCCCAGCTGCTTCAGGTGCATCACTGGCTCCGGCTGCTTCAGGTCCATCACTGGCCCCGCCGTCCATCACTGGCCCCGCTGCTTCAGGTCCATCACTGGCCCCTGCTTCAGGTGCTCACTGGGTTTCAGGTCCATCACTGGCCCCAGCTGCTTCAGGTGCATCACTGGCTCCAGCTGCTTCAGGTCCATCACTGGCCCCAGCTGCTTCAGGTGCATCACTGGCTCCGGCTGCTTCAGGTCCATCACTGGCCCCGGCTGCTTCAGGTCCATCACTGGCCCCAGCTGCTTCAGGTCCATCACTGGCCCCGGCTGCTTCAGGTGCATCACTGGCTCCGGCTGCTTCAGGTCCATCACTGGCCCCAGCTGCTTCAGGTGCATCACTGGCCCCGGCTGCTTCAGGTCCATCACTGGCCCCAGCTGCTTCAGGTGCATCACTGGCTCCGGCTGCTTCAGGTCCATCACTGGCCCCGGCTGCTTCAGGTGCATCACTGGCCCCGGCTGCCTCAGGTGCATCACTGGCCTCGGCTGCTTCAGGTCCATCACTGGCCCCGGCTGCCTCATGTGCATTACTGGCCCCGGCTGCTTCAGGTGCATCACTGGCCCCACCTGCTTCATGTCCATCACTAGCCCCGGCTGCTTCATGTCCATCACTGGCCCCAGCTGCATCAGGTGCATCACTGGCCCCGGCTGCTTCTGGCGCATCACTGGGCCCTCCTACTCTGGCATCCAGCCCAGTGGGGCCCTCCTGCTCCGGCATCAAGCCCAGTTGGGCCTCTCGCTCCAGTCCCTGTGGGCGTTCCGCTGCCCATCTGTGGACGTTCCTTCCCGAACCCGCCCCACAACAGAGTTGCATGGCTGGAGCCGCGCCTTGGGGTTGGGGGCACTGTAACGCCTCCGTTCTGTTATACCCCCGGCATATAATGCGGGGGGATATAGCGATCGGCATGTCCGTCCGTCCGTCTATGTGTAATAAACTTGTTACTTGTTTCCGGAGCAGAACTCAAAAACCGTTCATTACATCTTTCTGAAACTTTGTATGTGTATTACCCACATACTGAAGTGGTGCCTTTTCATATTTTCAGATTTCTGAAAATTTTATTTTTTTTAGTTTCCACGGAAACGAGTTGGATTTGGACTCTGTACAGAGATAAGTTCGTTTCCGGAGCACAACTCGAAAACCGTTCATTATATCTTTTTGAAACTTTGTATGTGCATTACCCACATACTGAAGTGGTGCCTTTTGATATTTTCAAATTTCTAAAATTTTTTTTTTTTAGTTTCCATGGAAGCGTGATGGATTTGGACTCAGTCTCAGGGATGGGTTTGTTTCCAGAGCAGAACTAAAAAACTGTTCATTAATGACTCTTGTTTTATTACTGCCTTTGTCAACATGTGGTTCATAGTCTTTGGTAGATGTTCCCAGTAGATACTTCCAGATAATTCCAGAGTAAAATCAACTCAACATTCTTGTTTTACTCGACTGAAGACCTCATTCAATAGGTAACGTATATTTGGCTTTGTGCATCTGAAATTCTATTTATTTTTACCCCTCAGCCGATGAAAAGTCGGTCGAGGGGTACTGTCGTGGCGAGCGGCGTCCGTCTGTCTGTCCGTCTGTCCGTAAACTTTTCGTTTCCGGACGATAGCTGAAAAACGCCTTGGCCAAATTTTCTAATTTTTTGGTGGTATGTTGGGGGTGGTTAGAGGAAGCTCCCTATCGATTTGTGTCCTGCTCCGATTATCAATATGGCCGTCACGGCAGCCATCTTCATTTATGTTTCCGGACGATAACTGAAAAACTCTTCTGCTAAATGTTCTCACTTTTTGATGGCATGTTGGGGGTGGTTAGAGAAAGCTCCCTATCGATTTGTGTCCCGCTCCGATAATCAATATGGCCACCATGACAGCCATCTTCATTTTCATTTCCGGATTATAACTGAAAAACACCGTGGCCAAATGTTCTAATTTTTTGTTGGTATGTTGGGGGTGGTTAGAGGAAGCTCCCTATCAATTTGTGTCCTGCTCTGATAATCAATATGGCCGCCACGGCAGCCAACTTCATTTTCCTTTCCGGACGATAACTGAAAAACACCGCGGCCAAATGTTCTCATTTTCTGGTGGTATGTTGGGGGTGGTTAGAAGAAGCTCCCTATCGATTAGTGTCCCGCTCCGATAATCAATATGGCCACCAATAAAACGCAAGACTGAGGGGTCTCGCTTGCGACAGCGCGCTATTTTTTGAATATGTACTGAAGGTGGCAGAACACATTTTACATTTATCTCCAATTATACTGATGCATTAAATTAATCCTAAAACATTGACAATTTGGCTATGGCTGTGGTGAAGCTACAGTGCTTTGGTGCTATTTTTACTCAACCAAACTGTGCGTAAGTTGGTGTGTGAAGACCTCATTTTGTTTTTTTTTTATTTCTTTGAAGGTGTAGGATTGACATGACTTTTGCAAATAATCAGGGGCCGGGGGGATATGTCATCTTCTGATGACTCTTGTTCTCTCCGGCTACCTGCCTCATCTAATTATCCTCCAGTTCATTGTTGATTGTTCACACCTGGTTAGTTCATTAGCACACCCCTTGTCTATTTAAATCTCTTTTCCCCACTCACAGGCAGGTAGCCTTAGATTGTAATACCCTTAGTTAAAGAGCACTTTGTTTTGGTTTCTTTGTCTTTAGTTAACCCTGTGTCGTTAATTTTTTCTGCTTTTTATGTTTGCTGCACTTTGTTTATTTAACCCCTTTGTGCAGAATACAAATAAATGCCAATTTTTCCTGTTATGCATGAGCCTACTTAGGCTTTATAACTCAGTATTTGTGTCACAGAGACTCTGGAAAATTATTCCAGTGAAGCAAGACATTTGGAAATTCAATCACAGAATTATTTAGGAATTAAATTTCGGAATTTCTCCCTCTATCATGGGCTCAAGATCACGTGGACAAAGCTTTACATCTTTGTTTTAACAAGGTCAGTCAGTCAGTCAGTCAGTCAGTCAGTCAAAAAAGGACAAAGGCTCTTACAAGCTGCATCCCTTAGGTCCAGAAAACCAATTATTATTCTGCTTGCAGAAATATTAGAAATATTCAATGGGGAAAAAAAAAATTTAAAGCAATTTGCGTCATTAATTCCGTAAGGGTAAATACAAAAGATTATTCTTCATGTTTTATAAACCTCGCTTTGAAGTGAGTGTGACTTCTTCTGATTTTACTTCCTAATTTAATTTTTGCATTTCCTGAAGAACATATTTCAAAATAATTTAACCAAAGTTTGTAAGATCAATGAGATACTTGAAAACCCTATTATATTTCTACAAGGGAGAACTTCAATCTGAGCCATTTTTTCCCTTCAGGTAAAAACACATCCAGAATTGTTTAAGACAAGGAGACCAAACCCCCGGATTGTTCTCAGCTTTCACTTTAACAGCTGCCTGACAGCGATTATCAGATTCCTCATGCTGTTGCTTATTTTTACCATGTGTGATGAAGAACGGCAGGGACATCAGCAAGATTACACCATCCCCCACTGTTTTACTGGCATTCTGTCATGTGACATATGCATCTATGTGTATACGGTATACATACTTTGTGCACTATGTGTAAACTATGTGTTTGTGTCAGTGTGCGTATGTATGTATGGATATACTGTAATGGTGTGCATGTGAATACATTGGGTATGCAGAATATTTGAAGCACCCCAGATAAATGGCTTTAAATTTTAGGTCTCTTAACCACATGTACTGTACATACTAAAGCATTTACACAGATAATTCCTATTATTCCTATTTGAATACTAGTACTATACGTTAATACTATAATTTGAATTCATGGAATAGAACTGAGTTGGATAGTTGGAACTACAGCTCTAAAAACTAAATCAAAATTGAATACATGTTTGGTAGAGTCTCCACTAACTCAGTATTTCTTGAGCTTTGCAAGGTTGCTATTTCTGGAAGTGTATCCAGTGATGGATTCAAAGGGTAAATAGGGTATTTAAACCTTCTCTTGTGTTTAGACTCCGAGATGCCCTCACAATACTTTATTTCAAAACATTTTTCATTCACTGCTTGACTCACTGATACTATTCCTGGATGAAAAATAGTTGTAACATACACCAACTCACTGTACGAACCTGTGAAACCAAATGAAGGGGGACTCATCATAGAAGACAAACAAGATAAATTATTTGCTTTCTGCTGCTATTGAAAAAGCTTAATGTAATATTTGCTTCATCTGCTGTTTTATTTATAGACGCTAGTCAGGTTGTGTCCTTGGCTTGAGGGTACGAAAGCTGAACTGTGGCTTGGATACAAACCTGCTTTGTTACGGTTGCACGATTGGATCCCATTCCACTAAGCCACAGTGCCAGGAGAATGCCATGCAGCTTAAAAACATCTAGAGGTCTCAGTCTTGAATCCTCAGACTCAAAAGCCAGGCTCAACAGCCACAATGATTTCTAATACAAGATTATCAGAGCATGTCAAGTTCTACATTAGTCGAGGGAGAGAAGTTGATATGCAAGTCTCAACCGAAAATAAAGTTATTCTATTTCCAGTGGGGCAAACACTGGCAAACAGCCATTTACAAGAGGACTACCCCACCAATGAGTGATAATAAAATAAGAAAAAAGACCCAAAGTGTCTTCCTCTTTGGCATGCATATAAATTGCAATCAAAGAATAGCATTATGGTTTCATATAATAAAGCAGAAAAATTCAGATGTGTTATAATCAAAGATAGGAGAAAAGTTGTGGAGATTGAGTCACCTTAATGTACACTGGTGTGCGTAAAAATTTAGTAACTGGCATAAATGTGAGAAGTACTCAGTGGCACACAAGAAATATTATGTGCTTCAATACCTTTCCACCTTCATCTAGAGGTATGTGCTTCATGGGTCTATATGGCTGAGACATGCTACCTTCAAACAAAGACAACGGAGAAATGGTCATCCAAACCATTTACCATCAGCAGAGCAGAGTCTCCAAATTTTGATACTGTCAGTCCCTCCAATAACCTGTTTGTAATACAGGGAGGTGGGATTGAAATGTTTTGAATGGAGTTTTACAGCCTTTCAGTGTGCCACTGACATCCTGTGTCAGTTTCCTGTTGTTTGTGAGCTTATGCAACTTCTTGCGACTGTGGTCGAATAAAACAAAGCTATATCGATGCAAACAGCCCTGCTTCTCTAACTGTCAATTAGATGGTTGTCCATACCTGTTGAAAACAGTGGGATGGTGAGAATCACCTTGACATATGCTAGTGCCTGCCAGGCTGATAAATAATGACAATATTATGAAGGCACTCACAGCGTTGTGCTTTATTTGGACTGTTGCCGAGAAGCTGTCTGTCGAGAGGTCAAAAGAAAGGAGCGGTACACGTGGGCGGCCGTACTTCGATGTGCCGGGCGCACCTGTCGCTCAGTGGATTTTTTTTTTTTTTATTAATGTTCGTCCGGAAAAAGCAGCCATCCTGCTGTTTTTAAATCCCAGATGATCGTATCTGCAGACAGGCAGCCTTCATTTTTGTGGATCAAGGGCAAAGAGCAGGGGTAAGCATTCAAGCTGCATGGGCCAGCGAAAGATGAGGAATGGAGGATGTATTAGTGATGAAACGTCACGGGGGGCAGCGTGATATGAAGGAGCAACGCAAAGACAGGGACAGAGCTGGGCATCAGCCATTCGTGGTCACTGTGAAACACAATGAAGGCACCCGGTGCACGTAGGGAGTCCATAATTGTTGGGCTCAAGCTGGGGCCGGCTTTTTCGGCGCTCAGTGCGGTAAGAATGACGGCCGGGCTGGAGATGGAACATTGGCTGTGCTCCATGCGCTACTCCGGGGGGCTGGAGTGCACGGTTACAGGGTGGGCTGGGACTGAACTCAGAACACTGTATACCCATGTCTTGATCCATGCTGCTCCATTTGTCTTGTGCTGTTTATTTATCTTGTTTTTCCACCTTCTCTGCTGTCACTCACTCCTGGGGCAGCTACCTGGTAACAAGGGGCCCGCAGGTGGGATGTACCGACTCTGCGGTGCTGTTTTATTCATCACTCTGCACTTGTATGCTTTCAACTCAGGCCTGTGTTCCGCTGAAGTAAGCAGAGAAACTTTCACAAATACATTTATCCATACTGCTAGACTCACAAGAATCAGTTTGAGAGCAGTAGAGGTGGGTATCAGGAGCATGACCACACCTTATTTTAGGGACTTGAGTCAATCTAAAATGTTCTTTAGCCCTGTATTTAATACATATTGTGTCATACCCTGCGTGTCTGCTTAATTGGTTTTTGTGCTGTTCCAGCAGTCTTGCGGCTTGTTCCTGTTAATTGATTGATTGTGTCATTACTCCTGAAGTGTGATCAGCAGATAGCACTCTGATTATCCTGTGTATATAATGAAGAAAATCTCTGTTGTTTTGTTTCTTCTTCAACCGCTGATTCGGTTTTTCAAAACAGGCTGTTTAATTTACAGACAATCTCGAATGGAAATAACTTGAAGATGGAAGCAATGGTAATGATGTGACACGTGAAGCACTTTATTGCAAGTTCAGTTGCGATGGAAAACGTTTGTGCCCACGGAGAGGTCAACATCGCACACAGAACCAAGAAACACGGGCAGTTTATATGATGAGAGAGTGTGATAAATAACACCCAGCCCAACTGTCTCAAGGAGATGGCTTTCGCTCCTCGAGCAGGATGTCAAGACACCTCACCCTAATTTAGTAAGACAATGGTGACTGTCCACCGGTGCACAATTGATTTGTATATTTTACAGGGAAAGCCAGTAGACAGCAATCAACATATTGGCTGCATCAAATGGTCCTCACAAAGCCAGTCTATGTGTACTGGGACAGCAGTCCTATGGGAACATAAGAAATGGTGAGGGAGCACTTTGAAAAACCCCTAAATCTTACAGTAAGTTGCTGGTTTCTCGCAGTCTGGGCTGGATCATCTTACTAGAGGGGGTTACTCAAACCTCTTACTCTAAATTATAGTTTTCCTCGCTGGTGTCTCTTCCAGGGAGCAAAATTACTTGTGAACAAATTATTAGTGCAGTGGGTTCTCCATGCCTTCTTACAGATCTCCTCATCTTCCTCATGATATGTGCTCTGTAGTGGGTCAACATCGATTCTGCAATTGGCTCCCCCTCTGTCCAATTTGTAACAAATTGTCAGTTTAAATGATCAATAGTTCGGGGAGACTATGCAGTAACAGACCCCAAATTAAAGCAATTCTTACTTTTCTGGCATTTTTACACTTTTCTTTTGTAATATTAAAATGCTCCTAATAAGCATATGGCACACTAAAATGTAAAAGAAATCCACCAGGTGTTGAAACTCATCAATATTCAATTCTCATATATTTCTGATAAAAGTCTGACCAATAATTTTATTCGGTCCGAATAAAATGATTTGCCGAGCTTCCTGGCTGTCATCCGTCGCCGCATCCCTTCCAGTTGCCTGTCGCTGTCACCGCTTGCGAGTCGTGCGCCTCTGACAGCATGACAGCAGTTTTGCAAGAACATATGTATGAATTCTGCCGGAAAATGACGCATTTGACTGTAAACAAACGGGCACTGAAATGCTATAATTACGATAATAACATTAATGGTATTTCGTCAGACTACAAAGGTAACTAAACGTTACAAGGGCATTTTATTATATACCACATATAAAATTGAAAATTATATAATTACTGTTGGTTAGTTTGTACTTACCGGTACCTCTGAATCTGACTCCATTGACCCGTTTCACTCGCGCTGCTCACTTCCTCACCGCACGCGTCAGAGGAGGAGGGGAGCATCAGAGGTCAGGCAGGGGGAAGAGGGTGGGACTTTGGAGGGAGGCAGAGTTGTTCATGTTCAAATTTTTACTAAGTGCTGTGCGACATGCCAGATAGGTAAGAATTGCTTTAAGGGCTTGACGACCCCCCCAATCCATGAATGGTGACGCCCATAGAGGGTGAGTGCATTGTCTTGATCTCAGTACACATATTATCCTCAGTTTATAAGTTTATAAACTAGACTGCTATGGTTATTTGGCATTTTTGTTGGGGGGAGGAGGGTTTGTCTGAAGGCTGGTAGCTTTGTGGCTGGGTGCTTTAACCAAAAAGCTGATCACAGAAATGTAAAACTCACACAGCTAAACCAATGACGGAAGAGCTGGGAGCGAAGGTCTATGCGTGTTCTCCGGCTGTTGTGAGGCAAATAAGATAACATTAATAAACTTTCTCCGTTCGCAAACGGGGCTAAGCTGTATTCACGGATATATCTAATCTGCCGCCGTGCTGTGAATAATCCAACGTGTGCATTAGAATATTTCACAAGAATGAAGCGGGACATCAGATATATCAGTGAGCACAGCGGAAATAAGCGTAATAGTTACTGTATTTACTCTCGTTTAAAATCTGACTCCAATTAGAATTAGATTTTAGAATTTAGCGAAAACATCCATGGATCTCAGGGTGATTACACCTCGGACTCATAGGTAAAGAATATATGAATATATGCCCCGGGTATTAGCATTATTGCCAAATCTTAGTTTGTTGGTAATACCGGGGGATGGAAGTCAATCACCGCAGCAATAGCATCTTTTGTCATAAATACTGCGAACCCAGATCTCTGCACACCCATGGGTTCCTTCAGACGATTTTAACAGATAACTGACTTTTGGTCAATGGGTTTCTTTATGGTTAAAATCCCAGAACCAGCAATACATAGACCCTTTATGTGAGTAGACAGTGATTGTCTCTCCAACTTCATTAAACCAATTCCCATCCCAAAGCTGCTGATCAGTCGGTCTCTTGGTTAGGATTATACCCCTAAGTTGTAACGTGGCTGAAAAGAATGTAAAAGGATTAGAGTCATGGAGACTGCGCAAGTTAAAAGGAATAACAACAACTATACTATTCAAAAAAAGTAGGGGATATTGGATTTACAAGTACCATGAAATGCAGATCATGAGGTCAGGAAGGAAACAAATGACATAAAAACATTAAGGAAACATTTGTCAATTTATTTGAAACCCTGTGTACAGTCAGTAAAGGACAGATTCTCCAGAATAAGGGTCGACACAAACACAGGGTCACACAGCAAATTTACCACCATTGTGAAACAGAGTCAGTAGCGGGTAAAACCCCCTCGGTTGGCTAGACTAGCTCGAATTCGGCGTGGCATACTCCTAACGAGACGTCCCAGGTCATTTTGGGGAACGTTATTCCATTCCTGTTGCAATGCTGCAGCAAGTTCTTGGACATTGGCAGGAGGTTGTTGACGCGTTAGGCGAAGCGCTGTCCAAGCATGTCCCAGACATGCTTGATGGGGAAAGGTCCGGACTGAGTGCTGGCCATGGTAATGTGGTGATATTCTGCTGCTGGAGGTAATCTGTAACGATCCTGGCCCTATGACATCTGGAATTGTCATCTTGGAAAATGAAACGGCGGCCATAACGACGTGCAAACGGCACAACATGGGGTGCCAAGATGTTGTCCCGGTAGTACTGCCCTGTGACACGCCCAGCAACAACATGCAAGTCTGTTCTGCCGGCAGCAGTGATGCCTCCCCACACCATTACAGATCCACCCCCATACGGATCATGTCTAATGACGTTAACGTCATGGAAACGTTCGTTACGCCGGGCGCCAAACCCTCCTGCGTCTGTCAAGGAAGTCCACAGTGAACCTCGACTCATCTGAGAACATTACGTTGTTCCATCGGTGATTATCCCAGCGTTGATGATGACGACACCATTGGAGTCTGGCCCTAATGTGACGATCCCTCAAACAGGGAATGACACGAGGACGCCGGGCGTGTAAGTGAAATCTGTGCAGACGATTCCTGATGGTCTGGCCACTCACTACCAAGCCAGTATCCCTTTGAAGTTGAGACCTTATCTGATTTGCTGTTACCATACGATTTCTCAAGACAATAGTGCGGATGAATCTGTCCTGAGCCTGAGTTGTTGCCCTTGGTCGACGGATCGGATCGGGTCTATCCTGAACAGACCCTGTAGCACGATGTCTGGACCATAATCTGCTGATGACAGACTGGGAAACATTCATTGCCCTTGCCACAACGACCTCTTGTCTGTTGCATGCCAAGGGCACGTAACCTCTCCTCCTGTGTTAGACGGCGATGGTCTCTGTTTAATTAACGACTTCAACCACTGATAATCTGATGCTTTCTCTTCAAAATCTTCCTTTACAGTGGCTCTAACCTTCCAATTCAGAGTCATGCAAATTTGTGGCACAACCCCCTTGATCATCAATAGCATCCCGTGCAGATCGTGAGAGTGTCATTGATGTGTTTGGGTGATGAATTTCTTTGGAAATGCTTCCTCAGTAAGGAACTATACAACATGGTTTCATATCCCTTTGTATATGTGAAAATTTTGATCTCAAAATAAAATATCCCCTACTTTTTTTGAATAGTATATATTCACCAGGCAGGCAGAAGCTTAAATCAAACAAACCAAATACAGGTTGCAGTAAATTTAGACAAAGAGAGTAAAGTCATACCTGGCGAAAAGCTGCAAACTGAAACGGACGTGCGTGTGGGAAGTCGTTTACGATCTTCCCCGTTGAGTTTGCGTGCTTTCCCTTTATGCCAAATCGCGAGTTTGATCCAGGCAGCAATGCCATAAATTAACCTGGACGGTTGGCCAAAACCGGTATTCGGACCCCACCATTTGGAGGATGTAATAAAGCAATTAATGGGGGGAGAGGAAACCCAAACAATACTGAGAGAGGTAACACTTCTAGCGGCAGTTTTTCACTGAGTTGTTTAAACTATGTTTTCTTAAAATACATTGGATATGAAATGCATCTCATTCAACTCCTTGAATTTAGCTGAAGAGATACAAACCAAACATGATAACATAGAGTATTATTATGATGTAGTTGTCATGAAATTCCTTCCTAAAATAACCATTTCACATGTAATTCATATCACTATTACCCCAGATATACTACAGTAATTCAATGATTACATGTGTGCTGTTTGTATAGGGCAATAGTGTTCTTTGATTATTAGAACAGAAGTTGAGATATCTGAAATAGGAAATGTCTCAGTGAGGGGAAAAAGGGTGGAGTGACAGGGTGTCCAGATGGGGTCACTGTGGAACTAGCCGGAAGAGAGCACAGATCCCACCTGACCTTTGGGGAAATTCCGTTCCATAACTTAGCTAGCTAACTTAGGATGGGCTACCCTTCCCGCCTTTGATGTCCCCAAAACACGCACTCCCACCATTCAGTTTCCAGGCCCATGCCCCCTTATCTCAGCGGTGGAAAAGTTCTCAGACATGCTTGGTGGCAGATGGTTCCAGCTACGAAGGAAGTCTGAGTCCTTTATGTCTTTATTACCATAATGGATGTCTGTGAGCACAAGGCGAGCGTTGCTTCCCATAGCACCTCGTCCTGGTCATATGTCCATGTTATCTCCTGGCTTCCCCCCTTACAGAAACAAGAGTCATCAGATGAGCTACTAACACATTTTGCTGTCACTATCTTTTTTTCCTTCACTATGGTTTAATCCCGTTCTGTGTGTTTGTCCCCCAAGGCACAAAAGCACAAGTTTACTCATTACTGCATGAACAACTTCAAGTACAAAAGTAAAACAGCTAAAACTTTCCATGAGGGCACCATAGTAATGACAAAGAACATGGATATTTATCAAACTAAGCAGGGAAGGTACAGGCCGACTCAAAACTTAAAAATAATTGGGAAAGCTCAGCGAGAGGATAACTTGGCAGTGATGCAATTCTGTTCTGCTTCACAGGCAATAAAGCCAAGCGTCCCCAAAGCTCTTGAATTTGGTGCTCCATAATTTCACAAGTAAAATGGGAAGATGGATAAATAAAATTTCACTGCATGACTTTTTACCTACGCTTTAAATTTAAGTACACACACTCCTGCTTGTATCTCATGCTCAAATACAGCAAGCCTATGAATAAATATTCAATACACTTATTGATGTAAATTCTGCTGGGTTCAGATATAGGTACACAATTTTAAAGCCAAGCCAAGATTCAAGGCGCATTGCTTGTTAACCCCTTAAACCTGGACGCCCCCCATTCTGGGGGTGGTCGTTACGCATAATAAATACAGCATGTTTCCTAATGGCAACATCATCATGCGGCTTATCCACTTAACGCAAAGAAACTCAGCAAAAAGCTCACGTTGACCATTTTTACCTCAACCGAACACAATTCAAGCACCAAGCAAGTAAATAAGCATGGAGCAAAACATAGGATAAAATCAGTCACTTGCATTTCTACTGAATTTGTGCTATGCATACAAACGATACCTCAAATGAGAGAGGAAAGTCCACAGAATCCAACGATATAAGATCCACATGAAAAAGATCTGAGAGTGATTGTTGACCAAACCCTCACAGGTTCTAGCCATTGTGCAGTAGCAGTTAAAAAAGCCCATCGGATGCTGGGATACATTGCCAAAAGTATTGAGTACAAATCCCAGGAGGTCATACTTCTCTTGTGCAACACATTCGTCAGACCACATCTGGAGTATTGTGTACAGGTCTGGGGTCCATACTTTAAGAAAGATATAGAGGCTCTAGAAAAAGTTCAGAGAAGAGCCACTAAGCTAATTCCAGGTGTAAAAGATGAAAGCTATGAGGAGAGGCTGAAGATCCTTAATCTTTTTAGTCTTAGGAAAAGGAGACTTAGGGGTGATCTGATTGAGGTCTTTAAATATGTTAAAGGGATTAACAAAGTGAATTATGTTGGATTCCTTCGGCCAAGTTTTGTTAGTAGAACTCGGGGTCACAAATGGAAGTTGACCAAGGGTAAATTTCGCGCTGATATTAGGAAATAGTTTTTCACCCAAAGAGTAATTTCGATGTGGAATAGCTTTCCTGACCATATTATAGAGGCAGAAACCTTGGGAATTTTCAAGAGCAGGCTTGACTTAAAGCTAGATACCATTGAGTCCTTGAGTATCTGAAGTGATATATTCACAATAGAAAAAAAAAAAAAAAAAAAACTGGCGAGCCTAGTTGGGCCGAATGGCCTGGTATCGCCACTCATGTTATGTTATGTTATAAGCCTTGTCCTTTTAAACCGACACCACACTCAAAGAACAGCAGGCATACACTTTACAGTCTACAGACATGAGCAAAAAATTTTTCTTACCTTTAATATTTTGTAATAAAAAACTCTTCAAGGGTAAATCTGCGCTTGCTATTGTTAGCCCAATGTGTCCGTGTTATAAAGAAACTAGATCTCCCAGTCTCCAAGCATGTTTTTTTTTTTTTTCCGAGCATTGCTTCAATGATCTCAGCTCCGCAGCATTCATCTTGCTTGCAATGTGTTTTCCACTCTGTGATCAGCTTGTGAAGCCGTCAGTAAGAGTTTGCCGGTAGCCATTTGATTCTATGGGTTCTGATGTTTCCAACGAACTCCAGTGCGTCAAACTGAGTCCATGGGCCATTCGCATGTACTTAAATAGGGCGACAATATAATGCTTAACTGGTTTGTTTGTGGTATTTTCTGTATAATTATTGTTTAAATATTCAACAGTCTTTTTCAAAGTCGTTTTCTGAATCTTTGTGCCATTCCGCAAGAATTCTGCGAGCACATGACATGTTTTCTTGTCTCATTCTTTATATTGGCAATTTTACTTTTGAAACACAGTCAGTTGGTGTAGCCTTGTGGTTAGGTTGAAGCACTGCGTCCCATGCGAGCAGGGTTCAATTCCTGGCATAGACATGTACTTTCTTAGGCATGAATAGCATTTTACTTGTATAAAAAGTTGTTGGGAGTTTTTGTTTTTTTTTCTTTTTTTGACCATTTTTTTTTACCTTGTATTTACAATTTTATTTATTTGCCTTTTTTAAAAAATAAATCTGCTCCAGTTGAGTCAAACTTCATTTTCTTTGTATGTATTATCTTTGAATGGGAAGTTGTATACTACAGGACTGACAGAAATAATAATAAAAAAGAAATGTAAAAATTCTAAAAATTAAAAAGTGGTTGTATTTGGATGGAATGTATGCCTGTAATCACAAATGAGAGAAATTAAATGAGTTTTACAGTTTGGTAAATGAAAATATGAAACGGCACACAGTGTCAGCTTGGAGAGACCACCTAGACATTCCCGAACTAAAACCTCTCTAATTTTGCTCTAATTTACTTGGTTAGAAAAACTCTGGCACAGATAATGGGGAGATTCTGTGCCATAATTTTTTTAGGGGGTTCTAACTGCAACTGAATAATTTTGAGACGGATAAAAATAAAACTTTGTTTGGTGCAAAAAATATTTTTCATTTATGCAGTGTTCCATCTTCATTTACTCTAACTCAGTGACATATACACTGATTTTGGCATCATGACAAAAATCCCCAAGGTGTTACCATCATTATGATACCAAGATTATTCAAATCGACCAATTCGTTGCAGAGATATAACCATTTCATTTTGGGCATGTCATTTTCAAGCCAGAGGCTGAGGGCTTAAGGGGTTAAATATATGTGAAATTCTCGAGGTCAACCATTTTCAGTGGTGATTTTTTTGCCACAATGATGGGCCCCTAATGGTATATTAACCCTTAGAGCCCTGAAATAAATGCTCTCAAAATTGTAAATAAATTATCCTTGCGGGAGCTCTTTTAAACTAGTTGCCACATGATAAGTGTTTTCAACAGCTATAATTTTGATATCTTACATCATTGAGCAACAATAGCTTATTTCATTTTATTTATTTAACAATAATCTTTTTTAAGCCGTCAGCCATCCATTCCACATTCCCATGGAGAGGCTACTACAACCAGCTACCCAGCTGAGATAGCTGACACATATAGTTTGACCAACCAGAATACTCTTTACAGAATAAGGTGGTGGGTCAACCCTGCAAACAGGAGACACTTGGACTAATGATTTTTCACACAGCAGATCTACTTACCACAGGTGGCACTGGTAAAGTCTGGATGCATCATACCATGAGCTACATTACGGTCTGAGAATTTAGAGTCAAAGATGTGGAAGAAATATCCCTCCTTTCTTTTCTTCTTTTATCAAACTGTGATATTGCAAAAAAAAAAAAAAAAAGGCCCACCCCTAATCTCTGATTGCCCCTCCAATCAGAATAGTGTAGATCTGGGCTGGAGAAGCTTTCCTTTTAAACTCTTTAGCGCTCCTTTGCATTTGCATGTGTTCACATTTCTAAGACTGCTTAACCACTGTAAGAGCAAGCAAGAGCTACCTTCATTCACATCTGTTGGTGGTGGTGAGATAATTGGAGCATTGGCGAGGGAGTCTTTATCATGACCTGCTTGACTAGGCTGTCCTGAAGGAAGGTACAGGAGCAGCTGTTTATAGAAGGTGTCCTGTCAGCGGAAAATCAGTGCTCACCCAACTGCAGGAAGAAGCACTCACTGCCTCTTTACTAAACCGAGGCGCCAAGGTCACAGCTGGGAAGAGCAAACAAATGAGTAATCTTCACAACAGTGTCCATTTCCTGACTATAAAGTACCACCACGAGACGGACACAATCTTCTTGTTTGTACCTGGCCTTATCTCAGGAAGTCGTCTTCTATTATCAAAGTGGAGTAGATTAGAACTTGCTTACTTGCGCTGAAGGATTTGTCACTGTGTACAAGGGAAAGGCTCCTGCATCTTTAGCTTAACCAGCAAAAGTGTATCTGAGAATGAGCAGGCAGTAGGGCATGCAAATTCCCATTTTTTTCAGTTCAATAAAAGTTGGTCTCAGTTTGTGTCAAGTGTTTTATGTTTCATGCTCTGAGAGTGAATATCTTTTGTTGCATTATTACAAGACAAGAAATTGGACAGAATGTTTCCTCCAGGGAGGAAGTTAGATCTTTTAGAAAGATTTATACTGACTCATTCTCCACAGGAAAAAAAAAAAAAAACTATTTCAACTCTGAATTCCTTTACAGTGAAAGTCATAATAGCAAGAGCATCACAACATCAGGCAAGAGAATGTAATGACATTCTGGCAAATTAGAAACCTTGTGTCTTTCACTGCTTCAGGTGACTCATCCTACTTCAGCTAAAAGCTATTATTGTTCCTGCAAAAAATGCATTTTAGCACTGTTACTCAGCCATCCATACTGAAGGTAAAAAGCAGAGGTAGGGATTCAGTAATTAAATGGAAGACCTGATTTACTTACCCCACCACCATGTGTAATAAATGGCCCCGTCTCTGAACTCATGTTTTCATTTTCAGGACCATTATGTACTTTACTTTGCACCTTCAGTATGCATGGAATTCAGTTAAAAATAACTTTTAATGAATTCATTCTAGCCTCGTGATCCAGGCTTGAATCTTCAATTATTGAACCCCGTGTAATTCAGAGGTACATTGCAATGAAATTGGTGATTATTTATTAGCATCAACTAGCGGATATTTAACGTGTTCAGTCTGTTGATCAGTAAGTCACTCCACCAATATTTTCTCACGCCCCCAAGTTGCTGAAATTTGATATGGAGCTTAAGTGTGTGGGTGTGTCTGTGTTTGTTTGTGAAGTTGTGTAACTTGGTACCGTGGTGGACCTTCCCAGGAGTGACCAGTCTGGCAGAATTCCTCAAAGAGCGCATCAACAACTCATCCACAAGGTCACAAGAGAACCCAGACGAACATCTAAAAAACTGCAGGGCTCACTTACCTCAGTCAAGGTCAGGGTTCATGATTGTGCAATAAAAAGGAGACTGAAAGAAAATGGCCAGTCCGTTGGAAAGCTGAGAGGCGAAAACCGTTGCTGACTCGTCTCACATTCGCCATAAATCATTTTCATGACCCCGCAGACTTTTGGGGTATTATTCTGTGGACTGGTAAGTCAAAAGAGGAACTTTTTGGAAGACATGGGTCCCATTACATCTGGCAGAAAGCTAACACAGCATTCCTCAAAATGAACATCATACTAACACTGGAACACAGTGGTAGTAGTATGATGGTCTGGGGCTGCTTTGCTGCTTCAGGACCTGAGCGACTTGACATAGTGGTGGAATCGTAAATTCTACTCTCTGCCAGAAAATCCTCAAAGAAAAAAATCGGGCGATCAGTTTGTCGCCTAAAGCTCAAGTTTAGTTGGGTTTAGCGGCTGAACAATGATCTAAAGTGCACAAGTCCACCGCTGAATAGCTTAAAAGAAACAAAGTGAATTTTTGGATTGGCCAAGTCAAGCATTGACTTGAATCCAATGGGGACCCGCCCGGATGACGTCACGAAAAACGTGAATAATCGTCACGTGATGCGGATGTCGGGCAAGCATCGGGCATCTGCCATAGAGAACCATTGAAAACGAGACGCACAGAACTGCTTGTTATTTGTTTTTTCTCCATGGAATGAAGCGGAAATGTGTGCTCAAAGGTAGTTTAAAAATAGAATTACTCCTCCCGAGGCATATATCGATGAGTATTTACTGATTACACTAAATGAATGGGCGAATGACAAGCGGTAAATTTAGTCACACTCCTCCCTTTCTCCCCCGTCCCGGGCTGCGACTTACGCCCAGGTAACCTGTTTAACCTGCTGCCTTCTGATACGTGTGTAGACCCACCAGCAGCGATAGGTGTACAAAACTCCTTTATTAGTCTTCACAAGCTTTGTTCCCTTATCTAGCATTATTCTTGAACATCAACATATTTTTCATACACTGCAAGGTTTGAATTAAGCGGTATCGCATCACATTTGTGATCTAAAAATGCCTATATCCGAACCAAAATGAACAATACCGGACAAATGAATCGCAGCCGCTGCGAAAGAAAATCCTAACAACATAGGTGGAATAATTTCAAATTCTAACATAGAATCATACAACTAGTGTATTATCAAGTAGGTTATCAAACTGTTACCAAGCTAGCTTGCCGTTACAAACCTGTCACAGGGGTCACAAATTAAAGTATGAATACGAAGTCTTCCTCATTATCCTGCCGTGATTCGAGCATTGAACATGTTGCTTTTGCATTTCTGCAGTTGGCTAAGTGCAAATGAAAAAAGGGTTATTGTTATTGTTGCGGTTTTGTGTTATCTGGACTGCCCCTTATCTGTGTTTTCCCGTTAGCTGTCGATGGTGAAGTGAATTTTTTCAGAGCCATTGTTGCTATTGCTGGGTCTGCTCTGCCTAGCCAGGAATGCGTTTCTCGAAAGAACAGGTGCTAACTTACATAGTTGGAGCTATTGACAGTGAATGGACGAACTACGTCAGTTGCTAGCGTAGTTAACAACTATGCTTTTGGGAAACGCACCCCAGGTTAATAGATTTTCCAGCTATGTATTTTGGTCCCCATTGTCCACACTAGTTAGATCTAAAATGAAAGTTGATAAAATCGCCTAAAAACCTACTTTTCCTAGCTCGGCACGTTGCATCCTGTTGTTCGCTTGCCCAACTTCCGGGTTCAGGGAATGATGCTCACCTTACGCATAGGCTATTTTTAGATATCGAGCTGGTCCTCATTGACATGTTGTGGCATGACCTTAAACAGGCAGTTTGTGCTCCTCACATCATCATTGATCCTATTAATTCATCATTATTAATCATTATCAATTTCCCCTGCACCATCTTCTTTCCCCCCAGCCCTGACTAAGGGGCAGAGGGGTATTGTCGTCACGTACGATGTCCATTCGTCTCTTCGTCCGTCTGTTCCATAAACTTTTGAATTCCACATGATAACTTGAAAACGCCTTTGTCAATCAACACCATTTTTGCTTTGCAGCTTGGTCTTGTTTACTTACAGAAGTCTATGAAATTTGACAGCACTCGGATTTATGGCCACCACAGCTGCCATCTTGAATTTTGTATTCCGCAGGATAACTGAAAATGCCTTCATCAATTTATATTCATTCCAAACAATCCTGGGGCTGAGGGGAAATGCCTGCTTTGCGAGGTTATTTTTTTGGAGTTTGTTGCAGTCATCAGATTTGAAATACTGTAAGTGTACGGTTAAAATTAAAGACATAAAGTACACGTTAAAGCATGAAATATGCGTGTTTTAGTGTTTTCGATATAGTAGAGGGTGAATGGACTTTTTGACTTATGCTGCATTTCCCGAAAAATTTTCCAACTTTCAGAATTTGGTGTTGTGAATAGGTAGTGACATACTATATGATTTCAGATGCTCCTGCAGGCTTTCATCCAAAATGAAAACTGAAACGAAGGCTTCATTTGTTGAAAAATAACATCGATAAACAGTTGCGATATGTTGCATCCAATTGGAAAGTTGTGATACTGTAAGTGTTTTTATGCATGTCTTTGTGATATGAAAAAAAATCACATTCAGAATAGTCATGCGAGCATTCGTGCATACATGTGCACAAAATTTTAATGATACTGTTGAACCACAAAACATTTGGTTTGAGGGGATGGTAAGCTCATTGGGAGAAGCAGGAATTCAGTTTATAAACGAGCAACGAACGTAGGCAGCAATCGCCCATGCAAATAAATTCATGACTGTCTGTCTGCCTGCGGTGTACTCCGAAACCACAGACATGTTAGTCCTACAGAGGGAAAGAACTGATGAAGTGAATGCTCAAGGCCACCAGAAGGTGCAGCACAAAATAGGCCCGCCTCTCTGTTCAGTTCAATAGCATAGAGATCAATCACTGTGCCGGGCTTATCTGTGAAAGCCTTGACGGTTTGCTGTACATGGTCTGGATTGGAAGGATTACTCTGCGATGTATCGCCCTTGCTGATGAGTATAGGCAGCTGCATCCCAGTGATTTGATTTACTTGAGTAAACTTCTTTCTCGTCGCAATCAAAAACAGAAGTGAAGAAGCTGCTCGCAGATGAAGGTCATTGGTGCTTGTGATGTTCGGTTCGAAAAACTGGCATCCCTCCAATCATTTATACTTCAAAGGCGATGCAACACCTGTAATTTTAATGAAGCAGCAAGGAGTCAGTCATATTTAAAGCTGTGGATTTCTGAGTGTGGCAATCTGGATGTCTTGTATGGATGCACACTTCCAGGATGTTAGAATATTTATAATGCCACATGTACAGGACTTATTTCTGCTCATGACCACTACAGTCAGTGTGTGGATGTGCTCATTTGTGTATTTTTATTAGCTGTCAGTAATCAGGATTATCTTTGCTCTTTCTAATAACCTTGACAAAGGTGAAAAAAACTATTCAGGAGCAATGAATCACATTATCAAATCATCAACTACATGTTAACAAGGATCTTTATCATGCAGATACGTATAATTGAACGTATAGTGAATTGTAAAGTATGAACAGTAATACAGTGAGCCTGCTGTGTCAATGAGACCAACAGAGAATTTGCTGTTGTCTCAGGTTCAGTGAAGCCTCACACCCCAATGTCTCCCTTTCTCATTAGACAATATGTCATATTCAATAATGCTAGAACAGACAATACAGATCAATATGACTTTTCTTGAATATAGAGATAATCATCCAATAATGACTCATTTCTATTCCTTTGGAATTGGAATAGTATGTAAAATGCGAATAAAAACAGAATTAAGTGACTTGTAAATCACTCTTAACCTGCATTCAGCTATCTTCTGAAACGAACTGACAGGGAAGTGGAAAGGATTGCTGTGGTGTGACTTGTCCATCTTTCAAACTGCCTTTGGAAATAATGGACGTCATGTCCTCAGGGCCAAAGAGGAGTGGGACCATCCTGGCTGTTATCAGTGACGCGTTCAAAAGGAAGTGTCTGTCAGGGTCTGGGGCTGTATTGGTGCACTTTGCGTAAGCAACTTGCACTGTGAAGGCAGAGTTGATTCTCATTCTGGAAAATTTTCTGTGCCTTCCAGACGTTGTGTTTTTCACAGAGTGTGGTTCCGTTTGTTGCCCAGTTGTAGCATGACAACAAAGACCACAGATACTTGATCAAAGTCCTCTAACAGGCAAGAATGAGGAGGAATTTTGCTTCCGAAACTCAAACAATTAGCGTCCTCAGTTCCAAAATGACTACTGAGTGTTATTAAGAGGAGAGGTGTTGTAACACAGTGGTGAACATGCACCTGCACTTGACGAGGCACCTTCAGTGGAACATGTTATAGACGTCACATTGAGAAATTGCTTTTATTTTCAACAACAAGAGTGTACTCAGTGGAGTGTAGATCACTGCCAGGTGTGTCTAAAGATACAAGGGCGTAGCGGACATGGGGTATGCAGGGACACGTCCCACACACTTCCTGTATCTTTCCCCTCTGTAGCTCGCAGTTTTTTCCAAAATGCAGCTGTAATTTTGCGACTGCTCATATTGTAACAGTCTAACCTGAAAAAGGCACATGCTGATGCACGTGCACGAACTCCAGCCAGTGAACTTGCACACTCTAGGTGGGCCAAACATGCATCTTATTCATTCAGCGTCTTTCTTTGCTATCACAGTAGGGATAATTCTGCTTTGCAAGCTGGTAAGGAAGTCTGTTATTGGAAGTCTGGTGTGTCTGTCTGGAGTGTGTCCGTCCCACAGTATCTGAATGTGGCAGGCCGAAGGAGGGCCCGAGCGGGGGATTGAACCCCAGACTCCCGGGTAAGAGTCATAAGCGCTTACCACATTGCCAAAGAGCCAAGCTCGTTGACGAGGTAGCCAGGGCACACACTTATTAGGAGGCATTCCTAGTGACAGGACCCATCAACTGTCACATCTCTCCCCCTCTGTCAGAACCGTGTCCTCAGGCTCCATGCTTTACGCATGCTGCCATCCATTAGGATTCCCTGAATCCTGCCGATTACGCCAGAATGTGGCAGGCCAAAGGAGAGCCCGGGCGAGAAATTGAACCCCAGATTCCCAGGTAAGAGTCACAAGCACTGACCACATCACCAAAGAGCCAGGCTCGTTGGCAAGGTACCCAAGGCACGCACTTGACAGAAGGCATTCCTAGTGACAGGACCCATCAACTGTCATACATAGTTACCCACATGGCAAAATTGGTCTGGCCCTGTTCAGGCCCACATAATGCACTTTCATGGCCCAGTTCTGGCTCACATGCAGAAAGAATGATGGCCCTTTTGTGGCCCAGATTTGGTTTAGGGCAACTGCAGACACAATTGGGCCACATGTGGCATGTCATCACATAAACGGTGCTTTCATTACCAGACCTGACCCATATCTGGTTAGCATACCACTTGTCATGCCAGCAGTCACTCAGCAGTGTCGGTTTGATACTGGATCCGGGCGAGACCTGTCTGCTATGTGGGTAGCTGTGATTGGCTTCAGCTCCCCTGCGACCCTAGTCAAGGAGAAGCAGTTAAGATAGTGAATGGATGGATGGATGGATGGATGAAGATGTGTTGAATTTCAGTCCAATTATACTACAACTGCGAGCATGCACACATTAAATGAACAAAAGTTCAATACCATGCGTTTGCACAGTAGCCTTCCATAAACAGATTAGCTGAATTCTGAGAGGTGAATGGTTTATGTCATTTTGGTGGGCTAGTTGAACGTGTGCATGATATATAATCAGGGCAACAGAGTTTTTTTTTTTTTTGCTTTTCCATTGTTTATGGAAAATGGCCAGAGTCGATGGGGGAAAAAAGTTAGCGGACACATGTATCCTCTGTTTCCATACCCAACCGTGTTCCAGATATTTTTGAATGTGTCTAAATATGCAGGGCGGGGTGTGGGAGGAAATGCAAGCCTGTTAGTTTCTATTATGAGGAACTAAAACCAGGCCCACACAGAAACAAACCTTACCACAGCCCATGGGACAACAAACCTTACCACAGCCCCCCCCCCCACGAACCGGCATTATTAAGAGACAGATCCCTTATCCTTGAAACAAATATCTGAACCCACTCTGAAATTAGAATTAATATTAAAAGTGGATGCTGTAACAAAATGAATTAATTTTCATACTTACTAAATATTTAGTCTGCAGAAATTGGCATTATAGGGGGTAAATGACAAACCTCAAGAGCTTTTCTGAATCTTCCGTATAAAAAAATCTCCTTCTCTGTTCTCCTTTGGTGCAGGTTCTGCCAGGGTCAATTCTAAATGAGGATTTTATGAGCCTTACCATCCCCTCAGTTAGAGGTAATAAAAGCACACTAGAGAATGCAATGGTCTTGGTTTCTGGGTAAAATGGCCTTTTTTCCTCCTTTTCCAAAAAGGAAGGTATCGTTTCTGTGTTGACTTTGTTTGGGGATTCCGACCATAAATGTCCAAGGAAATCTATGATTACTGTAAAGAATCGCTATATTGTATCAGATTTTTGAAAAAAAATTAATAAATTCTGCACGTGCTGTATTGTCAAAACTGGCATGAACACTTGTGACTAATTTTGAATTCAAGTTTTGCCATTCGCACTCTTGATACTATATGTGGCAAAATATTCTGGCTCAAGGAACACTGTCAAAATAACTGAAAGTAGATATCAACCATTTTCAATTAGCCTGTAGGAATAATCAAAAGCAAGCCTGAAGATTGGATTACTGAACACGGCAAAATCTCAGTATGATATAGTTTTTTTTTTTTTTTTTGTGCTTAGAATGTACCATTGTCCATGTTCTTGAAATAAACTGAAAGAAGAGAACACCGTTGAGTGATGTCTGAATTATCAAAGTGATTTTCCCAACTCAAAAAGCGGCCTGCCCAAGGAGGCTGCAGACAATTTTAATTTATGGTTTCATATCTGCTATCGTTTGTTTCTAAAATTTGTATTTCACAGAAATTGGTGCAAATAGTGCTGAAACATTGCATAAAAAGAGAACATTTCCAGATGCAGGCAATATTTCAATAACAGAGGACATATACATTTCACAATCAGTTGGTAGGCTCAGTAGTTATAACAAATACTGTACTCAAAGTGACCAATCCTTCTTTAAAGATGTTTTACTACTAGGGGATAGTAAATGTCAAAAAAAAAAAAACCACACGCATTTCTATGATCAACATATTTATGCTGTGAGATTATTTTGCATTCAGGCTTCAAGATTAAAACACAGAAGCAGAGGATATAGGCAATAACTGAATTATTTGCTGAATTATTACTGACCATATTATCTAACACTATCGCCAGCAGCAATGCAAATGTGCTCTGTGTGTAATGCACTCATATTTTGATTTGTTTTAAAAAATGGTAAGACTCATTACAAACAATCCTCCGACTTGCTGTCCTTTGTCTGTGATGGTGGGGTCAGTCATGATGAAAGTGCTTTCTCATAATTTCATCTTGAGCACTGACATATTCACATTTAGCTCAGAAGCAATGTTTATTTTTTTCCCCCTCTGATGTTGTCCAGATTTTCAGATGTTCAGTACTGCTAGAGTGTGCGTGTTTGTGTGTGCTTGGGGTCAAAAATTGAGAATAAGGGATGAACTCATGGCATTTGTACCTGTCAGATAATTGTTCTCATGCAGGAAATGGTGTACGTCTTGTTCTTCAATTCTGAAATATTACCTTTAATATGGTTGATGCCAAAGAGAATATAAAAGGCTCTAGAGAGAAAGTATCAGCATTGGGCAGTGATGCAGCTGAACAGCAAGAAGTTAGTGGGTTTGAATCTGGGGCTGTCTGTGTGGAGTTTGCTCCTTGAGTCCGTATGGGATTTCTCTTACATACTTTGGTTTCTTCCCACATATCAGACAGATGCAGGCCAGGCCAGGGCTGTGCACTGACTCCTGAGGGGGCCGATGCTCAACCTGAAAAAAGGCACCACCTGTTTTGTTGCCTTGTATGTGATCTCCGATAACTGTCTTGAAATGTTATGAAGTGAAATTCACCGTGAGCTACCATGAGTTTAAGACTTGATAAAATCACTTCATTTTTACAATTTATTTCTAAATTTGAATTATTTGGATAGGGCATTGAGGACGGGCAATTCCCTAATGCTAGAAAAAAATAAATAAATCTCCCTCTTTTCACAGCTTGTTGTTAACAGGAATGCCCATAGGTGTTAAACTTGGGTTTGATCTGGTGACTGTGAAGGTCATTTGATTAATATTTTTATATCGTTCAATTCATGCACTGACTGCAGATTTATAATAATGGTAGCGCTGGCACTCGGGACATATCTGTCCCCTGGGCCCCAAACCTACATTAATTCATTGCAACGAATCATTATTCATCATTGAGAATGAGTATGAGAGCAGGACAGGTGAAGAAGATAAATGCTTAGATGCCATAGTTTTTGCCTGAAGAATTAAGGAAGCACGTGTTGAGCAATGATTCTCAATGGGGAAATACAGCCACCTCCATAATAATGGGCATCCCTAGTAAAGATGAGTAAAAAGGGTTATAAGAAATTCATCTTTTGGGGAATTATTTTCAAGGGATTATAACATGCTTTTGGGGTTTTCCCCTTTCTTTAGTGCGTTATATAGCTTTTTGCACATGTAAAATGTCCGCTGAGTTATAAAGCCCAAAGTCCATGCCAAAGAAAGCTCCTAAACTGTCTGCAACAACTTGTTTCTAGTTAAGCTTTTACTTCTGTGACTTGTCTACATCACTATGTTACACATGTGCATAGTGTCCACCAAGGTGATAGTTTGGCATGCCTTCAAATACAGTGAAATAAGCTAAGAATAGTTTTGTTACCATGTCAATAAAATATTGTTTTCTTCTGTGTGATGGAAAATTTCCTTTGTATGGGCTTCTGAAGAAATTCAAAGTGAAGTATAGAGGTTAAAATTCATATTTGCCTCTATTCCTCTACAGTACAACCCCAATCTTTTAATTTGTTCCCTTAAATTTAATGAAGACTGCTTCCTGAACCACAGTTGGCCAATCACAACTAAGAGGGCTATAAGGGAGGAGGCCTCAAAGAGACAGGAGCCATTGTAGTCTGTTTCTGGCTGACTGAGCTTCAGGTGCTTCACAGGCCCTCTACAACCATAGCAAGGTGCTTTTTGACCATAAACACGAAAATGTTTATAAACACATTCAAATTCATAAAACCATGGGTAAACTACACTGTATTTATTTATAGTACAGTCCTACAATCCGATAAAATTAGCATGTTTTTAAACTTTTAGTTTGTTTTCATAAATCTGAAATATGCACAAAAAGTGGCATATGCATCTTTTTTCTTAAATGCATCACTTTTATGACCTCCTCAGTCACCAGAAGCCTCATATTTGAATAAACAGAACACATCCCCATGTTTTAAAAAATCGGGTCGAAACCACTTTTGCTTTGTGACATGGTGTGTTATCATGCCAGAAGTAACCGTGAGAAGACGAGTCAATTATGGATATTAAGGGAGGCATGTAGTCGGCATCAATACTAAGATAGGCTGTAGCATTCGAAGATGACTGATTGGTATCAAGCGTCCCCAACTGTACCAAGAAAACATTCCCCACTCCCTTACTCAAAAGTCATACGCTACAGGAACACTCCTACCATTGCGCACCTGAGCATGGCTCCGACGTTAAAAACCAGACTTAGTCGATAGACAGTGCTCTGTAGCTGCCCACTGCAACAGGCATAGGCCAAGTGCAGAGGACAAATTATCAGTGAGGCTTCAATAAAGTGTACCCTACTTTATATTATCTTGTCTTATTATATGACGTATGGATTTGTTCTCTCCCGATTGTTCGAGGCGAGCTCCTCCGGTCACTAAAAACAGCGATATTCCACGCAAAAGTGTGCGAGAGGTGAATATAACAATCCGATGACCTCCACCTAAAAATAGATTAGACTTCCCCGCAGGAGTTCATGACAGTGTCTGTATATTGTGTTGCTTTGTCCCTGTGAGGAGCTTTACGTTAGAGTTGTCGCCCCTCTCTTATTTTATATTTTCAAAAGGGTCATATAATAAAAGTTATTGACTTCAGTTATCTGTGAATCAGTGTGATATCACTTGTCCAAGGTGGATAAATCATTGGATTCACCTCAACTGAAGTCAATAATTTTATACGATTTCACCTCAATCATGAGCCTGAACTGTTGAGACAAGGCAGGCTGGGTTCATGCTATTGCCATCATACTCCCACCCAACCATCGGAAGTTCACAACAAAAATTCAGATTAATCAGATGAGGATACATTCCAGTCTTAAACAGTCCAGTTTTGGTGAGCTTGTCCCCCCTGCAGCCCCAGTTTTCTACTCTTGGTTGATGGGAGTAGAACCCGACATGGTCTTCTACTGTTGTCGCCCATACACATCTGATAGGCAACTGTTGGTCACTCTGAGATGCTCTTCTGTTCATGACAGTTGTCAAGAGTGGTTACCTAAGTTACTGTAGTCTTTCTGCCAGCTTGAACTAGACGGCCATTCTCCTTTGACCTCAGGCATCAGCAAGACCTGCCACAAAACTGCAACTCACTGGGAGGTTTTTTTTTTTTTGCATCATTCTGTGTACACTCATGGATATCAGCATGTTTCACAAATACTTTAACCAGCCTGTCTGGCATCAAGGACCACGCAACAGTCAAAGCCATTGAGAACATATCTCTTCCCCATTCTGATATGAACATTAATTGAAGCTCCTCACAGGGACATGCCAAATATTGCATCAATTCCACTGCTGACACATGATTTCCTGAACTGCATGGATAAGCTGGTGTATGATAGGTATTACGAATAAAGTGCTTGGTGAGTGTGTCAGAAATCACTGTAATGTGTCAGCGTAAGTAATAACAGGATAGAAATTCTGAAATTGCACAGCTGTCCATCCATTGTAGGTCCATGTAACTATTCCCTTATACGTTTTGACAAGTGGCATCCACTTTTAACTCAAATCAGAAAGCTGTACTTCACGCATTTTCCATTAGAATTGAATGATTGACACCATGATGTCATGGATCAATTATTTGCTGAAGTTGGCCTTTAACCCTTTGTTGCATAGAGTATGAACAAATGTCTCCAATATGGTAAAATTGGATATCCAATGTTCTTTTGGGACCATTTGATGGGATTTGGGGCAATTTTGTTTCAGGAAGAGGTACTAGTGAGTGGTCAGTCTGTCCATTATTTTGGACATTATGCTTGTGGGATGCATACTGCCATCAAGGATTTTGGAAATTATGCATGTGGGGTGACAGAAATATTCTGCAGTCGAAGAAACCTGGTCATTGCTATGCATGATGTCCAGTATTCTAGACAGGGCTTATTTGAGCTTCTTGCCTGGTATGCATAATGTCCAATATTTGTGACAGAGTATAAAATCAGGTGCATTCCAACAAATATTCATAAAAAAAATGTATGAGTTTCAGTGTGTGCTATATAATGTATTTCATTCCTCCAGCAGGAAAAAATTTGATCAAAACCTGAACAATGTATGAATACTTCTGACTTTCGTCAACATTCCCCTTACTTGTGGACCCTGCTATTTTGATTGTTTGTGGTAAATCATGTTCCTAATCAAAGAGGCACCAATTAGGAAAATTCTGAGCTGGGTATGTCCAATAAAATGTAAATGATGTGTTTTCAAGGTATCTATGAGCTTAGACAACATAAACCAGACTTAGAATATGTCTAAAATATTGGACAACGTGCAACAAAGGGTTAATAACAAAACAGAAAAACATAAGCACAGTGTTGGAGGGTTTTTTCTGCAGGCTGTTCCAGGAGCAATAAGGAACTTAGAGGAGTTAGTAAAGCCGAGTCGAAGCCACTGGACCGAAGCCAGCAAGCCTTGGGATGGCAAGCCGTATTGACCAGGACACACTGGGCAGGTGCAGCCTTTGAACAATAGTGAATTAGGTGCTTGATAGATGCCACTCACCATGGCCAAAGACTTGAGAAGGAATATTTCTAATAAATAGGTAAGTTCTTAGTAGAGATAAACTGAAGATGAAGGACACTTGACAAAAAACAACAATCCAGCAAATGAAGGAAGGAGACAAGGAACTTAAATACAGAAGATGACAATCACCATTGAGGGAGAACAGGAGTTAAAGGAGGAGGAAAGAAACATGAAGGGGCGATTGAAATGAGACAATACTTAACCCTTTTATACAGATGCCAAATAAATCTAATCCTAGCCTGTTGTGCTATTTTAGGTTTTGTAACTCAGGATTTGTGTCACAGAGACTGGAGAAATTATTTCAATGAAGCAAAACGCTCATCTCATTTGAAAATTCAATTACAGAATTATTTAGAAATTATATTTCAGAATTTTGTGGACACCGGCATCTACATCTGCGCATAATAAATAAATGAAATGGAATTGAAACTGATACAAACAGCTGAATTGTGGGGGAAAACAATTAGGGAAATTCTCAGGATGTAAAACATAATGCATATTCCAAGCAGCTAAGGACTCAATGAACTGTTTATCTTAGAATGGGCAGAATGGAATTTTTAAACCTATTATTTTATTTTTTGATTTCTTTATTTTTAGTTGTAGTAGCATTAGTTTGTAGCGGAAATCCAAAATGTAAACAGTAGTTTTTTTTTTTGTTGGATACAAAACAGTTATTTTAGAGAAATAATCTCAAATGAACTTGTTCAGGATATTGAGAGGTAATAAATGTGAGCAGGATTTCCTATTTTAATCATCTGAATACTCCTGTAATGTAAAGGAAGCATACAGAAGATCTGCTTAAGTTTTGTTTAATTCTCCAAAGATGGTAGTCACAACTTGTAAATTAAACTTTCTTGGCTGGTGTAGGGCAGTGTAAAATGGATACGGGCCAAACATTGTCTTTCTCCATTCATCTGCTCCCATCATTCCAAAACTTTCCAGATAATTAACTGGACCATTTAAATAGTATTTAATAAAAAAATGAAACCTTGATGAATAATGTAATCCAAAAGCCATTTGAAAGAACTTTGAAGGGTGAAATGTTCTTGCCCTTTTCAGTAATTTCCACTTGAAGAATTAATTGCAGTCATTTCACATTTCTGCTTCCCTCTAAGTTTGACCATTCATTGCTTACTTGGTCTGTTCAGTGTTGTATTTTGCAGTAAGAAGGGAAAGAAAACTAATCAAGTTCAGCAAATTTCAGATATGAACAGGATACAGTGCTGTGTGGAAGTCTTCAGCAATAAATATCAAATAAGTTCCTGTGAATATTGAGAAACAAATAAAAACTAAATCAAATCAGTATTTTGCGTGACTATCCTGTATCCTGTACTAGCTATCTCCATTGTTTCTGTCCCTCCAGGAAGTCCCAGGCAGGCTTCATGATGCTGTTATCAAGGCTCAGTGGAGCCTAGACCATGAGCAATAGACATTTAGTAGTCTCAAACTCTTTTTTACTCAGGCTATAGTTCAGAAGGCAAAAAATATATACATCCAACACCAAAACTAGATAAAGTTCCAGGGTTACTAAATCATTTACCCAAGATAGTGCAGTCCATGTTTTGCAACAGATAGTCTTAATTATAATTTACCAATTCTACATCATCCTAAATGGGTTTGACAAGATTCAATCTGAGTCTGGGTCAGGAATGCATTCACATGATGTTGACTTGGTATTAAGAGTGTAATGAGTTCCAAGAAGACATTCCCCACAGTTACACCAAAGCCTTTCATCACTCACACATATTTTACACGTGTGCTCAAAATTCTTATCATAACATCTACATGTCATAACAAAAATGTACATTTTCTGATCGGATGACAGTTTTCCAATATAAACCCATCCAATTTTGGTGATAGTGTGTCCTCTGTGCGCACATCTTCCTTTCATTCACTGAACAGAGTGGAATCTGCGTTGTATTTTTTATTTATTCTTTTTTTGTTGTTCAGAGGTTCCATCCTCAACCCTATTGCTGCACGGTAAACAGCTGTTTTTGAGCACTCCTGACATTTCTGATAGCATAAAAAGTCAGCCTATTCTCATTTGACCAATCAGATCTTCTCAAATACAGAACAGCAGCTCAATGAATGCATTATGCTTTTTGTTTTTCTCACCAGTCTCTGTAAACTCTGGAGTCTTAAGGTATGAGGGCAGCAGTTTCTCAGATGTTGGAACCACCACACCTGACACCAAAAATCAGATAAAAAATCATTCTAATTTTATGGTTTTGTCTTGCAAAAAATTTACTGTCCTCACCATGCCTGCATGCTTTATAAATTAGGATTTGCCCTCAGTACATGATTCTCTATTTGGAGGAGCAGTTTATTTTTGTTAAAATACCTAATAAAATGGTGAGCAAACAGGTTTCAGATTATTAGGCTCATTACTATGATTACTCTAACCTGAACAAATTCACTTGTTATGAAGCCAATTAGAACAATAAAATAAATAATAATAAAATAAACAGGTGCCTTGGAGGCAAGTAGACATTACCCGATACTTGCTACTTTGGATGTGACTGACAGTGTGCAAACTGTAGCATGCAATCATATAAAAGATGCAAAACTGTGGAAGAATAAGCATTCTAATGAGGGCACTATATGAGCAGTAGTATAGTGCATTGCTCTAAATAATGTATTAAACTTTAGCCTCACTGGAACAGACGTGAGCGCTGTCAGTCCGCATCCCATGGGAGCCACTTGAAGTTGGTACTGCGCTTCAACTTAATTACTCTTGTAAAACCCAGCAATATAAAGGAAGCTTACAGAATTTGCAATGTTCAAGATAGTAAGAATCATAATCTCTCCTGTGAGAGTGTTGACTAAACCCACCTTACACAAGGAGTATGAGGTCAAGTTTGGAAATTAATGGTATATTTAGATGACAATCACAGTCAGTGCTTAAAAAAATCCTAATCCTTTCTCCATTAAGAAGAGGAGGAAAGTGCTCCCTGAAGGTGACAAATAAGTTATATTTTTCCCTTGTCATGTTATTCAAAGTAAACTGGTTTAGTCAAAGAATTAAGTTATTATCGAGCAAAGTGCACCTCGGAGTCAGAAAGGAAGTTTTTCAGATCAAACTTGTACTGATAAGCTTTGTAATGTTGAGGTCATAGCAAAGCTCCTGCAGCGTTAAAGATTTCCTCATCGTTGACCTTTTGTCCTTTCTCATTGAAGATAAGCAATAATATTATTAAATGAGTAAAGTAATGAAGGAATGACTTAAAAAATCAAATGTCATGTAAAATAAGCTTACTGCTATTGTTCTGGCATTTCAAATAGTTTTCGGTATCAAAAAAAAAGAAAACTAGCCAATCAAACACCACTCCAATGCAATTATAAAGTTAAATCCTCATCAGTAATCTACATGAAATATGTAGTCTGAGAAAAAATATGAACTGTCAGTGGAAATAACACAAAAACATCAGGGAATCTGAGTGTAAATATTATTTTATTATTTTCTTTCACTCACAATTGCGATTGGCCAAAACTACTTCACACAGCGCAATGCCCGGAATGCCAAGGAGCAAGCCAAAGGAAATAATAGCAAAGAAAAATTCCTTAGTAGGAAAGAAACCTGGGGCAGAATCTGGCTCCAAATCAGGGAACTGAACTGCCTGAGGTTAGCCCTGGAGAAAAGAGGAGAGAAACGGCAGAAGAAGACTGGAAAATAAAGGGGAAAAATGGGGATGAGGAGAGAGGAAACAGGGGCTACATTTCACAGGAGAGGACAGAAGGCAAGCAGAAGAGAACCATCAATTGCATTGCTTGACATAAACGCATGCAGGCTTAATATCACTTTCAAAGTTGTAAAATAAAAACTACAAAATGAGGTAAATTGCAGGTTAAGGCAAGGGTCTGGTTCGACTGGAACTAAGGGGGTTGAGGACAGACCAGTTTGGACTGAGTCCAAGGTCAAATGGGGCTAAAAGCATTAATAGCCTAGAATGAGTCCGGGCTGGTGGGGGTAGAAAATCTAGAGGTAGGCTGGTATTTGGGAAGCCCAGGGGTTTTTGTTACATCACAGGGGCGCAGCACGGTCGTGCTGATTGTGATGCCCCTCATAAATAGGCAGAACGGCACAGCCTCAGTGTGTAACACCAGGGATTTGTGTCTGGGGGTTTGAATCTGGCCTGGGATTTTATCTTTGGAGTTCTCCTGGGTTCATATGGGTTGGATAGAGGACTCCACTTCCCTCCAAGGACATGCATGTTAGGCTAATTAGCGGCTCTACATTGCGCATACCTAAGAGTGAGTGAAGAGGATGGTATTTGAACAGATGTATCTTTTGATGGATTGCTGAACTGTCCTGGGTGTATGTCTGCTTCTAACTGTGAAAATGGGATAGGTTTCAACCTCTCTGCGACCCTGCACAGGAATAAGTGTGTAAGATAATGAATGGCTAGCCATTAATATTTGCACTATGCCCTTCATCATTACCGAATTCAGCACTGCCGCAAAGGGTTGGACATGTGAGGCTTTCAATCTTCCATTGTATGTTGGAGGCTTTAACTATAAAAAGCCGTGAGAATGAGTCAATAGAAAGGTCAGGAACTGGCTACATGAAGGATGGAAAATGTCAGCAAGGCTATGGGATTATTTACAATGGGGAGCATGGTGAAGGAACTGAGAGCAGCCTGATACAAATGTCAGAATAATATGGGTTAAGCAAACATGAAATGTCTGCACTCAGTAGCATTTCTTAGGTTGCAAGGGAAAGGAAAATCAGTGCATAGCAGGAGCTCAAAAAGAATGCATATATCGATGGGCAAAAGCACCGTAACAAAGATATCTTTAAGGTGTGCGAAAAGTGGAGAGAGGCTGGTTTTGTGAGAACTGCCAACCAAGCTAAGCATCGCTGGAAAACTCTGAAGGTGGCATATTCCAAAGCGAAAAAAATAAAGGCAGTGGCTATTTTTACGCCAGTCGTAATCATACTCCAATTTGCTATTCTTACGAGCTACCGTATGTGCATGCACAATGTTTGGACTTGAACCCACAGACTGATTTATACAGTCTATGCTTATACAACGATATTAACTATAATGTATCAGCTTATGTTAGCCAGCGGGTGGCTGTAACATTACTAATGTTTTCTAGCTAGTTGCTTAACTTAGCTAACAGGTTAGGTAGTTATGAGAGTGTAATTTTAGGTTCAAGGTTTGCTCGCTGATATTTGGGGAACTGTCAGGTCATCGCTCTCCAAAATCGTTAGTAGTGATTTGTGTCGTGTAGAAGAGCTGATAGCTGCACGTTTGTCCTTGCAAGAAATTTTAGAGTACAAGTTGGCTAATGACTTAAATGGTAAGCTGGCAAAGTTAGCTGGCTAATAACTAACCCTACCTAACTTGAGTAGAGGACATCCTGACTGTAACTTAAAGTAACTAAGCTGGCAAGCTGGTCTAGTAGCCTAATGTTAACCACAAGGCATGCAGTGAAAACGGGATGTTTTCAACCCAGTTGAGTAGCAATTTTTTTCTGAGATCGAATTTCCTATTTTGCATGAGGATACGGAAGTTCGTAGGAATAGCAAATTACAGTAAGCTCACGACTGGCGAAAAAATTGCCACTGCCAAAAACAAAACAATACTAGCGGCTCTAATCCAGCCAGTTTCATTTTTTTAGCGGTCATGGATGAAATTCTGGGACAGACACCGCTGGCGATGGCAATGGCCAAGAGAGTGGAGTCGATGTCAGCTTTGAAGCTCTAACTGAAGGCAACCAAAGCCATGACGATAACTTTCGAGCATTATATTTGCTGAAAACCCGATGATGAGATTGGCGCAAAGTGGTGGATATGCTGATTAACATGTAAACAGGAATATTCCCATCGCTCAGGGCATATAAACAGCTTATTTGGAATATTATCTTAACCCAGATATGAACCTTAATCGGAATATGGTGTGCATGTGAACGTAGTCATTGTCAGAAATGCCTATTCATGCCAAAAAAATACATATTCTGTGGGCATGTGAAACGTAGTGGATTAAATTTTAATGAATAATTCTGGGACAACAAAATGATTATGAGGCCCATCTGCATCGCACTGAACTATAAAGAAAGAAAATAGGAAATTAGTGTGTACTAAACAATCAAGTTAATTCAGTTACCTGTTAAGTCATGAATTTGGCTAATTAACCTCACTCACTTATTACATTTTTTTTGCAATTGCCAAACAGTGGACTAGGGAATCTTTGCGGCATTGAAATAAACTATGTTCACGTAATATGGATGAGGAAGGGAAATAATTCCTCTCAGCATCAAACACACCCAATTAGTTTAAATGATCAGTTCATTGCAAATAGAAAAAATAACAATTGTGGTTGGAACAAAAACCAGCATACACAGGGGAATCCCAGGACCAAATTTGAGAACCACTGCTCTGAGTTATTATCTGTCAAAATATGGGTTAAACCATCCCCTGCGTCCTGATGCATTATAGCACTACTGCCAATAACCTGTGATAATGGAACAAAACCTAAATTAAGTCCTCTGACCCCGCTTTCCACTGCTTTTTATAACAAAGGGCCGGCTTGTCCTGGGAGAGTGCACCAATCATTATCCTGCTGTGCAGCCCTATTTGTGTAGGCTTGAAACTTGAATGCTAGTCATATTGTTAATAATTTATTTATTTCAAGTTGAATCATTCTACCAAGCTCTCTACTCTGTATTTTATTTGACAAGTGACAGTCAGAAAATGATCAGGGATTGTATGGGGTCATAGTTTCCCCAATAGCTGATTGTCCTCACTGGCCACTTTCAGTGGCTTTTCCCTCAAAAATTCTGGGGAGACTAGCAGTATGTTCTCATGACTAAGCTGAAGTGACTCAAATCTCTTTTCTTTTTTCCTTAACTCATTCCCTACGGAATACTTTTATATTAAATTGTCGCGTTTGTATGGAATACTTTTCCCGAAAATTACACAATATAAAGTATTGAAGTACAGGTGGCCCATGACCGCGATCGTCAACTGATTTTGTGTTTTCATCGGACTGCAAATGGTCATCGCTGGCACCAGCTTACTGTAGGGAATGGTAGAATTCGCCGCGCCGTTGGCAGCGGCTTGCCGGAGGGAATGAGTTAATATGATACAGATCTGATGTTTTCAGGGATGTGGGGACACAGAAATCCGATCTTATAGCCAATCTTCAAACCAGTATTGAGCCACTTTCATATGTGGTCTTAGATTGGATACAAATCTGAAACGTGCCCATGCAAAATGAATGAGAATGGTCAAAATATATGTATATATTTTGCCCTTTTGACCACATCACACTCAGCTGAGGAACTGTCGGCCATCGTCCAGGGAAAAATCCCATCCATACATGTGCGACAAGCATGTCCATTTACTCGGTTTGATTTAGGTTTCAATACCATGAGTACTCTCACGAATATGGCCTTTTTTTTTTTGTTGATGACACAGATGACGCATGCAAAAACATATCAATGAGAGCATACCTGCTGTTTAGGAGGGCAGATGCATTTACATTACCAACAGATAGAGGTCACTTGAAATTATGAATGTGAATAATCAAGCAAACCTGATCAGAGAAAAGAATGGGAACATAGTGCCATAGAACAATGGGGCGTGATAGTTTCATACATGGTCTTGCTTACCTTTACGGAGGTTGTTTCAGCAGTTGACTGTGGTGTTGCTCATTATCTTCACCATGTCAACTATAAAGGGAGAGAAGCTCAACCACTGCGAACAAATCATTTTCTTTATTTTATTCCTAATTTGAATTTGTTGATTCATATTTTCCCCTTTTTGTCCTCAGCTGTAGTCTGGGAAAATTACACTTCCACAGGCCATTGTACCCTTCAAGTATTGTGTGTTATTTCTTAATTATTGCTCTAGATGCACAAGGCATTACCCTCTGCTTTCCTGCAGCAGTAAGTCTTCTGGAAAACACATTCGGGTACAAATTGCCCAGAGGGAGATCCATATAATATTTAAAAGAAGATTTTATTTTGCTTACTATGCATACCAAAATCAAACATAAAGCACAATAGAGTAGAATTTGCTATTACTGTAGGCAAAGCACTCATTACTCTTGGTAAAACAAATCACTCTGGTCATTTCTGGAGGCCTTGGCCTATTTTTAATGCAATTCTAGCTCATTTGCATGAATCATGTTCAAAAAGTCTAGTATCAGGGAACAACTTAAAACTCATTTCAACTAAGTCCAAGCAATGTTGCAATGGTAGAAATATGGTCAGAAAATGACAAAGTTATGACAAATAATCCACTCCCATAACTTTACCATTCTATCTTATGGAAAATAAATGTAAACAACTGAATCAGTCCCTCTGTAACTTTAACCCCTTAAAGTTTTTAAGTGACTTTTTACCTGAAGTGACTTTTTCACCCAAATTTTCCCTTGAAGTAGATTCAACATTAAAAAACACTTTTTACACACTGCAGGACAGTGTCACATCCATATTCTGTACCTGCTTGTTGGAGAAGCTGCATCACACTTATATTGGGAGAAATATTGAAACCCAGGATTGGTAGCACTGCTGCCTCACTGCTAAAAGATCATGGGTTCAAATCTGGCTTGGGGCCTTCAGTGTGGTGTCTGCATGTTCTCCCCATGTTCACGTGGGTTTCCTCCAGGTACTCTGGTTTACTCCCAGAGTCCAAAGGCATGCATGCTAAGCTAATTGGTGGCTCTAAATTGAAGAGCCTAGTTCTAGAAGTACTTGAGTCACACTTTAAACAATTCAAGTTCAGCATAGAAACATGTTGTGTTTGTCAAGCCAAAGCTATAAATGAAGACCCCAGTGCTAAAAGTACTTAAGTCACTACATGTCCATTTTACAAAAAATCGAGGCAGTGGACTTGGGTAACTATAAATTACGTTTTTCCATCCTTACCTCACAGTGTGTGAAAATGTGACTTAAAGGTTGATTATGGAGAATGCGTATTAAAAGCTATATTTTTGGGCTGGGCCGAGCAGCAGCCAGGCCCCTATAAACGCAAATGTCACTGAGTATCTGAGTGAGTGACTGACTGACTGTCTGAGCGATACAGTTCAACGATTGGCTGGCCGGCAGGGAAGTTGTTCAGCGATTGGTCGGCCGGCGGGGAAGAACTTGAACAATTAGTTGGCCGACGATTGGCTGGCTGGCTGTTCAGCGATCGGTCGGCCGGCGGGGAAGAACTTCAACGATTGGTTGGCTGACGATTGGCTGGCTTGCTGGCCGGGCGTTGACTTCACTCGTATTTACTGGTCTGTGTATTTGCATTATGAATACATGGGTCTCGGAATTTCGGCTTGGAGACATTGCAACAGAAACTGTTGTTGGATCTTAGATTTGAGAGTTTGCAGCAGAAATGGAAATTAAAAAGTGGAATTGAACGCGCCACACTCATTTATGCGTGTGATGGACCATTTACGTACATGCTGGAAGAGGCGCCGGCACTATTTTTCAGTATTTTCAAGAATACCGGCATAGTGCCCAGACTGGTTTCCAAATTAACTTATACCCTTGCTCGTTCATGAGTTGGTTCGCTTGAACGAAAGCAGTTGTGGTGGCCGCTTTGATTGTATCTATGACAGCGACTGTAACTGACACCAATGAAAACAATAAATTCAAGAAAATATTAAGTTTAAAAGATTGCGCCAAGCTGGATTTGACACCCCTTCATTGAAGTAGTTACTTCTCCACTATCTTGTTGTACCCACTACGCCAACGTAACATGACCAGTACTTGAATCCAGTCTAGTAATAGACTGCAATAATCAGGCAAATGTACTGTTAAATTAAAACACATTTTGTACATATAGAATGTTCACAATGTGCATTTTTTGACGCCAGTGAATGTTTCTTGGCGATATTGGTCACCATTTTCTTCTAATTGATAGAAAAAGGTGGATTAAATATTCATATAGCGAATGCATATGGTGCGCTTGCCCTAGCTAGCATCCCAGTCTTTTAAAAAGTTCCATTTGATTTTGTTGTATTACGAGCACAATCCGACCATTATTAGGCTAATCTTCTTTCATGCTAGATTGGTTCGGTTTGTTTCAGTCCTCCATGCTTGTTTTCTCTGGTACCGGTTGCGAGATTCCATAGAGGTAAAGGAATTCAACACATAGTACCAATCTAGCGTGAAAGAATCATAACAATGGACGGAATGTGTTTTTACAAAAATTTCCCTATTCAATCTTGCAACTGATATGACAGTCAACAAGCATGGAGGACAGTATCGGTTGCGAGGTTGAATAGGGGAATGAAAAACAAATTCCGACCATTATTAAGATTCTTTCTCGCTAGATTGGTACAATGTGTTACATTCCTCTATCTCCCTTTTGAATTTTGCAGCTGGTACCAGGATTATTTCCTTAATCTTCCTGTTGAATCTCGCAACCGATATGACAGAAAACAGGTACATTGAAGGGACTTGGGACACATTATCAACAGAGGTGTACATGTACTTCGTTACAGCACTTAAGTAGTAATTTTTTTTTTGAGGATTTGTACTTTGAGTTTTTTTTACTGTACGACATGTAAAAGATAAAAAGTATACTTTCACTTCGTTACTTTGACACTGGCCACTTTGTTACTCCTTACAAATTAAAATATGAATGTAATTAATCATTTAAGGATTATCTGGATTAGGCGTGTTCGAGAAGAACAATGGTGCTCGGCAGGGTATTTTTGTGCAGATGTGTCTGCCAGTGGACATGGAGCTGCAAATTTATGCACGCAGTTACAATATTCTATCACTAGATGGTACACCCGGATCAGTTATTGAATATTCACAAGCAAGCCGAGCTGGAGGTTTAGAATATGGATGAGTTCACTCCAATCCCTGTTTTTCAGGAGTTGCCTGAATAAAACTCCTCAGCTTAGCCTGATGTGCAAACTGCTCAATGTACTTGCCCATAGTATCTATCCAGCAGTTCAAAAAAAGGTATCTCTTGCTACAGAAATAATCATTGTCCTCTGCAGCAACCACTTCAACTACAGTGAGCAAATGATATCCCAATTAGTAGTTAAGAAAAATCAGTTTTCTGAAGCAAAAATTCGACATGGTATTGATACTATGTAATTCTACTATTAATTATAGTCCACTATGGTGGTTTTTAAACCGTCAGTAAACTCAAAGAAGAAGAAGTAGTAGTAGTAGTAGTATATTAAAGGAGCAGTGTGTAGAATTTAGATTGATATTTTGGCAGAAATGGAATATAACATTCATAACTACGTTTTTAGTAGTGTATAATCATGTGAAAACAATAATATTTGAGTTTCATTTCACTTAGAATAAGCCCTTTAAACCTACATGGGAGCGGGTCCACCTCCGTGGAGGCTGCCATGCTGCACCGCCATTTTTTCTACAGTAGCCCAGAACGGGGAAAAAGTGAATGAATAAAGCACTGACACAAGAGAGCGCCTTTCTCGTTTTCGCAAGTTTTGCGGCCACCGTAGGTTTTCTGAGAAAAGGAATGGTCAGTTGGTTGCCATCTATAATCTGACCACTAGATGGCTCTAAATCTTACACACTGATCCTTTAAGGATAGACTGCCTGTTTGTTTTTTTGAATACTGTATTTTTCATTCACCTGAAAATTGATTAAAGAGCACAAGCAGAGAACAAAGAGTGGTTGCTTTGCTTCTTTCTATGCGTGCTATGAAAAATACTTTGGACTTGTACTCGCACTTTTGATACTTAAGTATATTTTTTCACAAAATATTTTTTGGTACTTAAGTACATTTAATGTGAGCTACTTTAAGACTTTTACTCAAGTAATTTCTTATGGGTGACTTCAACTTTTACCAAAGTAACTTTCAGTAATGGTACTTCTACTTTTACTTAGTTATTTTTTCCAGTACTTTATACACCTCTGATTATCATATTAGCTATGTGACAAAGTGCAATACTCGGTCAGGCTGTAACTGTCACTTATGAAAATTGTTCATACTTTCTTTCCTGAATTCTTGTATTTTATTTCATTTTTTAAACATTGATTATATCATTTTTTTGACTGTCTACTATATTTGAGGTAAAATTGACCAAAATTCCTCATTTCACAACACACTTTTTTTTAATCCGCAACAACTGAAATAAATATCAAACAATTCGCTATTTGGGGGCACTATAAAATTCCAAAACTTTCTTATTTCTCGGCCAATTCTCATGATATTGGCGTCAACTACAAGGCCTTTTCGAGAGCTTTCAATAGGTCATAAATTCATTGAAATTAATTGCATTTCAATTTTTTAGTCACATACTTAACCATATTCAACCATCACCAATATTGTCAAACGCTTTATGCAAATACCTGGCAACTCCTTCACTCGAACATATTTACTAAGCAGTTTTACTCAAAACTGTGGATTCTTTGTCCATAACGTGCCCAAAGACGAAACATAGGGAAAAAAAAGGAAACTTTGAAGTTCGTTCTTACACCCTCACTATATAGGAACTGCCATGTGTTCACAAAAGTGATGTCACGTCCCCGGTTAGCAGAACTGTAACAATAACTTTGTTCCTGAATGGTAATGAAACAAATATACATACATATATACTTTAACTGCTATCTACATCTGCTGCTGCTGTCTCTCTCAAATTGACATTCACAAAATCAATAACTGCTACCCTTACTCTAGCTCTTTGTCTATTCAAATGTATAACTTGCTTTTGATATGTTTTCCTTACTCAAGACCCCCCCCCCACCTCCCACTCCCTCACTCACTCCCACTACCTCACTTACACACTCTCACTCTTTCACACTCTCACTCTCCCACTCTCACTCTTTCACACTCTCACTCTCCCACTCCCACACTCTCACACTTTCCCCACCCAATTTGTAAATAATTTATCAGCTCCTACTCATTACTAAACTTGCACTTCATATAATTGCGTGAACTTTGCCTCATTTAGCACCCTTTTCTTGGGCCCACATTCTCATACAGCACTTGGCGGCCCAGCCATATACTAGGTTGCACGTAGTCTTGTTTCAAAAATAATACATCCAATGTGCCTTTAGAGGGGTGCAGAATAAAAGTATTTCTTTTCCGTAAAAAAATATATTTAGTCTTAATTAACTCATTAAAAAATTTTGACGGGTTTGACAATGACTTCCTGTATACATCGTACAAGCCAGCAGCGGCTGGGGCATTGTGGGTCGCCAAATACGATCTCCTTGCTCGGCACAGCTAGGCTAGCACTGGGTAAAATGGCGGAGTCTGCAAGTCCTGCAGCAGCTGCTTCAGAGCCCTGACGAACTGTGCGTTATCCGTCCCAGCAGCAGAGTGACCGGAGAAGGGCAAAGACGAGAGTCAATATTGGCGAAGCATATGCTTATGTAGGCTGATCACTTGACACACTCGGCAACGAACCTGGCAACCCAACTGCTGGAATTATTTTCTGTTTTTGCGACTACAATCTTGAGACACTAAATGTCGGTATTCTGCTCATATTCCATAATCAACCTTTAAGTACTTTAAGCACTGGGCTCTTCAATTGCCCATGAGTATGAACGAATTGTATGTTGACACTAGATAGCTGACAGTGTCATCAAACAATCAATACACACATTCAACAGGACTTATTTGAATCGTTGGAAACTTTAGGATCTCCTCCAGAATTTGATATAATAATACAATATTAACACCGTACATAAAAATTGCATGACATAAGCTACATTTTTTTAACCATACCTAACAGTAATTTAAAAATGTATCAGGGAAGCCTGATTCTTTCTAATGCAGACTCAGTGTAAGCTTTCTGTAAAATGATGGCTCTCACCTTAACCCTCCCTCTGGTCAGCACCTGCTGTAAAGGCTGAGAAATGAGTCAAACAGTATGAATACTCAGAGGTCATACTGCAAGCGCATCTCTCCCCCTTTTCAGCCATTTGCTAAGCCAGCAAAGAAGGCAATTGCCTTCAGTCCAATGTCACTTGTGGACATGGAGCACATCAATCATATGCCATAGGATTTGTTCTAGCTGCCAGTCTTGTCACTAACCAATGCAACGCAAAAATAGTTACAGGGTGTAGAGAATGTATTGTTTCTCAAAGAAGAGACAAACTGATCATATAAACATTATATCACCAAAAGGTTTAATAATTCTAGTAAAATTGATTAATTGACAAATGGTTCAAATTTAATATTTAAGCATTTGATGCATTTCAAGTGATATATCATAATCTGACTGCAACTGAACTGTACGTCCAAAATGAATTTTTAATTTTCTTCTGAGTGTTTTAATTACAATTCAATCAAACAACTTTTATAAATTTGATTAAATGAATAAAAAGAATTTTGTAAGAGTGATGATATTTGGCATAACACCACTGCAACACTTTATTTAATGTATCACTCTGATCATTTGTATTTGCTACTTCAAACTGACTGCGACACATTTTGTGTTACATTGAGGGCTACTGTGAGCAGTGCTTGAAATGGAAAAAAAAAAAAAAAAAAAAATTCTGGTACTCACAAGCTTTAGCCGAAGGGAGGGGGCAGTGGGGGGTGGGGGTGCAAATCTTGTACTTCAGTTATAGTGCAGATGCCCAGATGAAATATCACTCCAGGAAAAGCACTCGTTTCAGATTTCCCATTGATTAAGACTTTAAAAGTACTTACTTTCAGCAAGTGCATTCAAAGGTATCTTAAGTAAAAACAGTCATTCATCAGGAATATTGTTCTATATGGTCTGTACTTCAGGAATATAGAGATGATTACATTCATGAAGCCTAATATAACTTCAATGCATTCGAGGCTCATTAAAAAAGAGTCCATCTATCCATCCATCCATCCATCCATTGTCTTCCGCTTATCCGGGGCTGGGTCGCGGGGGTAACAGACTAAGTAGAGGGGCCCAGGCGTCCCCCTCCCCAGCCACTTCCTCCAACTCTACCTGGGGGACCCCAAGCCATTCCCAGGCCAGCTGGGAGATATAATCCCTCCAGCGTGTCCTGGGTCTGCCTTGGGGCCTCCTCCCGGTTGGACATGCCTGGAAAACCTCTAAAGGGAGGCGTCCAGGAGGCATCCGGACAAGATGCCCGAACCACCTCAACTGACTCCTCTCGACGCGGAGGAGCAGCGGTTCTACTCTGAGCCTCTCCCGGATGTCCGAGCTCCTCACCCTAACCCTAAGGGTCAGCCCAGCCACCCTACGGAGAAAGCTCATTTCGGCCGCTTATATTCGCAATCTTATTCTTTCGGTCTCACTACCCAAAGCTCGTGACCATAGGTGAGGGTTGGAACGTAGATTGACCAGTAAATCGAGAGCTTCGCTTTTATGCTCAACTCCTTCTTCACCACAACGAACCGGTACAACGCCCGCTTCATTGCAGATGCTGCAGCGATCCATCTGTCAATCTCACGCTCCATCCTACCCTCATTCGTGAACAAGACCCTGAGATACTTGAACTCCTCCACTTGGGGTAACAACTGACCCCACACTTGAAGGGGACAATCCACCTTTTTCTGGGAGAGAACCAGAAAAAAAGAGTGCATGGGTATAATAAATCATTGCATCCAGGAGCTAGAAAGTTAGTTCTGTTATCGAGATTACGTTTGAAAACACAAAGCTTTATCACTTTGTGTAGAGCTTAGTCTGTTCATTGTGGATGAAGAATTTTAAGAATTTCACATGCCAATACAAGCTAATATTAGTGCCATATTGCATAACATGACTCCGTTTATCCATGAAGTGGCTTTTTTTTTTTTTTTAAAGTTAATTGCGCACAGTTTAGTGGCACAGGCATTTAAATGGGTAAAGGCATTCATCTTCAATAATGTTAAATATGAAATTGTTTAGTTGACGCCAGGTGGTTGGTCACATCATTCAATGCAAGCTAGCTATATTTCCTTAATCTTAAATATAAATGGGCTTACCACAATAACTTTATTTAAATATGTTGGTGAGTTCATAAAGGCTGATATCGATCATTTGCGACGCTGACAGAGAGGACATTTGAGGATGAACTCTTTTTTGCAGTCATGCAGTTGCAAAACTGTATCATCACTTTGAAGTTACAAGGAATGGCATGCTTCTCTGAAATTTGTGGTGGAGTCAAAGGTGAGAAATTTTGCTTTGGAATGCCGAGGTCTGAAAGTAAGCGTTTCCCAAAACAGAAATATACTGATAAAGTTCAGATGCTCCACAAAGGTATGTAAGAAAAATAACAAAGTAAAATACTTTGTTACGTCCACAACCTCGTTTGACTGAACAAGGACTAATCAATGAAAATTTATTTGCATCTCTGCACTCTGGGTGATGAAGTTTGGTAGGGATTATGACGGATTGCTGGAGCTGCAAATTGTACATTTTGCTTCCATGAAGAATACTAATACACTGAGGTACAAATGTGTTATGTTTCTGCTTTGTTCTGTTCATGTTTTGCCATTATCTTGATCCTTGCCATGTTTTGTTTCTGTTTATTTCTGTATTTTCTGCCATAGTCCATTCCCTCAGTCAGTTTCCGGTCATTGTTTTGTATTTTGCCATGCATTGCACTTTGTCTCCCCTGTCTGGTCTTGTGTTATGTGACAGCTTATTTTCCCCAGTATTGCGTGCCACGCTTTCAGGTGATTTCATGGTTTCTGGGTTTTCAATCGTTCCTTCTAATCTCGTTTGCTTCCTTCGCCTTGCTGTTCTGTCTTTACTAACAATACTAACAGTTTGTTGTTTTAGTTAAATCTACTAACTCTAACTAACATTGTATATAGTACTAACTTACTAATGAGCACTAGGGATTGTATAGCTGCACTTTACTAATTGACTAACAAGCTCTCAGCACTCGCCCTATTCTAGTCTCCGCCCCTTGTCGTCACTCAATCAACCTTGCTGCATTTCAGCGGATTCTCCGCACCTGTTTAACTCTGTTCTGCCTCTCATTATCTGTGCACGTTAGAACTCCCTAACCGGAGCCGTATGTTCGTCAATAGGCTGTCTTGTGATCCCTGTCCGCGTTTTGGCTTTTGCCAATTTCATGCGGTTAGGTTCTCCCTCGTGTCTGTTCCTTCATAATTAGTCTGATCCACTTCACCTGTTCCCAATCATAGCATGTGACCTCCCTTACGTGTATTTAAGCAGTCTGTTCACAGTAGTTCCCTGTCAGAACGTTTCCCCTGTGCTACGCTTGTTTTCGCCTTGTATTCTTTGAGATTCTCTTCTGACTGGACTGTCCCTGTTTTACGATTTTGGATCTGTTTTGGATTACTGTCTGCATCTGTGTATCAAAACCTTTTTTGCCTGACCATGAGTACTGTGTTTGCTGCCCTGGTTACGACTTGGATTTCGCCCTTCGGATTTTGATTTTTGGATTGTGGACTCTGTACCATTGCCTCCTGCTCTGCGGGGGTTCGCCTCCTTCCTTAATAAAATCCAATTCTACTGCACTGCTTGGTTCTCGCGTCTGGTTCCTGAATGCTACCTCACAAAATGTATATTGTTAATATTTGTATAAAATTAATGGGCTGCTTAGTTAGGAAAGTCCAGACACCTGGCCACCAATCATAGCCATCTGATAGATAATGAATGATTCAATGACAAAGTACATGATTATGAGGCAAACCTGCATTGTATTCATATTTGACAGAGAAAGACCTCAGTGGTTAATGTTACCTCTTTTTACATAATTGTTTTCCATCTTGCAAGAAGCACAATATGAAGTTAGGGATTACATTTATTCCTTGTGGTATTGCATTTTTCTGGCATAATGATCAATAAGATAATGCATCCATCTAAAAATCAAAAGCATGAACTCATGAAAAAAAAATGTGCAGCTTGTTAGAATTTTTTATTGCAGTTAAGCCAGCATATACAGGGGGTCTCCGCAACTGAGTGTAGGAGTCACTGGTTTAGATAATTAAACTAATTAAGAAATTAAAGGCCAGCGGTTGGCGTGAAAGCCAGGAAAATATATGGCATGCAGAAACCTGCACAACAAGACTGTTATGATTCTGTTCTGTCTGTTATGATTCTGTCCTGCCTGTTATTGTTCTGCCATGCTTGTTATGTTTTTTCCATGCCCTGTTATGTTTATGATTATGTTAGGTTTTGTCATGTTCTGTTTAGTTTTTGTATTTTGCCATGTTTTCGTTTTTGCCATTCCCATTCCACTTTTCTGTTATAGTCCGGTCCATGTTTTGCCATGCCCTTCATTGCACTTTGTCTCCCCTGTCTGGTCTCTTGTTAAGTTACAGCTTCTCCCCAGTCCCGCGTGTCACATGCTTAGGTGATTTCATGGTTTCTGGGTTTCAAACATTCCTTCCAATCTCGTTTGCTTCCTTCGCCTCTCTTTTCTATATTACTAACCAATACTAACAGTTTGTTGTTTTTGTTAAAGTTACTAACCCAGACTAACATTGTATATAATACTAACTTACTAACGAGCACCAGGGATTGTATAGCTGCACTTGCTAATTGATTAACAAGCTCTCAGCACTCGCCTATTCTAGTCTCCGCCTCTTGCCTTCACTTAGTCTTTGTGTTAAAAAAAAAAAAAATGCTGCAATTCAGCGGATCCTCCGCACCTGCTCCACTCTGTCCTGCTTCTCATTATCTGTGCACGTTAGAACTCCCTAACCGGAGCTGTATGTTTTGTCATAGGCTGTCTCGTGTTCCCTGTCCGCGTTTTGGCTTCTGCCAATTCTATGTGATTAGGTTCTTCCTCATGTTTTGCTCCCCAATGAATTAGTTTTATCCAGTTCACCTTTTCCTAATCATAGCGTGTGACTTCCCTTCTGTGTATTTAAACAGTCTTCTCACAGCAGTTCCCCGTCAGAACGTTTCTCTTGGTTTGCCTGTGCTACGCTTTTGTTTTCGCCTTTGTAATCTCGTGAATCTCTTCTGACTGGACCGTCCCCCAATCAGATTTTTGATTTTGGCTCTGTATTGGAATTCTTGTTATCTCTGTGTATCGAACCTCTTTTGTCTGACTACGATTTTTGTGATTGGTGCCCTGCTTACGACCTGGATTACGCCCTGTGGATTTTGATTTTTGGATTGTGGACTGTGTACCGTTGCCTCCCGCTCTGCGGGGGTTCAGCCCCCTTTTCCAATAAAATACCATTTTTACTGCACTACTGGTTCTCACGTCTGGCTCCAGATCGTTACCTAACAAAGACATGAAAATAAATATTGAAAATCAATTTGCAAAAAAATGTAAACAAATAAAGAAAAAAAAATCTACCTGTGAAAAGTTTGAGTTACCCTGCATGAGAGATCTAGAACTCTTTAAAAAAAAAAAAAAAAAAAATGCTACAACAAGAGATGGAACTCAAGTTCAGTTTTAATTTTTTTTTTTTTTTTTTTTTTTGCAATCGTTCAGATGATTGCCATCCTGACATCATGTCTGCTGTACCTAAATTTAGCATATAATCACTTTGTCATCATGTGTTAGTTATTATAGGCTATGTATTGGTCTTGATTATTCAGTAAATAAATACTTTTATTGTTGACAAACCAGGAATCAGTAGGGAGTAAATGTGCATTAAAAGGTGAGGCTACTGCTCCCCTTTAATAACTCCAAAAAAGCAAGAACACAGCAAAGATACTGCACTGAGGATTACTATATCACGGGTATTATAAATGTTTGAAATTGGTAGTTGAACTGTTGGGCCAAAGTCAGCAAAAGAATAATCAAACAGATCTAGTTATCACTCTGTCACTACTGAGAGTGGGTGGGAGCCCTCTTTGGCAAAAATTTCCCACAATCCTTAAGTCTTAATGGCTGGCCTATTCAGAGCTAGACACAAACTATAATTCTAGGCAAGAGTGCCTTCCAGATGACCATGCAGATTTTCCAATTCAACAAATTTTAGGATCAAGCAAGGTCATTCTATCATGATGGGAAATCTGTGGGCCAGCAACCTTGCAGTGTGGCCATTCTCCACTTTGCTGAGAGCATAGCCTACTATGCGGTGGAGGACTTGCAACAAATCCTTCCATTTTTGTATCTAATTGCAACCAGTTACACAAGGCAGCACCCTATTGATTGGCATTAGTAAGAAACATACAAGCAATCATACAAGCCTATGTTTTTGCATAAACTCCGAGCTCAGTGAAATTTAATATTATGGCAAGAGTCTGTGATTTGCTGGATCAGTAATATAAAATGTTGGAAATAGAATCCAGATTGGAGGAAAATCCTTTTTCTCTCGTCCAGAGTTGCTGTTTAATTATTTAAATGGAAAAAAGCACTGAAATTGATAAATCTGTGTTGTAATAAGCTACATTAATGCTGTTTAAAATGTGATAACTGGGGTAATGGAGATCTTTGGTGTTGCATTCAGGTGCAGTTGTGCATTATTATGTATTTCATCCAAATCATCCCTTTGCTCCCAAAAAAGCAAAAAAAAAAAAACCAAAACTGCAAAAACCTCCATTGCAGATGGGTTGGGTTGACTAAACTGCAATTGCTAGCCAAGTGCCTAACGTACTGCAAAAAGGAGAAAATCACCTTTCTGACCCTTGTGGCAACAAAGGTTTCATCTGGGGAGCAATTTGTCCTCGCAAAAACCGTGGACTACATGAAGTGGCTGGTCACTCACAGGACAGATTCTTAGATCTCATAACAGAAAACACTAAAACAGCAGTCAATAAAATCTGCAGCAGCAGTGCAGCTGGCTGCAGGCCGCAGCACAGAGGAGTCAGGGATGAATGAGGGTGCATTGTAGGGATGGAGCATTAATTGCAAATGTCTTCAGCAAAGAAGGTCATGTGATGGCAGCACAACTCCTATCATCTGCCTGAACTAGTGCACAGGCTCACTTTATTTTCTATTTCTTATTAGTTTGATTTAATGATAAAGGTGGTTTATGGTGCATGCAAGAGTCACTGGAAAAGAAAATTGCCTTGAGTGGAGCTCTGAAATGTTGTTTCCATGGGAATAAGAGCAGGAAGTAAACTTCTGCAACCATGCTTACTCCATACACTGGCCTTAGTCTCAGCAGCTTTCTCTCCAGACATTTATTGTATTCATACAGAACTGCAAAACAATACTAATATAATGTAAAATATTTATTAGCAATTGTTCAATATCATGAAATATCAAGAAATTAATTTGGTAAAAACAACATTCTCTCTTGGAGAGCAGCATTTTCATATTTTTTCAAATTCAGCTTACAATGATGGTTGATATGAAGTGAATTATTTACTTTCATTCCCATTCAGAAGTTCTCTGGGAAAAGTGCATAGAATGCTGAAATTAGGGCAAAAAGTTTAGAAAAGTTCTATGAATACTCACCAATTTTATATGAGCTCAAAATCTCTACTGGATGCTTATCATCAAGCTTCAGGAATTTTAATGCAATGGGTAACACTTTACAATACTGTACACAAATTTGCAAGTAGGTACTACAGAACTAATGAGGAGGGCAAGGGATTATTTTTTCATTTAAATTGCCAGAGTTTAGGTTTTCACAAACAAAACAAAAATAACACACTAGAAAAGCTGATTTAAAAAAACAACTGACGGTTTCACTTTACATCAAATAAATATGTTTTCTACTGTTTTGCGGTCTACAGCCCATGACCTGTAGGTTATCAAGCTTTGCTGCGTTAAAACATTATGCGCTCGTTATTTTGGTTAATTTTGTAAAGCTTCTCAATCTGTGTAACACGTCAGCGAAATAATAGAAGGTAGAACTGGGAATGGAAATAAGAAATTATATCCCATTTAATATTTCTTAGGCGTGACATTGAAAACAGTAGTTGACTTTATTTTGTCTTACTCTATGTATTAATGTTTTTCTTGTGTGTGGATCAATTGGAAAGTCCCAATATCTCATTTTATCCCATAGCATGACTGTGATGTCCTGGCACCTACAGATGTTATAAAGAGCGCCAGGAGAGAGATGGGAAAGGAGGAGCCAAGCGCAGGAATGTGATTTTATTAAATAAAGAAGATGAACAAATAACACAAACACAAAACTAAACAGGGATAACAAAAAGTGAGTGCTCACAACTAAAAAGTGTCACAGTCTAAGGCTACCTGCCAGTGAAGGGGAAAACTGAAGTTAAATAGGCAAAGGAACGAAACTCTACTAATGTGTCTAATTAGGGGAGCAGAGTGAACATAATTGAGTGAAGGCAGGAAGCCAAAAACCCTGAATGCCCAGATGGAGGGGCACTACAATGACAGAAAACAAAAACAAAATTTTGCCCTTTTACTATCTATTACCAGGGATATCCAGTTGAAAGTCTTCAAAGTATCCTAAGTGAAGCTAAATTTTCACGCAGAAACCACCTGTTTCTTCAATTATTGCAAATCACATTTTACCACTCCCTTGTATAACTATACAGTAAATTGAGCTCTTTTGACAGAAAGTATTAGTTTCCTCAAACACTGCAAATCTCATCATGAACTCCTGCATCTATGCAAAAACATACACATGAAATGCCTATGTTTATGTCATCAAATCCATAAACTGCATGTGAGCACCCAAAACATGAAGAAATACACAATTAAAATACATCAAACTAATATCCTGCTTAAAGGATAAGAGCTGAACAATTCTGCATGACTTCATGCAATCTTTTTTTCTTTCTGTATGTAAAATTTTCATTCACACGTGATTATGGTATTTCATATGTGAATATGGAAGTATTGCAATCACATGCAGTCACGACTCCCACAAGTGTAAAGGCAAATTTCACTTTTAACTTCTTTTTTTAAATCATTTTTGGTAAGGGCTGTACCGTTATTACATACAGAGCCACAGAAGGGTCAGTGTGGAATTTTTTATAAAGGTATCTGTAGCGTTCTATTGCAATATGTTTTGCATTACCATGCATTGCTGGTGTGTTACCTCACAATAAGTTTTGCATTCCCACGCACTAGGTTTTGCATGACCTAGCAAACAGATATTCCTAGACACTTTGACCTTTAGATATTTCTATCACTAATTTCTAAGGCTCAGCACAGGTGTCTAAATTGCCATTTTTATCCCCCGCTGGGCGAAAGCCTAAAAGGTGGATTATGTCATGGCGCAGTCCATCTGTCCATCCGTTTGTCTGTCTATGTCGGAAGGTACTTGGCTGCTGAAATCAACTGCTCCTACAGTTTTCATAGGACATCCCTTAAACTTTGCACGAATGCTGCAGTTAGACTGATGATACGCATATTGCAGTCGTGACTCCGGTGGGGGATTTTGTGCTCTCAGCACTCTTGTTTAAGCGTACATGTTTTTAAATCATATGAATAAAACTTTTTTACTAGGATACCATTCATGTGACCACAGGGATCTAGTCTGAAGAGGAATCCTTCTCTTAGCCTTAGCCTCGGCAGATTTCCAAATGACTCATACATATGCCCGATAAAATTGCTTAAGATTCACAGCAAACCAGTGTGTGAAAATATTTCTTCCACCTCTGTAGTTTTTCTGCTGGCATGTTGTTTTAATCCTGTTGTTCCCCAAGTTTGCAAATGGTTTGTAAACAACATTTTTGTGACAAAATATTGACAGGAAGAATGAGATAGTGCCTGAGATGATAAAGATTTACAGAATAAGAGCATTTCAATACACAGTGCATTTGAATATTGTGATTAACTCATTCCCTACGCCGAGCCGCTGCCAACGGCGCAGCGAATTCTACCATTCCCTGCGGTAAGTCGGTGCCAGCGGCGTGCATGACCATTCGCAGTCCGATGAAAACAAGAAATCAGTTGACGATCGCGATGATGGGCCACCTGTACTTCAATACTTTATATTGTGTAATTTTCAGGAAAAGTATTCCGTACAAACGCGACAATTTTATATAAAAATATTCCGTAGGGAATGAGTTAAAGTCATCCCAGTGCTTTCTAAGCTAGCATAAATGGAAATATAAACTAACTACAACCCCAATTCCGAAATAGTTGGGACGAAGTGCAAACTGTGAATAAAATCAAAATGCAATGACTTTCAGATCACATGAGCCAATATGTTATTGACAATAGAACATAGACATTTTACATTTTTATTTATTGAGCTTATTTCAAATTTTCTGGCTGCAACAGGTCTCAAAAAAGTTGGGACACAGGCAAAAAAGGGTTGAAAAAGCAAACAATATCTAAGAGAATCAGCTGAAAGAACATGCAGCAAGTAGTTTAGAACTGGCATCAGGTGTGTAACATGATTGGCTATAAAAGGGATGTCTTAGAGAGGCTGAGTCTGTCAGAAGTAAAGATGGCCAGAGGCTCTCCAACCTGTGAAGGCTTGCTTAAAAAAATTGTGGAATACTTTAAAAACAATGTTCCTCAACATCAAATTGCAAAGGCTTTGAAGGTCTCTTCATCGACAGTGCATAACATCATCAAAAGATTTAGAGAAACTGGAAAAATCTCTGTGCGTAAGGGACAAGGCCGAAGACCTTTACTGGATGCCCGTGATCTTCGGGCCCTCAGACGCCACTGCATCACTCACCGGCATGATTCTGTCATTGACATTACTAAATGGGCCCAGGAATATTTCAAGAAACCACTGTCTGTAAACACAGGTCCGCCGTGCCATCCACAGGTGCCACCTAAAACTCTATCAAGCAAAAAGGAAGCCATTGTTGAGCATGATCCAGAAACGCTGCCGTGTTCTGTGGGCCAAGGCTCATTTAAAATGGACTGTAGCAAAGTGGCAAAGTGTCCTTTGGTCAGACGAGTCCAAATTTGACATTCTTGTTGGAAATCATGGGCGTCGTGTCCTCCGGTCTAAAGAGGAAAAAGACCACCCCTCCTGTTATCAGCATTTAGTTCAAAAGCCAGCATCTCTGATGGTATGGGGATGCATTAGTGCATATAGTGTGGGACACTTGCATGTTTTAAAAAGCACCATGAATGCTGAAAGGGATATAAAGGTTTTAGAGCAACATATGCTCCCCTCCAGATGACATCTATTCCAGGGAAGGCCTTGTGTATTTCAGCAGGACAATGCAAAACCACATACTGCAGCTATTACAACAGCATGGCTTCGTAGTAGAAGAGTCCGTGTGCTGAACTGGCCTGCCTGCAGTCCTGATCTTTCACCGATCGAGAACATTTGGCGCATAATTAAATGAAAAGTCTGTCAAAGGTGACCCAAAACTCTCCAGTAGCTGGAAGCCTGTATTAAACAAGAGTGGGATCAAATTCCAATGGCTAAACTCAAGAAACTTGTCTCCTCAATGCCCAGACGCCTCCACTCTGTGTTAAAAAGAAGAGGGGATGCTACACCATGGTAAACAAGCCCCTGTACCAACTTTTTTGAGACCTGTAGCAGCCATCAATTTTGAAATGAGCTCATTTTGTGGATAAAATTGTAAAATTTCTCAGTTTCAACATTTGCTATGTTATCTCTGTTCTATTGTGAATAAAATACTGGCTGGTGTGATTTGAAAGTAATTGCGTTTTGATTTTATTCACAATTTACACTTTGTCCCAACTATTTCGGAATTGGGGTTGTATAATACAGAGAAAGAATTCATTTGTGGATGATGCAATTAGAAGAGAAAGAGAAGTAGAAAACCCATCATATTGTTAAAAGACTTCAGAAGTCTAAAAAAAATGATTAGTTTCCCTGGACATCATAATCAAGCTAGGGAAAGGTCTCTCAGTAGGAGAATGTTCTGTATTAATGGAAATAACTAAATAAAAAAATAAATAAATAAAAGGTCATCAGCTCAAATCCACCCTGGGGCCTGTGAGGGTTTTGCATACTATTCTTGTGTTTTTGTGGGTTTTTTTTTTTTTTTTTTTTTAGCAATCCAAAAACATGCATGGCAGGCTAATTGGAAACTCTTGGTTGCACATAGGTGTGAATAAGTGGTGTGTGAGGTGATCTCTGTATTGTCCAGGGTGTGTTTCTGCTTCTCGGTCATTTTATATAGAGATAGGCTCCAGCCGCTAAACAGTCTCCCAATGACCCTGCCTAGGATTCAGCTAGTTAGATAAATAATGAATAAATAAGAAAATAAATAAATGCATAGGTAAAGACATAAGTGCAAATTGCCCAATTTCTCCACAAAACAGCAGACATTCATTTGTAATATTCAGCTGTGGATCCCACATTTGCCACGAGGTGCAGTAGTATGCAGGGCACCGCCACTTTCATCTACAAGGGGTCCTAATGTATTACTTCTCTACAATTTTTTGGTGAAAATGAATAGAAAAATACCATTGTTAGCAAGGAGAACAAAAAAAAAATCCTCCCCTCAAGTATACTGAGGTAAAACTATGTGTAATGCACAAAAACAAAAACACTGAAAATATTATTTTTTTTCCACTATTGCCAGGCACCTGTGTGAAAATGGTCTGATTGGTCAACATCATGGTTGACCATACTAAGAGCTGGCAACATAAAAAAAAAAGACTTGAGTTTTCCCAGAAATCCAAGGATTGGACACCAATGTGCTGGGAACAAGGCCTTTGGACTGATGAACCAAAATTTGAAATCTTCTCACCCAAATGCATAACTTATGTGCGCCGTAGAGTTGGAGAATATTCCAAAAATGACTGTTTAACCCCTTCAGTAAAACATGGAGGTCGTCATATTATGGTTTGGGGTTCAGTCTGCTGGAAAGAGGCCTGTGATCTCATAAAAATCAACAGAATCATGGATCAAAAAATGTATCAGAGCATCCTTGTGAGTCACGTTTTGCCATCTGGAAAGAGACTGATCAGTCAGAGATTTTATTTTCAACAAGATAATGACCCTAAACACACTTGTGCAAGAATTATCTCAGTTGAAAAGAAACATTTGGTAACATAAAAGTTATGACTTTGCCTGCTCAAAATCCAGATCTTAATCCAATCCTGATAGGACACTTTGTCAAAGAGAATATTTATTAAAAGCATACAAGCATGCATTGAGTTTGGCGGTATGGATCTGTTCGAGAGATCCCTGCTCATCCAGCGTGGAACCGAAGGCAGGGAGCTGCAATTAACCCCCCCCACAGAACAGAGCCTATAGCAACAATGACCTCAAAAAAGAAGAGACATTGTTATTGAACAAAAGTTTAGTCATAAAAGAACAGGATTGCAGAATGCTAAAAATCGACGGGAGGAGCTGGGGAGGAGGAGGGATGTTAAGCGTACTTGCTGCGGAGCCGCTTCTCAGAATGCGAGCTTAAGTAAACAAGCATATCAATCAAGCAATCATGTGACAGCAAATCAGATGACATTCATGAGCACTCAGGTGATTCTCAAGCTCGAGAAGCAGATCCTATAGTTGGCAAGCTTGACTCCGTGCCTATCAGAATTTACGTCAAGCTCCATTTGTGCAAATCTGTTGTAACATCGAAAGAATCTCTTTGGAATGAAACCATATGGAATAGTTCAGCAAGTGAGGATATAAAAAAATACGTGAAAAAGATTAAACGCTGCAATCAAAGAAAAGGATGGTCACACTGGATATTGACTTTTTCCCTCAAAAAGACATTATTATTTTTGTTTTTACTATATATTGTAATCATTTTGCTTATTTTCATCTATATGATCCAATATTATATGAAATAAATACTTGAATAGTACTTGGTTTCCTATTTATCGTCATTTTGTTAAAAGTATAATCATCACTGCACACTACTGTACTTTATCTTATCTATCAAATCAATAAGCTCAGTGTCACAGCATTTCAGCAACTGAGAGACTTACATAGGCTTCAAATGTGACCACCTCTGATACTCAGTACAAACAGTGCTCCAACCATCATGGGTAATGACACTGGAGAAAAGCAATTATCCCCCAGCTTGGACAGTGGGACCATCTGACTTACCCTAGAGTGCTGGTGTGGCCGTGTCTGAGCCCTAGCATTTGAACAGACAGATTTGAGCATCCTCCTTTATCATACAGAATTGCTGCCAATACTCAGCCTAAAGAAATGAGATTCAGGTTAGATTGCTGTCTCAGAACAACATGATGAGTGTATTGAGGCTCTATAATAAAGATGTGAATATGGCTTTCAAATCTTTTTCAAAAATATACGACTTCTGTATTACTTTTGAATTGTTGAAATGGGTATTATGTTTGACTGAGCCATAGCATCAAAACGGTTACATGACATCCTGGTTTCAAACTGCTTTCTTTTGTGCTGAATCTCATTTCCAATCACCGAGCGCCCTTAAAGTGAGTACAGCACATGCAGGCACGTTATATCACAAATCACAATGGAATTGCACATCTCTCTTCCTGACTAAAAACCATTTTGGTCACTTTCTTACCAAGTAAGACAGCTGTTTACCACTTCAGTCTACTTTTTATGGTTCTGTTTAAAAAGATCAATCATTATTCGAATGCAATCTTTATAGACAGCGTGTACCAGCATAGTCTGATTGATGCCTGATTCTAAATTGATACATGACTTCAAATGCTTTTACTGATTTATTTTGGAGGTAGCTTAATGGGTCCTTGTTATTTCAGGATGTTGATTAAGCCGTGCATATGCATGCAAAGTACTGCATATATTCAAAGATACAGTATACATCGCAGTCTATTTGGAGTGGACATTTACAACCCAAATTCCAAAATAGTTGGGATAAAGTGTAAATTGTGAATAAAATCAAAATGCAATGACTTTCAAATCAAACGAGCCAGTATTTTATTCACTATAGAACAGAGATAACATAGCAAATGTTGAAACTGAGAAATTTTACAATTTTATCCACAAAATGAGCTCATTTCAAATCTGATGGCTGCTACAGGTCTCCAAAAAGTTGGTACAGGGGCCTGTTTACCATGGTGTACCATCCCCTCTTCTTATTAACACAGAGTGGAGGCCTCTGGGCATTGAGGAGACAAGTTTCTTGAAAGCCATTGAAATTTGATCCCACTCTTGTTTAATACAGACTTCCAGCTACTGGAGAGTTTTGGGTCTCCTTTGACGGACTTTTCGTTTAATTATGCGCCAAATGTTCTCAATCGGTGAAAGATCAGGACTGCAGGCAAGCCAGTTCAGCACACGGACTCTTCTACTACGAAGACATGCTGTTGTAATAGCTGCAGTATGTGGTTTTGCATTGTCCTGCTGAAATACACAAGGCCTTCCCTGGAATAGATGTCATCTGGAGGGGAGCATATGTTGCTCTAAAACCTTTTTATACCTTTCAGCATTCATGGTGCTTTTTAAAACATGCAAGAGTCCCACACCATATCGAGGGCTGACTGCAATAAACAGTTATGTCCAATATATAACATCTGGACATACCTGTTTATTGCAGTCGCCCCTCGATATGCACTAATGCATCCCCATACCATCAGAGATGCTGGCTTTTGAACTGAACGCTGATAACACGAGGGGTGGTCTTTGGACACCACGCCCATGATTTCCAACAAGAATGTCAAATTTGGACTTGTCTGACCACAAGACACTTTGCCACTTCGCTACAGTCCATTTTAAATGCGCCTTGGCCCACAGAACATGGCAGTGCTTCCGGATCATGCTCAACAATGACTTCCTTTTTGCATGACAGAGTTTTAAGTGGCATCTGTGGATGGCACGGCGGACTGTGTTTACAGACGATGGTTTCTTTACATATTCCTGGGCCCATTTAGTAATGTCAATGACAGAATGCCAGTGAGTGATGCAGTGGCGTCTGAGGGCCTGAAGATCACAGGCATCCAGTAAAGGTCTTTGGCCTTGTCCCTTATGCACAGAGATTCTTCCAGTTTTTACACTTCTCACACCTGCAAATTAACCCACATAGACAGGCCTTTTTGAGTCCTGTTGACTTTGTTTTCCTGTATCTATCTAATTAGCAAAATGCATCCGACCACACCTTTTTTTTTTTTTTTTTTTTTTTACTTGACTGTGCCCATTTGTGTTTTAGACTGTAGAGGCGGTTCTGGACTTGTACAACACAAACCTTTAAATACGGATATTTATCTGCAGTGAAACATCTTACATAGATGTGCAGTTTTGAGTAAATCACCAGTTTTTCACAAAAAAATCTCCTGTAAAATAAACTTGAAGGTAGCATTCAATTGTCTGTACTACAGAGAAACTCAGAAAGGGCTAAAGCTACCCATGAATAATTTCATTCCATGAAAGGGATTGAAAATTATGAATCACAATTATTGTCTTTGCTGTAATTATGCAACCACCCAGCCATGACCATATCTATTTATTGCACTCAATTTCACATTGAATTCAATCACTTTCCATGAATTGATTCCAGATTTCTGATATGAGCAGCCAATGCTTACAGGTAATTAAGAGTTCACAAGCTGGATTTTTTTAGGCTTTGTTCTTAGGTGAGGAAAGCTGATGTATAGACTGAGTTTTCCATTTTATTGTGGTTACACCATTCAACAATAAACTGCACTGCAAGGAAGGTAAAAAGCTCTTGGCTTCAAATAAAGGAGAGTAAATCTTGCACTTAATTAAACGGAAGTCAATTTACGGCTCTTATCTTATGCAATCATGTTAACTAGTAAGAGGCCTGAAAACTCATTAACAGTATGGATTTTAATTAGCAATCACGTCGGCACCACATAAATAACCACAATAACAAGAGCAGTGATTTGAAGAGGTGCATATTTGAGAGCAAATGAGGAGGTGAACGTTTATCTCCTGTCTTATGCCCAACATAGGCTCAGATTGGAGAGAGCCTGCAGTGTGTATTGACTGTGAACTGGGCTCCAGCGACATGCCTCAGTTACACTCTCTGATCACTTCTCGTCTGTCGCTCCTGTCAGTCCTCATATTGAGACTAATATGGATTTATGCACCTCCCAAAAGTGGTTTGTAAGTTTATCAAACAACATACAAGGGATGACAACCACATCTGATCTTCCCAGCTCTGTGTAGCAAACAGCTGGGGCTGATCCCTGGTGCTCATGTCATTACTCCCTCTATCTTAATGCTTGAAAGCATGAGTCCTCTAAAGGTTGTGCGCTGGGACAAAATTCAGGACTTTTTTGTGTTTTTCTGCGATGCATGAAATGTTTTGGCTGACAACTAAATACAAACACACATGCATTTACACACACACAAACACACACACACACACGCACGCACGCACACACACACACACACACACACTCACACTTGCACACATACCATACAACTAACATAGATATAAACATCATTATATTATTACAAGGCCCATATGAAATACTCAGACAGTAATTATGCAACTATAATTTTATAACTCGAGCTAGTAATTACTGATATAATTTTATGTTGTGTGACAACTACTTTTTACCTCTGCCAGGAAGTGTTGTGGTCACTTATGTGTGCGTGCATGTGTGTGTTTGTCAGCAAGATTACTCAAAAACTATATGAGGGATTCCCATGAAATTTTATGAGAAGTTGGACTGTATGAGTGGGAAGATACGATTAAATTTCTGGACCAAAAGATCAGAATTCTGCAGCGGCTCATAGATCGAACAGCCAAAACATTAAAATCACTCACAGATACAGAAAATAATGTTGATTATCTCATAAAAATGGCTCATGTCAAGGTCTGCAGACAGGTCCTGGACGGTAAGCTAACTGTCGGTTCTTTAATTCAATGTGTTTCTTGTGGGAGAAATAGGCACTGAAATAGGAACATTTTTTTTAGCCTGACAAGTGAGTTAGAGCATCTCTGAAGTGGAAAGACTTCTGGGGTGCTCCCATCAGCAGATCTGAGTACCCACTGACAGTGGTCCAAGGAGAGACAGACCATAAATCAGCGACAGGGTTTTGGGTGCCCAAGGCTCATTAAAGCACAAAGGCTATGAAGGCTATCCCATCTAGTCCAAACCGACAGAAGGGCGACTGTGGCACAAGTCGCCGAGAATTTCAATCAAATTTACATAAAGAATGCTTCACAACACACAGTGCGTCATACCCTAGTGTTTATTGCTCTTTTTAGCTTGCAGACCAGTCAAAGTACCCACTTTGACCCCCTCCAAAAGCACCCCCAGTGGGCACCTGAGCTTCAGAACTAGAACTAGAGCAGTTGAAGAAGGTCACCTGGTCACCCTGCTTTGGCTGGGTACTTGTGCACCATTTACCTGGGACGAGATGATATCAGGATGCACTGTGGGAAGAAGAGAAGCACGTGGAGGGAGTGTGATACCTGGGGAAATGTTCTGCAGAGAAGCCCCGAGTTGAGGGAATTCAAGTGACGTCGGTGTGTTGTTTTGACAGCACAAAGGGGATCTCCAATTTATTTGGCAAGTGGTTTTAATGTTGTTACTGATCGGTGTAAGTGCTAGTGGATCAAAACCTGCTGGCGGTGGTATGCGTTCTCTGAGTGCCCACTAGTTCCCTAGTGTTTTTGTTAACATCCAAGGAATTAACTCATCAATTTATATTTTTCAAATTTTTGAAGTGCAATGGAGGGGACATAAAACTAAGTGCTCCGAAACTTAAATGAATCCTTTACTGCATTTGACAAAACCTGTGACCTTTGATTTCTGACTAGTATAGCTGTAATAGGTAAGGATAATGAGGCCCAAGGGGACTTTTTTTTGTGTGTTAAATGAAAAGAATAATACTTTTGATGTCATTCTTGATGTCAATTATGGTGATACATCTTTGAAGTTCAGGGATTGTTTTACATCTCTCGGTCATTGGGTCTTGATGGCTTCCAATGTCTTTGGAATCATATTGCTCAGTAAATAACCTCTCATCAGGAACATCACACTTGATTCCTTCAGAAACTGTATGCTGAGACTACATCAAAATCAGTGGTGCACTGACCACAGAGATACTGCTTTGCTCTGTCCATCTCAGACGACAGACTTGAGCCTGATGGGTAGTGTTGTACGTGCATAGATTGCTGCGACTTGTCTATGAACGGAGACTGCACAAGTAAGAAATTTCACTTGACTCATAGATAACTCTAGAAATGAGTCAAAAATATCCAACATCATTCGCAGAATTTTTATTTTTGTTCTTCTGAGAAAAAGGGTAATTGAAATAAGTGTTTTAAGTCTAAATGTCACCATAACCATCTGCATAATCATGAAAAGTTTATCTTTCTGTTAATTTCTGATTTTGCCGATGTTCAATTGAGTCAAAAAATAAAAACTGTACTCTGCAAGCTCATCGCACAGGAAACATAAGTGAAGCCACTGCATCTCATCCCAATAAAACATCCAGCCCAACATTGGCCATGCAGGTGCATATTTACTTTGTTTACTCATTTTGTTCTGGTCCAACAGTTTCATTTCTGGGAAAGGTGGGGGTAGTACTTTATGGCTTTGATGTCATTTGGCTTCTTGAAAAGAGTCAGTGTCCTGGAAAGACATTTCATCAGCCATTTGATCATGTCATGGGATCCAGAAGATTGCATTTCCCTGCCTGGAGGTAGCAGATGCCTGAGCTACATTACACTATTAACAAAAAAAAAAAAAAAAAGAGTGTATGGGTCATTCGGTAAATTTTGAGCTTAAATTAGCAAACACCTGTTTTGTGTTTGATTTTGCACTGATAAGAGCTCCCTCTGATTCCGTTTCTTCAGCGGAAGCCATTACGCAGTAGTGACAGTTGCCGTTAATCTCATTAGACTGACTGCCCTTGGTGGTAGGAGCAGTCTTTAAAGGAACGGTGGGGGAGTCTGATTCATATTGAGCTTCTTGATGTGAACATTAGCATACTGCTTCTATCTGCAGATCTTATTTACTCACCCGCCCAGTGTTTCCAAACTTTAGCATTAAAGCTGCATTCAGTGAAACCTGAACAATGGGTGCCTAATTGTCTTTAAGAGATTTGGGTCAGTATTTTTACATTCATCTTTACTGAACATTCCTTTGAACAATTTTTATTGAGTAGATAACTTTTAATACTCCTAGTGAGTTGGAAAATGTGTCTTTTATGGTTATGCTAAAGGAGCTGTTGTATATTCTTTTACTTTTTACGAGCGCACATTATCTTTATGTGATTCCTTTTCAATCCAGCACCTGCACAGACTTTTTGGAAATGCACAATACAAAACGCCGTTTTTTTTTTTTTTTTTTAGTACCAGTATGTTAAGACCTAGATGATCATGTTTCATAATAAACCAAACAAATGGCTATGATTTGGGTATTTATCTGTTTGTTTGGTCAATGAATGATCAGTGAAATATGAACTTAAGGCCTCATGAACCAGTGAGAATTTGAAAATGAAAAGCAGTTTATAATGTACTTTCTGATGTGTCCTTAGATTTGAGCCAGCAAAAAACACCTTACTATTCAGTCTATGTGATAGTGTGTGAGCTCTGTTCCAATGATGAGCTAAAGAATGTTTGTTATGAATACAGCTGGAATCCACAGGGAAAAAATAAAAATTTTCATGACTCAAGATGGCCCTCTTTCCCAGAACTTGTCAATTTCCACGCCAGAAATGCAGAGATAATCACTTTTGTGTGCCCCCAGTATCAATTGGCTGTGTGACAGCACTGCAGCAATATAGCATATGAAAGAACAACCTTGACACCTCAAACTCTCCTAAGATATCCAAGCTTTAAAGGTCAGAATCTTTAGTGGCTCGTATAATGTCCACAGCTCGGTGAATCATGATTGAAGGACAAGGCTTTGACAAATGGTCAAGAAAGTAAAATGCCAGTCCATTAGCTACATTAAAATTTAACATGCAAATATATTTCAAATGGACGATATGGATTGTTTCATATTTGATTGTATGTCCATATGTTGTCCATACAAAATATTTCAGCTATAATGCTCCCACTATATATAAAACTATGATGGTTACATTTGAAAATATTCTAGGTTGACATTATGCTGCCTTTTTTCTCCAATATATGCCATGGAAAAATATCTTTATCTTCAAACAACACTGATTGGGAGCCCCAGTGCACTCAAACTGAAAAAGTAAGAGACTCTAAAAGACCTGTAACTGATAAGCTGTCCTTGGACTGAGTACCATTAAGAATGGATTTCCATTAAGAATATTTGATTTTATAAAATAACTATTTTTATGTACAAAGGACCTCACTTTTTACTGCTTTGATCTACTCAAGCTCTTGTGTCTGATGTGCTTATCCTTTTTATACAAGCATAAGAGTACTCACTCTTATCCAGAATGAGCTGGTGTGGGTGCAGGCTTTCATTCCTATCATGTAGTTACACACCTGATTCTGCTAATCAAGGCAAAACCTCTGAAGGTTGATATAGAATCAGGTTTGAAACTGGTTTGATGGAATGAAAGCCAACAGCCACACCAGCTCATACTGCATAAGAGTGAGTACCCCTACACTAGTGAGTGAAACTGGAGAGTTATTTGCAGTTAGGAGGAAAATTAAATTGAGGACCTGCGTGCAAGAAGTACCTAAGTCACAAAATAACACACAATAATACATAAGAAGTTTTCAAAACAGGTTGCAGGTAATTTTTTTTTTTTTAATTTTGGCATACAATAGAGCCCATTGCTGTTTCTAGGGGCTGTTGAGAGCTGAGAAAACCCTTTTTTTGTGGAAAAATACTCATGCATTATAAAATTGATAAGAAAAAGTAGTCATGTGCTAAATACCTGGACTTAAGTATGTTTACCACTAAATGGCTGGAGTTGAGTACTTTTAAGCCAACTCTCCAGCCTCTATGATTACCATTTTCACAACTAGTCATGTGACACATTCTAGGATTTTGATTGAACTTTTATGGGCTTGGGTATTTCTTGCACTATAGTTAAAAAAAATTTGACAATGGCAACACACCAATACACAGGACTTGAATACTTCTTCTGAGACATCTCTGGTATCAGATGCACTTAAATGGAAGGGTAATGGAGAATGGCCATCTCATTATATTATGTTGTCATTATTTCAATTAATTTGCCATGTATTTATGTGTATTTACAATGACTCAAATAAAGCACAGATGTATGGTAAGGAACATCTTTACACAGTGGCGTAATTTCACATTCAAGTGAAAAACCAAGAATCCTGCATTCGAGATGGATGATGGAGAACAGATAATGAAAGGATGTTAACAAAAAAATGAGAGAAAAAAACCTGCACCAATATATCATGCTGGCAATCACAATGCCAAATGAAAATGAGTTCTCCGATTATGGATTCATTACAGACCGTTCAGAACATAGTATGAGCCCATCACATTTTTCTTCCAGAGGACGGGGCAATAATTTATGGCTTGACTTGGCTGTGAGTGAGTCGTAATAAGACTGTGAGATGTGAGCATTGCCTACACTAATGAGTGAAAAAGAGGGACTGGGTGTGAGAGCCTGTTGTGTTTGCTGCATACATTGATAAAGACTGAGAAACTCTGCACGAATTTCAAAAAGACCACAATAAAATGATGTCTAAAAAGCAATTCAAGCAAACAATGAAAAATTAAGTTATTTTCAGCTCAACCTAGTTAATTCCTTACTTCCAAAATGATCAACTTATGCAATCAGTTTTTCAGCACACGATCTAGAGGCATAAGATTTACAGTGAGGTATAAAAACAATTTGTCCTCTTCCCAAATTTTTCTACTCTCTCACATTTGCCACACTTAAATTTGTAGATGGGGCCCATACATGCCGCTACGAAAACCTCTTTAACTTTGCTCTGCTTCAGTTTATTTGCATCAGTTTTTGCACAGGTAATGTTCAGATACTGTGCTCTTGTTTTACAGAGGGTATGGGTTGCAACTGCATCATTCCGATGGGACATTCACAAAATAAATGCATAATTCTGTCATGTGCAAATTTTTCATTTATGCTGTGTTCCATCTTCATTTACGCCGTTCCAGTATTTCCTGATTTTTACACAACAACAAACATTCCCAAGGGGCTCTAATTTCTTGGCGTAGCGCAGGGTGGCGCAGCGTGGCGCAGCCCAGGCAGTGGTAATTTCGTCCGGTGCAGCCCGCGCAGTGGTAATTTTGTGCGGTGCAACACCGTACGCAGCCACTTTGGCAATTTCGTAGACGGACGTGCGCCGAGATGGGTGTGGCGGCGTAGTAGGGGGGAGGTGTCACATATTCATCATGACGCAGTGACAATTTTATGGCAAAAAGCTCCGCCGAAAGTGCGCAGAGAGCTCGCCAGCTCTAACCTGGTTTACTCTCTGTGCAGTGGTAATTTGGCTGACCGGCGCACAGTGCACGCACGTCACCAAAACCTCACAGGCAGGTTTCCAGAATGTCAGGCACATTTCAATGCAATAAATAATTACAGCAACCACTATTTAATGTAACTATCTGAATCAGCTCATAAATTATAGTATCTATATTGATAGTCCTGATGTCAGATCAAAGAGAGAGAGAGAGAGAGATGTGTGGGCGCGTGAGTGCGTGTGTAGGCTATGTGGGTATGTGCTTCAGCTGCTTTCACACCGGATGCGAAACGAATTATTCTCACGACTGATTACATTCAAAGTCAATGCGCGCGTCTTTGCATTGACTTTGAATGTAATCTGTCGTGCGAAAAATTCGTTTCGCGTCCAGTGTGCAAGCGGCTTAATACTATTATTATCACTTAGGTTTTATCGTTTTTAGTGGGGGAAAGGAATACAGCCTGATTGCTATGATCTTGTACTGAGTTAAGATCACATATTGAAAATAAATATGTAACGTATCTTGCATTGTTGTCCATGCATGTTCATCCCAAAATTTTAAGCAGAAACAGGGTGATAATAGGAACATGCTATCCATCGTTTCTCTTTCCAATGATGCAGGCAGAAGAAATAAATGAGCAACCGTCATATTTCATTCCAACTTCATAAGTTTGAATGATCTGACGTAGTTTCGTTTTGAAATTCCATTCAAGTTCGCTAATGGTAATAATTTGCGAATGCCCTAGCTAGCCAGCTAACTCATATTCGTAATGCGTAAGCGCTGCAGAAAACATGCCTGAAGCAGCAAAGTAAAATGCAACGTTAACGCATCATGCAGATATAGGACATAGGCTTCTTTATTCCAACATTTTAAAGGTGAGTAGAGGAGCTCATATGATTGGTGAAGATTTGACTTGGTTGTGTTAAACCCACTCACGCCATCTCTCCTCCCTCTTTGCCACTTGCGCCGGCAGGAGGGACAGAAGCGGGACAGAAGAGTACTTGCACCGGGCTGCGCCGGGCACGAAATTGCAAATACGCCTGGATACACCCCATTGGCGCGGCGCTGCCCCCATTCGCCGCGCCTGCGCCTGGTCAACAAATTTAGAGCCCAAGATGTTAACTTTATTATGATACCAAGATTATTCAAATAGAGCTGGTAGTTGCAGAGAGGGTCAGGGCTTAACCCAGCTCATGTCAGCTACTCTGCCCTGTCTAATAGGAACAAGCTCCCAAGCCTAATCAGGATTGGGACCACGGTCTTTTTAAGCCCTCCAGGTCTGTTCCTCTGTCCAGTTTGTTAGGAACATGCTCCCAGTGTTTCTGCAGTTATCAGGATTGGAACAAAGATCCCCATAAGCTGCTCCATCGCCCTGTGGGACGGTACAGCTCTGGCGAAGTGTGCACTCCTCCTGCAGTTATCCCGGAAGCCACTGGCTGGCAATCGACAGCTGAGCTTCACCCACAACATCTATAGTGAACTGTGCTGTCCTTCCCTCAGGTTCTGTCTCTACTTCTTCTTCTGGGGTTCCATCCCCATATTACCATATAAGCTGTCAATAAACTACCTGTAGGATTGTATTCTGCCTCTGCACTTGAATCCTAGTCAAGATCATAACAGTATTAATAAACGTTTACAAACAATAAGACCAGGCAATATCTGCATGGGCATAAGGAGGCTTTAAAGTCAGTATTTCCAGGATGCTTGTGTTCCCATGACCTTAAGAACCATTCCCTGTATTTCTTACTTTGTCCAGGTGCTATTGATCATATATTATGGCAGCCAGACATTTTACCTACACAGTGCCTCCTGTAAATCATTGCGTGAAGTTTTAATGGTGGTACTATTATAGAGGAGAGCACATAAAGCAGCAAATGTTTAAGCAAAAAGGATATTATGCGATGATCGATGAAAGGGTGTACATATAACATCCAAGGAAACAGCTGGAAGCTATTAGACTCATACAATGCAATTTTATACATTTTACGTCACCCCAGCAAAATGCTTTTTCCTCAAGATTACAGGGTTAAAACAAATATTGTGCATTTCTGCACATTATGGAGTCAGAAACCACTTTCATATAGCTTCATGAATGCAAATTCCTGATTACCTTGAAAACAATAAAATATCAACACCACATTGAGCAGCAACCAGGCTTTTAGTGAAATACATTTATCACACACAAAAGGCTTAGTTGTAATTGACTAATGATCCTGGGTAGAACACAAAAACAAAACAACACAGAAATGCTCCAGAAAAATTCTGGAACTTTTTATGCTTTCAGCAACGCTGAAATGTATTTTTTTAACAATTCATTGGACCTTTCATTTATTTATACAGAGGGGGTGAAATAAGCTGATATTAATTCTGATAATGATACAACATACCTGAAGTCAACCATGGTAGGGAAGAGTGGGGCATGTTGTCACAGTTTTCACTCATCTTGAGTATAACCATTTTTGACGGAATGTCATACAAAATGAAAGAATGAAGTCTCTGGCACAAATTGTATTTCATTATCATTAAATATTTATATGTCATCTCAAAACTTTTTGATCAGAACATTTGCTCATTAGATGCACAATTACGATGTGCAGTTGTTTGTACTTGCCGCACCATGCAATGTGTTGACCACATGTAAACAGGATGAGGAACTCAAAACAGGTCACAAAAAATGCCTCACAAAATTGCAATTCAATTTTTGATGTTGTGCCTCCGCTGGAATCATCAACAGCACGACAACTTGCCCAGTGGAGAACTTTTCCTGCTCTCCACAAGTGGTCCTTTTGAACACACTGACAGCAATGGCACAAACATCATTAATCCTACATGATTTTGATCAGATCTGGTAGCAGTTATTGGCCAACAAGGGGGTGAGGTGTTTGAGCTTCCTCAATGATACCCAGTAGAAAGGGGAGCCTGGCTGTGTTCATTTTAAGATCTACATTTTCTCCTTGCAAGATGGAGTGGATTCGAGTGGACAATCTTCTAATGGACCTGAATAATTTACTCTGGCCCATTGATTTTTTTTCAATACAGGGTTGATTGAGAGTTTGAAATGTGCAGATACAGGGACCACTCAACCACAGTACAGCAGAGGTAACCATAATGATCATGTACTTGCATTGCTTCAGCATATACTTCCATATCACTGTCATTTCCTTGCAAAAAATGTTTCATATTTTCCAATGTTAGACGAAAACCTCAAAGCCAAAGTGTCAAAGTAACCCTAATATGTTTCACTAAACCTTAAAATTAAAAAAGCTTTTATGTCTAAGTATCTTCCCATTTGTCCAATAAACGAAATTTGGCCTTAAGATATGACAAATGCATCATTTCATTCTGGTCAGGCTTTGCCGTACATCCTTTTCTGCATATATGCATATAATGTGCCTGAGATACATTTCCTGCGCTAGCCATCATCCACAAATGGACCAAAGGGTATGTTGAGAGCTATTGAGTATCTCTTTTCAATGCATTTAAATATTCTCTATAACTTCCAGCCTGAATTCTTTCCCTGAATTTATGAGAACATGTTGGTAGTCACTCATTTTTATGAGCACCTGGTAATGAAAGTATAATGACCTAAATCCATTGTAACATTTCAACCTGTTAACAAGAACCGGCAGAGGCATCAAGCTTCAATAATTGGCATGAATAGAGGGAACTGACACCGTAAGACTTTGATCCCACAAGCTTTCCAAACAAACTCAAAGGATATAGTACCATTTTCACTAAGGTTAATTAAAAAGTGTCAAGGAAAAAGAGTCAAACATGACAGAGGAAAATAAGAAGGCGACCAAGAAAAGGAAAAAGAGGAACATCCCATCAGAAACCATGAATTACTGTTTGAAAACAGAATGATAATAGCCCTTGAGAATTATTAGCAAAAAAAAAAAATGTTTTTGCAGCTTATGTGTACAGTGCTGTGAAAAAGTGTTTGCCCCTTCATGATTTTTCTCTATTTTTGTTTATTTTTCATTTTTAAATGTCTCATCCAACTAATTTTAATGAAAGACAAAGACAATGTGAAGAAATACTAAATGCAGTATTTAAACAATTATTTTATTAATTGATGGTAAATAGTTATTCAAAACCTATGTCACTGGGGTGAAAAAACAACTGCCCCCCTAGATTAGCAGCAACAACTGCAATTAAACATTTGCGATAACTGGCAAAGAGTTTTTGACATCACTTTAGAGGAAATTTGGCCCTCTCTTCTTTGCAGAAATTTTTTAAATTCAATGACACAGGAGGGTTTTTGAGCGTGAACTTCCATCTTACGGTCATTTCACAGCCTTTCAATCAGATGAAAATCAAGACTTTGACTAGCCGCTCCAAAACCTTCATTTTGTTTCTTTTGAGCCATTCAGAGGTGGACATGCTTGCTTTTGATCATTGTCCTGCTGCATAATCCAACTGTGCATGAGCTTATAGATCACAAACTAATGGCTGGACATTTTCCTTCAGTGTTCTCTGAAAGAGAGTAGAATTAATGGTTCCATGAATTATGGCCAGTAACCCAGGCCCTGAAGCAGCAAAGTAACCCCAGACCATCACACTCTCACTGTTTGTATGAAGTTCTTATTGTGAAATACTGTTTTACCTTTATGCCAGACATTACAGAATCCGTGTCATCCAAAAAATTCCACTTTCCACTCATTAGTCGACAGAATATTATCCCAAAAGTTTTTGGGGTCATCAAGATTTTTGGCAAATGAAGGATGGGCCTTTGTGTTCTTTTTGGTCGACAGTGGTCTTCGCCCTGCCACTCCCACATTGATGTCATTTTTTTTCCCAGTCCCTGTCTTATCATGGAATGATGAACACTGACCGTTATTGAGACAAGTGAGGTCTGCAGGTCTTTAGGTACTAGTCTGGGTTCTTTCATGACCTCCTTGATGTGACGTCGATACACTGTTGGAGGAATTTTGATAGGCCAGCCACTCCTGGAAAGGTTCACCATAGTTCCAAGAATTATCCGTTTGCAAATAATGGATCTGACCGTGGTTTGCTGGAATTGCAAAACCTTACAGATAGTGTTTTCCCTTCAATGGATGAAATCATCATTAAGAAAAAGCATTTTGTGTTTACTTGGGTTATCTTAGTCTAATATTAAAATTATTTTGATGTTCTGAAACATTTAAGTGTAATAAAGGTGCAAAAATAAAAGAAATAAGAAATGGGGCAAATACTTTTTCATAGCACTGTAGCTTATATGATGTGCATGAAGTATGTCAAACTGCATCATTGATATATCACAATTGTTCCAATTAATGTAAAAGATTTTACTAAACATATATTGTGTATACATTATGCAGTAAATAACTGAGAAGCAAACCTGAAATAAACTCAAATTTTCAGAGACATACTACCAAAACAGTAGGAATTAAAAATGAAGGCCACTTAGTTATTTACAGTAACTATGTGACTATGCATATGCAAATGACTTCATTTTACTTCCCTGTGAAAACATGGGCATGAGTACACAATAAGATGACATTATGAATCTGAGACTAAATGGGACTTTCTGGATTTAACAGATTGTGTGTGGGTGAAGCCATAACCCCTAGATATAGAAAGCACTTAATGATAAGAAAACAGATTTGGTTGCAAACTTTCTTGCTTTAGTATTCAACAAATATATGTGGAAATTAAGTGCCTTCCTGATGGTCGAAAGTTCTTACGCCCCCATGCCAGAGACAGCCATGGCCAGAGGCATAAAGTTTATGGGTTGTCCGTCCATCTGTCCATCCATCCCATTCTCGTGAAGGTGATATCTCAGGAATACTTTGAGGGAATTTCCTCTAATTTAGCACAAACATCCATTTGGACTCAAGGATAAACTAATTAGATTTTAGTGGTCAAAGGTCAAGGTCATTATGACCTCACATCCTATTATAAACACCTGCAGAGAATTCCATTACATCCGTGACAAATGTCCTTTTGGATTTTAGGATGAACTGATTAAGATTTGGAGGTCAAGGTCACTGTAACCTCTCAAAATGCATTTTTGGCCATAACTTAAGAATTCATGTGCTAAATAAGGCAAAATTTCACAAAAATGTCTGATGGGATAAAATGATGAAGTGATGACATTTTATATCCAGACAGTCATAGATCAATTTCACTAAGAAATCATAATGTTCTGCAAAAATAGTTTCCCGTCCGTTATTTATTGATTTGGACTTCAAGGTACTCATAAGAGTTCACCCTCTTCACTTCCTCTCCCTGGATTACAACCAGGACAGGGGGCCTCCTCTTTTTCTCGTAATCCAACACAAGCCCATTGGTTTTACTGATATTATCTTCAGGTGATTGCTGTTGCACTATGTGACTAAGCTCTCTATCAGTCTCCTACACTTCTTTGTGATGAAAGTATTTATTTGAGGACAGTATGTTTTTTGTCAGAAATTATTCACTAGAGTCAATCTTCTCAACACAGTGGTAACTTTTATTTGTGAAAAAATAGACTTAAATCACTCATACAACCATGAGGTGGCATTTCTACTTTTGTAATTTATAGTAATATTCCAGATTTATATCATGAATGTCCCTGGCTGTCCAACTGACAATTGTTGACAGTGAAGTGTCACTTATAAGAGACAGCTTTTTATTTCTGCACAATTACATTTCCAAAAATTAAGCATTCCCTTCTGTAGTGATTGAACTTGATGAACTGCTAATATATTAGTCATTTCAGCACACAATGGGCATACGCTTGTGCATTTGAGCAATGGTCCGTGAATAGCACAGCAGCACAATAGCACATTTTAGCTAACAGTGTATGCCGCTGAAGTTCAAAAATAAATGACAAAATGACAAAAAAGCAGCAACATCAATGGGAAGCTTTTCCTATACTGGCAGTGTATTCCATGTGATGGAGTCAGTAGTGGCTGCTAACTATCAGTCAGTTGTGACAAATGGAAAGGCATATAAAGAGCTGAGCAGAAAGAAAATTCGCTTACTCTATATAGTCAAGTACTACAAGGAGAAAATGGGTAGCATTAACTCTGGGGATTAAAATGACAGGTCAAAGAAAAGCGGTCAGTTCACTATAAGGAATTCTGAAAAGAAGCTACTACTTGCAAAAATAGGGCAGGTTCTACATTGGAATTGATAACTGTGATCCATACCATGACAATACACAGCATACTAAATGAAACTAAAATGAGAACAGCAGCTTCTCAAGTAAAGTGTTTAGCTTTGCTGTAACTGCAAGTGAATATTGACAAGAAATTGCTTCATGAACAATAGGAAAGATATGGAGATTTTGTTAAAACTTGTGCATCCAGGCATGATGATGCGTTTCCCTGGCTCAGACAGGTTCTCATCTATTGTCTCAAATACTTCTCTTATATTGTGAAAACTTTGCTTTCTAACAACATTTGAAATATTCAAAATGGTTTGTCAAGTTTGAATTACTTTCCACCACCAGCAGAATTGGAATGAGTGCAAAAATCTGCATTCTTTCAGTAAGAAAAAGAACGGAAAAGAAATTCACTCTGCGGCATTGTCCTCATATATTACTGTAAACACTGACGCAGCATTGAATAATTGAGTTCATTAACATCCTGTAACACGCACAGCCAATGTCCGGAGGCTGGTTCGATGGGGCAGGGGGAAATTACCATTTCCATTACAGGTATTAAACAATCTATTGTTGTAATTGACAATGGGTGCAAATTTAATTAATGGCATTTGTCACCCTATTTTTAAACCTCCTCATATTTTCTGAAATAATTTAACTTAATAGATTGAGAGGGCATTAGCTGCAGAATAGCATGTATAGTTATACATACAGGGGGCTTTGAACGTGAAGGTCATGACGTACTGTTTTTGTTAAGACTGTTACAGATTGATTCAATTCTCTGGTGAATATTAAAGCTGGAGTTCTATGGTAGTAGTGACTATCCTCCCAAGTGTGAGTCTGTTCCTGTGAGAGCTCAACCGCAGCTATCTTTTGCCGTTGCTGTTTTTTCAGGTGTGTGTGAATGTTGTCATAATGTTTGACACAGTACCCCTTGCCACTTCATTCAATTTTAGGTTTAATGACCAACGTAACCTGCAATTTGGACACCATTTGGCCGCTTTAGGACTAGAATCCCATCATAATCTCATTTGTATCCTCATCATGCTTTAGAGACTTACCGAGCAAAGTGCTTCAGGTTATACCTATTTTACACAGACACATGCTGCTAATTTACATTCAAATTAATGCGGCCACTAAACTGTCCTGCCTGCAGCCGGGACCTGTCTTCCATGTAAAACGTGCGGCAGATTGTGAAGCACAAATTATGACGTCGGAGACCTCAGATTGTTGACCAACTGAAGTCCTTTGTCAGGCAATAATGGGAACAAATTTTGCTTTCGAAACTGTAGTCTGCAAGCTCCCTGTTATTAGTAATAGATCATAGTGCCAGCACGGAGGCAGAGGAATACACTGCTGTGGATGAGGACAACAGCAACACATATGTTCGCCATTGAAAAGAAGGCTCACCTATACAAGTCGATATCCGTTTAAGCATACAGTACATTATATTTTGAATATTTTCAGTGCTTTGCCTGGTTTTTTTTTTGGTTATACATTTCCTCAATTGTGTAGGAACACAAAAGTTGTATCTATGGTTGAGAAAACGCAGTGTTGGTACCAAAGGAAAGAGCTGTCTGAGGACATGATAAAGCTCTGAGAATATTGTAAATATAGCGTACACCTAAATGGATTTGGATTTATTTTTAGTGGGCCCTCTGTTTCTACAAACTGGAAGCTTGATGACCACTGTTTTCAGCAGGTAAGACAGTAACTGACCAGGGATAAGCGGCTCATTCAGCCCCACTTGAAAAAAACTAAACTTTCCCTTTAATATACTGGAAAACTGTTAAAGGAGGGCGGACAACCAAAGGAATTTACATTTTAAATATTTCAAGTGTGCTGCCAATCAAACGTTTTTGAACACAAATAATGTTATGGGAAAAACAACTGTGGCTCTACTGAGCTGGTCTTCCTTGATTTTTCTTTCCAATTAGTCCCAAACTAGTGTAGTGCCCTCCCCCTTTGAGGCAGTCCTAGTTTCCCGGCTACCTGTCTTTCCTAATTATTCAATTATCCCCTGCTCTCTCTTTGCCCGTGTTAATTATCTCCCATTCTATTTATACCTTGTTTTTCCCCCCACAGGCAGGTAGCCTCACGTAGTAACATTTTTGTTTACAGCACCCCGTTCTGGTCTTCAGTTTTATCCCTTGTTTAGTTTGACTCTTTCTGTTTGCACTTTGTTTAGTTAATTAAATTCCACGCCCTGCACTTGGGTCCTTCACCTTTCTTTACTCTCCTGGTGCCCTTATTACATCCCTGGGCACCAGGAGTCATTACAACCTTGCAATAAAATAAGAATAATTAGGGAACTGTTCAATTTTGCCAGAAGCTTCTTTATTATCTCCAAAATTTTAGTCACCATCCCGTGACCTAACAGGTCTAATAGACTTATCACTATTCATTTCCTACATTGTGGCAGTTAAGGTGATGTATGCAAGTTGAAGCATCTTATATTTCACTAAAAACATAAGCAAAATTCTTAGGAAAGCATGTAAAAATGTTTGACCAGTATTGCACATACTGGGCTCCATTTTCATGTCTTCGCAAATGAAAATGCATACGGTGGTTAATTAATTTCAGCTGTTGCAAATGCCATCACCTTCACCCAGTTTGGTTGTTACCTGCTCTAAAATAAAAGTGTTTATGTTGCAATGGGTGGGACAATAGAAAGGGTGTCGTCAATGCATAAAGCTGGCACTGAGCAATTTTTGTGTCAGTGACCTTGTTTGCATTTTGACTCACCCAAACTACCTCTTAACTCCAACACTGGTGCTGTATGCTAGTTTAATGAGACTGAATCACAGCCAGTGGAGCAGTTTGCAAATAAATGCCGATAATTTCCTTCCCATTTTCATTTTCTGTATGTACCCTATATAGAATAAAGCCTACTGAATGGTGAAGGGCAAGAGTGAAGGGGTACTTTTATACATGAAAATATTTTCTTTATATGGGCAAATACAAATCATTAACCTCTGTCTCATCCTGGTTTTAATGCCATTAATGCCATGTTACATATGGTTTAAATTGCACATACCTTTCCCAAACAAAAGGCATTACCTGGAGAATCAACCTCAATCCCTCCAAACACCTCCATGCATTACTATATTGGAGAGTAGTTTTCAAAAGGCCAAAGGAGGTGGTGATAATGCAAGTTAGGCGTTTACTCTTCACCTGATGAAACTGCTATTTACGCGCTAGTTTTAAAGGGAATGACAGCGGCCAGTCTGATATGCCTTGATGGAACAAAACACCCACGGGTAATTAATACATCTTAGGCCAACCCTTTGACAACAGCTCTACAGCTGCACCTCCTCACCTTCTGCCAAAAAAATTACTGAAATAGGGTTAGTTACACCTAGTTGTAATCTGCAACACCATTAGCAGACTGCATTTTGGTCATCAAAATAGGGCCCACAATCTTTATTTATATTTATTTATATTTCTACTCATGCATAAAAGTAATTTCATTATAAAGCTATCCATCAAACACACTGCTTGCCTGCTTAATGTCCCATTTAAATACTTACATGATATGTAAACAACTATAAGGAAGGCAATAAAAAAAGTTGCCCATTATATGCAGGAGCCAATTAATTATAGCCGTATCCATGGAGGTTAATCTATTCATGCATAAACACTGCTGGAGCCGAGCAACTTCTGTTTTTGCTTGATACCAAACATTAAGCTTGTATTTCCTTATTGTTCTTTCAAACTTGCTTCCAAACTTGATAACATTCAATCCTCTCCAAACTCTTTTCGTTTTTTTGTCTAATTCTTTTGTACATGTGTTTCTGAACGGATAACCGCATTCCTTTTTCAAAAACAATTCAAAATGGTTATTTACTTACAGAGGCTTTCTTTCGTCAAACCTCATCAGCTAAATCAACACCCACACACAGAAAAAAAATCATACAATTAAACAGAAGCTTGCTGCATGACTTCATTTCAGCATCCCCTTAGTCTTTGTATTTCTCCATTGTGAAATATTCCTTTGGGCATTCTCCTCTATCTCAGCTCTGGTGGCAGAACTTATGCCGCTCTCAGCAGAACAAAAATTGGTTTTTTAATATAATGAAATGAATGACCTCATAGCCTTCAGCCAGAGTACTTGTCGCACAACAAATACAATGTCAAAGCAGCACTTTATCTGATGAATGAGGGCAAATTGTCCTACATACAGTATTTGTGGAAGAAATGGAAAAGAATCTGCCCTCCATCCATTCACAATGAAAACGTATTATGCCCCCAAAGCCATTGTAAGAAGAGCGGCTAAATTGTTGACCAGTGTCCAGGGAGTTTCGGTTCATGTCCACTGGACTGTTGCGAACAGGGCCCGCCCCTGTTATGTGCAGCTTATTTTACCCCATTCATTTTCAAGGGGATCGAGGTGAAGACAGGTGGCAGAACTGCACACAGCGTCATGGGATTGCATTGGCAGAAAAAAGTTGAAAATTCTGAACTTCATTCAAATGATGAACAATTCTTGTAGGCCTCTGCCAGGCAGCAGCCAAATACTATGTCTCCTTTCGTAACATAGCAACCTCTCTCACAATTAACAAATCCAGTTCAGAAAATGTGGCAGGCAGCTGGATAAGTTAACAATGAGAAACGTTATGACTTCACACCGGCTTCATGTGACTTAATATGCTGTCATTTTGGTTTGCATCAATGTGGCAGAGGGGTACAAGAACTACAGGACGGGAAACAGAACCATATTTCAGAAAAGGTAAAGGAAACGTCTTGCTTGGTGGCACTTGGTGGCACAGCATGGGGAAAAAATGTTCCAGCAAGCACACAGCCAAAGGAGTTGCCAGTGAAAGTAAATGTCAACAGGTTATCGACTATTTGGTGCTTGCCTTTTTTGGCAATGATTGTGAATTCCACTAGGCATATTTCAACCCTCTCAAAACAATAAAGAATGTGCTTTAAGAGCTAATCACACCCACAAAGCCTATAAAGAGTGCAGGAGAGCAACTGTGAAAGACCATGCAAAGCTCAATGGGGTCAAGGCGATGACAGATGGCAGCGCTGCGCACAGCTTTATGGGATTGCTCTGGCAGAAAGAAGATGAAAATTCTTAACTGTATTCAAATGATGGACAATTCTTGCAGGCTTTTGCCCAGCGATAGTCAAACACATCTCTTCCTGTAACATGGCAACCTCCCTCACAATTAAAAAATCCGTTTTCGAAAACACAGCAGGCAGCCGGACAAGTTAACAGTGAAATAATGTCTCCTTACCTTTGTAACCAGTGCTTTATGAGGGGTACCTTTATTGCTACCCATTTTAGAAAGTAATTACAATAAACCTCATGAGTTCTCGCTTACTTCCTGTGACCAAATATTTTGTCATCTTCGTTCGCACTAATATGGGAGAGGGGTATGAGAGTGATGGAAGGGGAAAAGGACACATTTCAGAAATGGTAATGTTACACCTCAGCAAAGATCAGGTGTACATGTTCATGAGCACATGTGTTATACTGAGTTAATGTACACATAATACATTATCATCACATGTAATAATGTTTACTTTTAAGTTTGACCAGATGTTTGAATATTAAATGCCAAAAAAAGGTACTTCTGAAATGTTTACATTCTACATACAGCACTTAATACAGGCAAGTTTGCTACTAACTTCAGTATTATGTTGTGTCACATGAAACTTTGCAATATTTTATCATTCAAGGTCACGTTAAATTCTTGAAATAGGTGTTGAAAGGGATCAGAAATCAGTTGCATAATTTTATACTCTTTCTTATGCAGTTTAAAGCGTTTAGATCCAATCGAGAACCGGCCGTCTGACATCATAAATGTCTTTATTTGTTACCCTTTTCCATTCAGAAGATTTTTTTTTTAATTTTGCCATTATTTCATTGCAACTATTGTATATTAAATATTCTTTCTGTCTGATTTAAATGTCTTTATCTCTTGCTGTGATTTAAATAAACATCTTGATAAGAGTTGTCAAATGTATTCATCTTTTTTTTTTACTTTCTGAGAAGATGGTAGACTCAATGTACTGTCCGTACACAAACACTTTTATATTAGTAGTTATAGGAATAGGAAATATATTTACATATTACTGCCATATTGGCTATTACTGGCTATTTGCAACGGGCATAATTTTTCAGTGTCCTGTCCATAGACACCAAAATAACATTTGGAATTAACATTTAATAATTAATTTGTAAATAAGTAATTAATTGATAATTTAATGTCTTACTTAAGGTAAAATGTGTTCATGATGAAAGATCATTAGTAAAATAATCTATTCAAAATTATATTCTTGTCGCCTAACTTATTTAAAATACTACCTATCTAAAAATGTGCCCCAAAATACACAGACATATATCACAATCATCATATACTAAACAGTTTTCATTAAAATCGTTCAAGTGAAGTGTTTGATTTTGCAATCTGGACTTTTAAGACCTCTTGGCAACTCATTATTGCATAATTAATTTTTATCCTCCTGACACAGCTCTTGTACACCTGATCTTGGCTAGGGTGTAAACTTAGCCCTGAACCACTCTGCCAGGTGGAACTAGTGAGTACAGCTTGAGAAAAAAATGTTCCAGTGGACATGTAGCCTTAGGAGTTGTCAATGAAAGTTAATGTTAGCTAACAGATTCTCTATTATTTGGTGCCGGTCTTTCTTTGGAAATGATCACAAACTCCTAGTCGCGTATCTCATCCCTCTCAAAACAATAATTTGCTTTAAAACTTATCTCATAAGTTTTTCTCTTTTTTTTAAGATCATGCCCTCAAGCCTTCAAAGAGAGCGAAAAAGCAATTTTCAAGGACCATGCAAAGCAATGAGAATTACACTGTTTGTTTCTACAGAACACCTCCCAGAAATCCTACCGAGCCTTTATGTACTTCAAAGGAACATTTATTAACAAATTTCAGGTGTCACAGACGCAACCATCAGCACGTTGCAATGTTTGACAGAACATATAAACTTACATTAAGTCTGAAATTCAACATGACTGTTAGGTTTGAGAGTACATGTCTGCGTGTGTTATTCACTGTGGATGCTGAAAGAAGACCGGATTTAAGCTATTGAAGCACATCTGGGTCAACCTGTGGGCCTAGAAGAATGTAAGCTCAAGGACTTCAGCATGAAAAGGCCCATGAACTTTTCTGATTTAATGCTATGGTCACATTACCAGGCTAAAGTGACCAAAATCTGTTTTTTTTTTTGTTTTTTTTTTTTTTGCCTGAATATGACACAGATCTCATGTTTCCAGGGCTGCATGGACGCAAAAAAACAATCTTATATCCAACCCTCCATGCAATATTGAGCCATTTTCATATGTGGTCCTACATTGGATACAAATGTGATACGCGGCCATGAAAACCGAATGAGAAAGGCCAGATCGGAATCCATGTTGCTTTTTGCCTACATACACAGGCTGTGCACTGCCAAAAACTTGAAAAAAGTTAGTCTTCTGGCATTTTTCACCTCCTTGACCTCACGTACGGCTGCCAGGGCAACATCCCATCCATACATTTGCCACAAGTGCGTCCCTGTTCTCGGTTTGAATCAAATTTTAAATACCATGATTGCTCTCATAAATATGACCTTTTTTTGTGTTTAGTCACTCGGATGACTCATGCAAAAACGTGTCAGCAGCTGGGTTTAAATGGAGCCTAATATTCCAATTAGAATCGGTTTAGAAGCCCAAACCGAATAAAAATGCTCCATATAACACCTCAATCAGAATAAACAAGCCAAAACCAAATGGAATTTCATTCGGTTTCTGAGGGGTAGAATATTCCTTTTCCCAAATCGATCGAAACTAAATTTTATTATGTAAACAATGAAACGGAAAGTTGTCTGGCTGCATTCTGTCTGTATATGCTCCGCCTTGACATAAATGCGCATTGACTTTTTTTCACTTGCAAATATCGTGGCTTCTAAGCACAGCAAAGAGAACTGGTCTACGGCGGACAGTTTGTTTTTAATACCAACTCTCAAATAACTGAACATCATCGCACGTGTAGATGGTAGGAAAACAAGAAATACTGAACTGTCTAAAAAAGTTGGCGAAAAACTCAACAAAGCCATAATAGACTGAAACGTCAAACAAATTAGAAACGTCGGAAAATTCTGAAGACCAGCTACTATAAGGCTAAACGGACACAACAGCAAAAATTGATATTTTTTTCATCGACCTGCACGTAATACAGCTGTAAAACGTCTCTTCTGATTAAATGTGGTGGCGCATATAAACACCAGATTGGAATAGACTGCGTAACATGCAAACAGTTGACCTGAAATCTTCAATCAGAATGATTCCAATCAGGATGAAATAAAGTCTGTATGTAAACCTGGCTAATGTGCACATGCCTGTCATTTTGGAGAGTAGATGCGTCCACATTACAACTAGATTCAGATCACTTGAATGTGAAACGTGAAGATAGGCAAAACTGATCTGAGCAACAAATTGAATTGAATTGAATAATGAGGCTTGTAATGTGAACGCAGCATAAGACTCCCGTTTGTTTTTAGTTTTTAGGTTGTTTCTTATCCCGTGCCACAAAGTGGATGGGGATATAGGAGTGAGTGTTGTCCCTCCGCGTGTCGATCCATCCGTCAAGCTCCTCTTCAGGGCCAGAACTCCCAAACCATTCAATATTTCTCAACAAAATTTAATGAATGGAGACATCTTATTGTGTAGATGTGCCTTTTAATACTTCTGTCAGTCTTTGTGTCCGTCTGTCTGCCCATCCTGTGCATTATGTTTCCAGGCCAGATATCAGCCCTCTCGCGACGTTGGGATGTAACAAGAACTAATAGGAATGAGCACTGACAGGAGCGCTGATTAGGATATGCTTTCTATGTAGCACTTGATGATGTAGCTCTTTCTTCGTATATGGAGCTTGTAGGTTGATCAAAAGAGTTTTACACTGACTTCTGGACTGGCTGTGATGATTCTCAGTGTGTTTTTTGTGACCATAGCACCAGTCTGCTTCTGATTGCTTTCATGGGGAGGGAGGCAATAAATAACAAAATGCAAAAGCCTGTATAAAAGGGGTTTTATTTATTCTGGCCAGCTAAAATTCTCCTTGATATGCACTATGCGATATTTCTAAAGATCAAACTGTTTAAATCGTTGAATCATGGGAATCTCCTCTCTGTTTTCATATTCAATACTGCCAGATGCATCAATAACGTAGCTTTATCACCCATTTTATTTTTTCCTACAGCAAGGATACAGTGACACAAATTTTAATTGCTTTTACATCATTTTCAGCACTGATCCCAGGAGGCCTGACCTTTCAACTGCCAGCAGCTGCCTGCAAGGCCAAGAGAGGTCCATTATTTATGAGTGAATGGCAATAACAAATGGTGCGCACTATAGAATTCAGGCATCTCCTCAATCTATTAACAATCCATGCAGAAGTGTGCAACAAAAAGACTTATTGATGACAATATTTTAAGAACAGAGTACAATATCAGCTCGATGAAATCCACATGAATTAACAGCAAACTGCATCTACTCTTACCTGGTGTTAATGATGCGTGCTCGCCATCAGTTTCATTTTATAACCGATTTCCAGGCGTAAATTCCCAAATCCCCACCCAATTATCCTTAAGCTCAGGAACTGGGTGTTTGTTCAGTGCTGATTTTTATAACGCGAAGCACTTATTCTCTCCGTCTGGCCTCTTGTGGCTCTGAGTAAACCTCCAAAACCTGGTCTTCAAATGTCTTACTCAAAGCGCTGCATGCTGGTCTCTGATAAGCACTTGAACTGGCCCCTGGACTCCATGCTGAGGGCTTATCTGAGTATAAAGCTCTATCAGGTCATCAGTCCTGAGCCTGAGTGAACTGAAATACTCAGCAACTTGCCACGCTCTCCCATCGCACTCCATCCCCATGCATGCATGTGATCGCATGCATATGCACTTAAAAACACATACACATCAAATGACACACGCTGAGAGATGCACACATGCATGCAAACTCCCGCTCATGCACACACTAATCACAGGACAGCATTTGCTTTTCTAATTACTAAAGTTCTATGAGCAAATCATGGGAGATTTACACCTTAATTTAATGGAAAGCACTACATGTCATTCTATTCTGTCATATTGTGCTGAGGTGTTATCTTATATTTTTGCGAGTTACACAGGCGGTTATAAACAGAGCTGTACTGACGAAATACAGAATAACATATAATCTGAGCATCTGGAGCTATTTTGAGAGATACTGTTGCTCCCCAGAGTGCCAAACTTTGACACTGCGAGCCAAATTTTCCCTACCACATGCAACACATGCAAGGACTTCTACAACTTCTTCCACATTCCATTAATGGGAGTGGTTCTTCTGTGTCAGTTTTACAGGTTTTGTGACAGCGACAAGTATGGAAGATTAAAAAAGAGTGGTGAACCATGTAAAGGTTCTGGATCAACTTTAGTTCAAAAACTGTGAGCATATCTCATGTAGACAGATTATGCTGATGATTTCCATAGAAATACAAAAATTTGGCAAAAACTGCATGCATTTTTTCATGCTACATCCCAAACTGATAGACGGAGATAAGTTTGAAAATTGTTGAAGTATCCGTTTAAAATGTTTGAGAATTTATTCACCCTGCTTTTAGCCAAGTAGCAAACTTCGAACCAATTTGCTTGTAAACAACCGTCGCTTTTCTGCATGCTTATTTCAAATGCAATCATCATTGAATTACCTGTTTGCCAGAGGAATGTTCAAAATGGGTGTCTTTCTGAAGATTTCACAAAATTTGCAGTCTTTCCATTCACCTTTCCTAACTGTTTTGGAATATGTTGCAATCATTAAATTTGAAATTTGTGAGTATTTATAAAAATCAATTCAGTTGCGGTGAAAACTCAAATTGTTTTTTTTTTTTTTTTTTTGTGATGCTGTCATGGCTCCGTGTGAATCTGGGCCAGGTTTTGCCGTTTTTTTTTTTTTTTTTTGTCTCTTTTGGAGTTTCAACCCCATACACAGGCAGAGCAAGCTCACCCCACCTGGGCTGCATTTGAAGAGTCAAAAAATTGCGTCCTATAGTCTAATTCCAAACCTCTTCTCTTTAACCTTGATGGGAAACATCATGAGCTAAAGGAAAGGTGTGAACGGGAATTCATCACAGATTAGGAAGACAACTGTTCTGCAAAAAAAAAAAAAAGAATCCGAATGCACTTATACCAGACGACATGATCATGCATCTCGTGCCTGTCATGTTTGTTTCTTTTTGTGATTGGCCGGATGAATAGTATTCGCTTTAAATATTTCTGCCGCACAGAATTGTGGGATAGCCTTATCTCCTTTCATCTCAGAAAGAATGGTTCAGTGGACCCTATGCTGAAGCAGATAAGTTCTGAAGCACCTTTCCATAATATTTAGAGAATTCAAACACACTTATCATGGCTGCCACATACATATTTATAAATATTTTTTTAGGAGTTGGGAACTTTCCTAAACAAAAAAGATTCGAACACAGCCCTGCACTTGATCTGGAAATTAGCTCAGCATATAAGGCCTGGTAAGGTGAGTTTCAGAAAAGCTCTTTTTTTTGTAACTTCTGTTTGAACCATTAGCTGCAGCACTTTGGGGAGGTACATTGTTTAGTTTTGATGTTTTTTTTTTTTTGTTTGTTTGTTTTAGTCTTTAGTTTTATATGGTAATGTTTGCAGGGGTGTGCTGCCATTTATTGTCCCTCATTTTCTCCTGTTTATTTTGTGTTGATAGTGGGTTAAGGATTGTGTGTTTTGTCTTGTTAGACTTGCCTTTTCATTTGGAAGCATAGCAGGGTGTTTTATTTATTATTTTGGCCTTGGCCGCCCTGAAGACTATTTTCCCTTGGTTGGCTAGTTTGCCTTCATTTATCCCCCTTCGTAAATAAATTGCCTGATTATGTCATTCAGCATTCCTTCCTGCCATTTACATTACTCCCTCTTACCCTACATCCATCATAGGTTTGTGCCTGATGTTTTAACTAAATGTAAATGAAAGAGAATTTACAAATCACTTAATTATGTCAATATTTACAGTTTGCATACAGTCTCAATTCGTGTGGAAATGAGATTAAAGGTGAATCCAGACATGAATAACAATTTGACAAATCTGCCGCCTCCCCTGTACATCATGCGAGCAGTTCAGCTTTTTGCTGCTTTTTGCTGTATCTTCCCTGCGACTTGCTGCCAAAATGCAATTCTGGAATTTAAAAAAATACTTATTACCTTTTCCAAGGGGTTAGTGAATGTTATGTTTTGCCATCTCAGTCGGCCATTGAGATATCTCAAAGATTTTTTTAATGGATTAACATGGAACTTTATTTAAAGGTTTACCCTAAGTGATAGGAGGAGTTGATTTAAATGGGACTTAAGAAAAACTCATTTTATCTTTTAACTTTTGCACATAAATTTCAGTATCTACAGTGCCTACCACCCCACAAACTGTGAAATAAGACAACCTAGTCAATTTTTTTGAGGGTTACCTTTTTCATGAAACATGGATTTCAGCATGCCATTTAGATTTGGCACCCCTTCCTATGTCACATGCTGGCTCATGAGAATTATTCCGCCCCTGATTTGAATATCTTCCCCTGATTATCTCCACCTACGGCTTGAAAACTACTTTTGAGGAGGTGCAACAATTTCTTTGCAAGTGCGGGACCAGCCGGCATTATGTCCCTGTGAAGAGTGTAGCACGGAAACTGCTTTGTTGTTGACTGCAAAGATCAGCACTCATCAGAATTTAACAATAACCTCGGACTGTGCAAAGCAGGGCTGGCAACAACAGATTAACCAGGACCGATTATGCTTTCCGGAAAAGACAAAGAAGCAGCAGATTTGATTCATTTTCAAGGAGAGTCTGTACTTTGCCAGGTAAATAGTTCCAATTTGTCTTGATATTTAAACTTAATTCCATCTGTATTGTTCGTGAAATTAGTATGGTTTAGTTGTCAATGTAGCTGGCCACTTTCAAAGCTACTTAGCAAGCATGCAAGCATTACCTTTCCACAGTCATTATTTAGTTTATTAGCTAGCTACAGAATTGGTTGAGAAACCGTTGCTTGTTTAGCCAGATACAATATACAAGAAAGCAACAGATGGAATTTCTAGTTGACTGTTTTTAATGGAATTTAGTCGTGGAAGAGTAGCGCAGCCATTCACAGTAAATGGGATGTCAGCTAACAAATGCTACAATACAGATGCTAGACATGGATCATCCTTAACACAACAGACTGAATTCCAAGTGTTGTTGAACTTTTATTGTGGCTGCATGTCGCAAATCTCCGTGAATATATCTATTATCCTCGCTTAGCCTGGAGACGTTACCTTTCCATTCTCATTGCATCGTTTATTGGCTAACGAGCTACTTATTCTGTCATCTGTATTTACAGACTCACCAGTAGCTGGGGGATTTTGAACAAATTAAAAAACAAATTTGATAGATAATTTAGTTCAATTTCACCCAACAAATCCAGGCATGATTACTGCCTGCCCTGTTTAATCTAACCATCGATTAAATAGAGCCCATCTGGTGATGTGGAGTAGGCAAAAAGCAACACATGACGCCACTATCTAAAGAAATTCAGGAACAGATGAGAGTCATTGACATGTATCAGGCTGGAAAGGGTTACAAGGCAACTTCCAAGGCTCTGGGACTCCAGTGAACCGCGATGAAAGCTATTGTCTACAACAGGGGTGTCCAATCTAATCCACAAAGGGCCAGTGTGGGTGCTAGTTTTTGTTACACCCCGACACTAATACACCTGATTCTACTCGTCAAGGTCTCGATCGACCCCCCCGATCAGTTAATTAGTGGCATCAGGTGTTGGGGCAATGGGATAAAGCAAAAACCTGCACCCACACCAGCCCTTTATGGATAAGATTGGACACCCCTGGTCTACGAATAGAGATACCTTAGAACAATGGTGAACATTCCCAGAAGTGGCCGGCCCAGCACAAGTCCTCCAAGCGTGCTTCGAAAACTCATCTAGGAGGCCACAAAAGAATCCAGACTAACATCTAAATAACTGCAGGCCTCACTTTTATTAGCTAAAGTCAGTGTTCATGATTCCACAATCAAAAAGAGACTGGGTAAAAAAGGCATCCATGAAAGAGCTCCAAGGGACAAACCCCTGCTTACTGAAAACAACACAAAGGTTTCTCACATATTTGCCAAAAAACATCTTCATGATCTCCAAGGCTTTCGGGATGATATTTTGTGTACTAATGAGACCAGATTGGAACTTTTTTGGAAATCTTGAGTCGCATCACATTTGGCAAAAAGCAAACACAGCATTGCAGCATAAGAACATCATCCCAACAGTTGAACACGGTGGTGGTAGTGTGATGGTCTCGGGTTGCCTTGCTGCTTCAGGACCTGGGCGACTTGCCTGAATCGATGGAACCATAAATTCTGCTCTCTATCAGAGAATCCTGAAGGAGAGTGTTCATCCATCACTTCATGACCTAAAGGTCAAGCGTAGTTGGGTTATGTAGCAGGACAACAATGCAAGTACACAAGCAAGTCCCCTCTAAATGGCTCAAAGGAAAATAAATGAAGGTTTTCATGTAGCCTAGACAAAGTCCTGATATGAATCCGATTGAGATGCGGTGGCATGGCTTTAAACAGGAAGTGCATGCTTGAAAACCCTCCAATTCGCTGAATTAACATAATTCTGCAAACAAAAGTCAGCCAAGAAACCCCATCAGCAATGTGAGACACTCATTACCAGTTAATGCAACTATTTGATTGCAGTTGTTGCCGCCAAGGGTGGAACAACCACTTTTCATATTAATGATATACGTCTTGAATAACTCTTTACCTTAGATCATTTAAAAGCTGCATTTTGTGTTTACTCACATTGTCTTTGTATTATATTAAAATCAGTCGGATGATCTGAGACATTTCAATACGACAATTATGCAACAATAGAAGAAATTGGGACGGGAGTAAATACTTTTTCACAACGCTATAGCTGCAGTCCATTTTAGGCTCTTACTGGTGAAATGAGAAATACTGTAGGCTGCGCTTCAGTTCAGTTCAGTTCAGTTCAGACATAGAACTCAAAAGTCATGCACGGATGGCCATTCATTACCAACAAATACCAAGTATTGCCTTCTGTGACCTTGTTTGTAATGACACTGCCACAAGTACCTACTTATTTACATGAGCCCCCATGAAAAAAGTGCTACACCCTCCAGCTACTCCCTAAACCCTCTCTGCCAGGTTGTTGCAATGTAGTGCTGAGAAGTGACCAGTTAGTCATTGTGGCTGGTGGAAATTCAGAATGTATGCAGCAAACTGTCTATGCACACAATGTTAAACCTAGTGCAAGCAGTAAAATGTGGCCCTGTGTGTCTAAAGTTAGCCTTTCCAGGGTTCCCACACTTTTTTACTAGTGATTTTTCAAAACTTTTCCAAAACTTTTCCATAATATTTTACCTAATTTCCATGACTTAGTTTAAAATAGGTAAGGCCAATAATAGCGAACAAAGAGCGCCATAATGAGCTTCTACAGTGTGCTAAGCCCTAAGCAGTGTAGCACAAATGTAGCATGGAGAATGGAAGGGAAGCTGTGTCTATCTACCACCTATCCTAGGGCATCACACAATGGCATAAGGACCTATGGCACCATTCTTGTATTTTCTCAATTATATTTAACAAACAAACAAACAAACAAACAACAATACTACCCTATAAAGGCTAAGTGCAGTAACTACGCAATAATTTAAACAGTTAAAAAAAATGGCTTCAGAGTTTGTTCTCTGTCCCAACAAATAAATAGTCAGCTCTTTTATGGCAGATTATGATTAACTGATTCACCATGGTATAATTTCTGTCCAAATAAATCCTGACCTCAATATACTTTCAGGCCCAAAACTGAGTCACTCACATTTTACCCAATATGTAGTTACTGCACTTAGGCTTTGTAGGGCAGAATAAATAACCAAGTGCTTCATTTAAATGCTCAAGAAGGCAAAAACATTGAAGAGGTAACAAACAGATGGCATTTAATATTTTCTGAGAGAAATGTTGAACAATTACAAATTATTATTTAGAGCAGTGGTTCTCAACCTTTTTTGAGCAAACGCCCCCCTGACCTTACCATGATCCTCAGATGACGATCTGGCAGATTTATTATAAGCATAGGAGACGTGCTTGATAAGGAAAAAAAAAAACTAACATTAAAATCGGCTGTAATAATTAATAGGCCTAATAGTAATAATAGTAGTATATATTTGTAATAATAATAGAAGGCCTATATATTTTATAATAGCTAGTATATTGTAATATTAGTTGTACACCTTTTGCTGTTCAGTACGAGAAAATACTCATTAATTTGTGTGAAATGGCGACCAATTTCACCAAGAAACATTCATCAGCGCCAAAAATCGAACATTTGCGTGCATCAAAAAGTCCACGTTCAGAAAGTAAAAATCCTCCCCAGAACTTTGTTCCAACCACCAGGATTTACTTTTGACAGGAGATAGAGCCGATATGAGTGATAAGCTCATTCTGTGGGAGGGAGAAAAACCGAGCTGGATTTTTACTTTCCGACCCCTGAATTTTCCACCTCTGCAGCAGATTCATTTACGTCATTGGCATTTTAATCACTCCTTTTTAACAATCTTTAGCGTCACTCGGCACACAATACAGCAAAAATACTTTCATTTGCGTTAAGATGAAAGGCATTAACACCGTCTTTAAAGTCATTTACGACAATCAACGAACACTAAAGTGCATTTAACATTTTTATCACACCGTTTGACTATCAATACCATTTCTGGACCGTGTTAGTGCGGATAACACAAATATTCACGCGACTGTACAAACAATTGCTTTCTTAACATTCAATCCACAAATCTTTTTTTTTTTTTCAATTGAATAGTTAGCCCATATTTTGCTCATTGTTGCACAGTAATTATCAAATTGAGAGCATACCTAATCTTACACCACACTGACGATGCAATAATGAGCCAAATGTAGGCTACTGTTAGATTGAAAAAAAGATTTTTGTGAATTGAACGTTAAGGACGTTTGTACAGTCGCGTGAATATTTGTGTTATCCGCACGAACGCGGTCCAGAAATGCTATTGAAAGTCAAACGGTGTGATAAAAGTGCTAAATGCACTTTAATGCTCGCTGATTGTTCCAAATGACTTTAAAGACGGTGTTAATGCCTTTCATATGAACGCAAATTGAAGTATTTTTTCTCTATTGTGCGCCGAATAACGCTAAAGTATGGAAGCCCAAAGTGGACAATATTCAAATGAAAATGTAATCCCACTATTGCATTATAATTTTCCACTTATGAATGAGTTATTTGAGACAATATTAAATTGAAAATGTATTAATCTAATTATCACTTTCATTTTCACATACACATATGGGAAATCTATGACTATATTCAAATGATAATGAAAAGATGATTGACATTTAATTTTTCAAAGTCATGCTCCATAATACAGTGGACAATATTCAAATGCAATAAGCAAAACAGCACCCCCAGCCTATTGCATTTACATTTACATGTCATCACGCTCTTTTAGGGTCAACATGATAATGAAAATGCTGTTTTCTAATCACTTGGAAATAATAATGATATAATAATGATGACGACATTTGACATTTCATTTTCAAAGACTTATCCTGCAATACATGGGACAATATTCAAACGCAGTAAGGGAAACAGCGCCTCCCAGTCCATTGCATTTTCAAATACATGTCACCACGCTCTTTTTGGGACACAATGAAAATTAAAATGCAATCTGTCAGCATCTCATCAAAGGCGGGTCTTCGCTAGGGCGTCACTCATTAGGGGCGGCGAGCGGAAACCATGTTCCTTATTTGCATACCAACCAATCAGCTTCTGGGTAGCGCTTGTACGCACAGAGGCTTACTGATAATGTCATGATGGCTGGGCTGCTATGAATTGTGCGCCATCGCGCATTAGGCTGTGTTGCGCTTTGGATGTAGTCATCTTGGCAGCTAGTATGCTAGCTAACGTTAACTAAGGAAAATATTTGTAAATGATCATCACATTAAAGCGATATGATTTGATTTTTGCCCCAACTCTATTAACTGAGCTAGCTGTAATATGCATGAACTTATCCGAGGCTTCGCGGCAGTGTTGTGCAACTGCAACCCAAGTGTGCTTGCAGATTTCTGAGACGTTAGCTAGCTTGCTAGTGAGTCTAAAAAGCAATCGCTTAGGTACAGCTAGCTAGCTATGATGCCTACTGGAGAAGCTCTTAGAGCCCTGATTTGTCACTTTAAACGCCATCTACATTTTTTACCCTCTTTCACCATTGATTAGCAGCTTCTTTTACCTAAAGAACAAACTGACAGTTCAGCCTGAGACATGTTATTTCATAGCTAGTTAAAGCAGCATTATCCTTCCATGCGTGCTATAGCGTATTACATTACTCCAGATGAAACGCTATCCGTCTTCCGACCCTGCTGGCGCGAGTTAGAAAATGTTTGTCATCATTTTTATACTTAATCGCTGTGATTCGGTTTTGCTAGCTGGCGATTGCTCTTGTGCTTGCCGAGTTGCAAGTTCGCCACTCCTGAAACATGCACAATGTATGCATCATGCAGAACGGTCCGATAAACGGCCAGCAGTCAGGCTGCCGCTGTTCCTAGTTCCCAAGCCACGTAGCAATGGGAGGAGTTTTGATGACTGGCTGAAAACAATGTTCCTCACTTGCTAGCTTAACCTGCTGAAATATGAACTTCTTTGATATGTTTGGCAGTGCTTTTGTACGTCCCAAGAGTGCCATCAGATTTCTGGGAGATTTAAATGGATAGCTCATTACCTGGCTAGCTCAAGAACAATCTGCAAGCACAAGAGCAATCGCTGTCGGCTAGCTAGCTTGTGAAGCTAGGGCAAAAACCGAATCACAGTGATTGAGTATAAAAATGATGACAAACATTTCCCCTAACTAGCGTCAGCAGGGTGGGAAGACGAATAGCGTTTTATCTGGAGTAATGTAATACGCAATAGCACGCATGGAAGGAAAATGCTGCTTTAACTAGCTATGAAATAACATGTCTCAGGCTGAACTGTCAGTTTGTTCTTTAGGTAAAAGAAGCTGCTAATCAATGGTGAAAGAGGTCGTGTGTGCGAGATGGCGTTTAACGTGACAAATCAGGGCTGTAAGAGCTTCTCCAATAGGCATCATAGCTAGCTAGCTGTACCTAAGCGATTGTTTTATACACACTAGCAAGCTAACTAACGTCTCTGAAATCTGCCAGCACACTTGGGTTGCAGTTGCACAACACTGCTGCGAAGCCTCGGAAAAGTTCATGCATATTACAGCTAGCTCAGTTAATAGAGTTGGGGCAAAAATCAAATCATATCGCTTTAATGTGATAATCATTTACAAATATTTTCCTTAGTTAACGTTAGCTAGCATAGCTGCCAAGATGGCTACATCCAATGCGCAACACAGCCTAATGCGCGATGGCACACAATACATTGCAGCCCAGCCATCATGACATTATCAGTAAGCCTCCGTGCGTACAAGCGCTACCCAGAAGCTGATTGGTTGGTATGCAAATAAGGAACATGGTTTCGCCGGCGCCCCTAATGAGTGACGCCCTAGCGGAAGACCCGCCTTGATGAGACGCTGACAGATTGCATTTTAATTTTCATTGTGTCCCAAAAAGAGCGTGGTGACATGTATTTGAAAATGCAATGGACTGGGAGGCGCTGTTTCCCTTACTGCGTTTGAATATTGTCCCATGTATTGCAGGATAAGTCTTTGAAAATGAAATTGCAAATGTCGTCATCATTATTATATCATTATTATTTCCAAGTGATTAGAAAACAGCATTTTCATTATCATGTTGACCCTAAAAGAGCGTGATGACATGTAAATGTAAATGCAATAGGCTGGGGGTGCTGTTTTGCTTATTGCATTTGAATATTGTCCACTGTATTGCAGAACATGACTTTGAAAATTAAATGTCAATCATCTTTTCATTATCATTTGAATATAGTCATAGATTTCCCATATGTGTATGTGAAAATGAAAGTGATAATTGGATTAATGCATTTTCAATTTAATATTGTCTCAAATAACTCATTCATAAGTGGAAAACTATAATGCAATAGTGGGATTACATTTTCATTTGAATATTGTCCACTTTGGGCTTCCATACTAAAGAATGCCCAAAACTGAATGATTAAAATGCCAATGACGTTAATAAATCTACAGTATGCGGGTTTGAGATGAGAGCCCGCATACTAAACCCTAATTTAGAGTGTATTATCCTTGCTTGCGTGCATTGTTCGCAGAATCTCGGGGACGTCGTCGAGTTAGCCAAGTTGACGCTGTAAATGACGCTGACATGACATGTAACCATTAAAGACAGTAACCGAGGAAAGGTTTAATAGAAAAGCTAACCGAGGAAAAGTTTCATAGAATAGCTGTCTTTTGTGAGATTTTCTTTTCGTATGAGCGATATGCAAAATTGTCAGTGCAATCGTCTGTAGGAAGCCCAGTGCTTATCGCAGTAGGCGGCAGAAAAAAATGTTTCTTACAAAGCTGCAAACTAATCGTTCTCAATAATGTGCACATACTTTTTTTGAGAATATTTTCATTTTATAATATCTGCACATCATACTTGTTCTGATGGAAAAATACTTGAACTGCCCTCAGAAAGTGTTTACGAAGTGACAATAAAGGATCCAGGTTTTGGCCCACGGCATAACGTACACTTTTCTGGTGAACACGGTGAAATGGAAGCTTTCAGTGTAGCCTGCATGTAAAGAGAAAGTTAAGGTCGACGTCCACCTTTTGACACCACAGTAGCCGCTAAACTAGATATTATTATCGAAGTGACTTCGCACTTATTTAAGTGCGTCCAAGCACAAAAATTGATCGAAATTCGCGTTAGACGTGTGGCTAAGATGCACATGCTCCATTGCCCACACTTATTTTAAGTGTGTCCAAAGCTAATTTTTTTCTTCTTGGCCAAACTTAATTTAAGCGGTACTTTTTCTAAAAAACTGGAATGGTCATCAACTGGCGCACTTATAAGTGTGGCCAAGAAAAAAATTCAGCATTGGCCACATAGAAGTCAGTGTAATAACATCGGCCTATTATTCAGTTGTGTGGGCGAGTTCTATCAAATTAAGCTATCTGTCAATGACGTATGTTGTATTGCTACATTATATGAAAAGGAAATTTGAAAAAAAAAAACGCAAATTGGTGGAGTTAATGAGGTTTTTTCCCCCAAGATCATCAAAATCACTTTGTGCAAGTTTTCTCAAACGTAGGCTATAACAAACGCCACAGTCATGAACCAAAGTGTACATTGTTTAAGATATTGCGCATGTTCGTATAGAATTACTATTTTGAAATTTTGCGTGATTAGTGAAAAAATTAACAGTGTGTTTTAAGTCAGAATTGGGGTCCTTTACTTTTGGTCCCATTTTCTTGGAAAATCAAAAATCGGCGTTTATACGAACATGCATCGCAATAATGTCGAAACAGACACGCTTTAAAAATACATAAAATATGTTATTTGGAATGAGAGAACTTGCGGGAGAATTTCAAAGCAAATAGTGAAGATATTTTTCGTACACTCCGTTCTGCCACAATCGGGAATCGGGTTTCTTTGCGGTCTGATCAATTTACGTGCATGACGTGTTCATCGAGCTGAAAAAAAAAAACATTGAGTTTCGCATCAATGGGTAATCAAACAAAAAAAAAAAAAAAAAAAATGCCAGGATGGAAATGAAATATTTTTGAACAGTGTATAATGCAGGAAAATGACTTGGAGAGAAACCAATTGGGCCATAGATGGACGTCGACCATAAATTCCTAAATAAAGTTGTGTGTTTGTATTGAAATCTTATTATATTCACGTTATTTCATTCATTATTCTGATTGACACTGATGCTATTATTACACTAATTTGAAGCGAGGCAATGGGAAAATTCAACTGGCGTTATTAGAAAAACGGTGCCCCTCAGGGGCGCTGTGCAAGCCAAATTTTTGGGTGGGCACAGCTTAGCTATACTGTACAATTACTGCCCTTCAAATTCCGGCGAACAGCGTATCAAGTAACCATGTGCATAGAGGGTATACAGCATGCGCGTCAAAAGGTAAACAAAAGCATGTGCTTGATTCTTATTGGCTGTAAGCTAATGAGATAAAGTTGGTATTAAGAAGTCCGGTGGGAAAAAAATCGCTGCCAGCCAACTACCTGCATATGTAATCTACGCGTATCACGAAACGTCATGCTAGTTTCAACGGTGTCGCGTTCGATTTTAAATAATAGCTGGTAGTTTTGCGGTAAACTCTAGACATCTTTTGGGGATTTAGTGAACATATTATAAGCATTAGGCAAAGCAGTGTATTTTTCCAAACCTTTCCAAAACCGTTAGTTAATTCTATAACTTTTCCAGACTGGAAAACAGGTTTTTCAAATTTCATAACTTTTCCAGGAATTTCATGACCGCGGGAACCCTGCCTTTCATTCTGGGGGGCCACGAGGTCTGCACATTTTCTTAGCATCTGAGCTACACAGAAATTGATCAGCTGAAGTTGTTCATTATGCAGTTAACCCTGAGTCTGACTTCTTTGTTTTGAGTCAAAAACAAGTATGTGGGTCTCCGGGAACAGGACTGGGATGACTACTTTAATGTTACATCCACATCCTCCTGCTCAAAGTTGCTAGTGTGTCTCTGAAAATATTTATGGATGACTTCTTGCCCCTTTTTTTGTCCAAGAAGTGAGAGGTTAATATATTCAATCTGTCTTAATGGGTGTGGGGAAAGGCAAAGTTTCATAAAGGAAGTTACATTCCTCAGTGTGTGAATGGTCTGCCCAAATGTGAATATATTATTGCACAATTGAAAAATAATAACAGTAATGAATGGGTCTGAATATTAGAATAATTAATCAGACCAGGCTGGAAAAAATCTTGAACATTTGCAGCTTCTTCTCCCAAAAGTGTATTACGTTAGTGCTGTCGTGCTATTGCCTTATTGCCTGATTGAAAAGTTCAAGTCAAAAAAGCAATGTGTGATTCATAGTTTTATCAAAAAACAGAATATTAACAAATAATGCAGTTAGCAAGAAAACAGTTTTGCTTCTAGGTATATCTATATAATTTCCATTACACAAAGAAACAGTTGAACAAGTGACATTGACAGGTTTACTCAATCCCCGCATGCATTTTTTATAGATTTATGTTTTAAGTTCAGCGTCCACCATATGGATGGGTATTTCAAGGAATAGTCAAGTTTCAGATCGTCCCACAACACACTTGACCCTGAGGAAAATGATGGTCCTCAGTGAGAAAATACTGGATACCGGATCTCTGTTTCTATCCCCTGCTATTATTATGGCTCTGCTACAATAAGCACCATATGGTGAGCAGAGGTTGCCAAAAGGAAAAACAATTCCTGCACTCTTTAATTGAATTATCCATCATCACCATAATAAGTGTGCTATCATGCTGTTCTTAAAGATGCCAAGAGAGGGGTTCATACACACTAGTAGCTGTCCTTGAATATCTATGTAGGGGTGACTTTTATTTACACATTAATATACAGTATAGCCTAATAAATCTAACATTTTTATGGATGTAGAAGCTTTTTTCTTTCAGCATTCACTTCTTTGATATTCTGTTGACTACCTTAGAAATTGTGCTAATTTGTATTCCTTCAATTGCCTTCATCTAACTGTGAGTCCGCAAGTTTGAAACTTGAGCACTCTGCCCTTTTAACAGGCACCAAGTCAACTTTCAGTTTGACTGTAGAAAAGGACACCATGTTACTCAGAATCTATTAAACTGGGAGGTTTTATTTTTCAATGATTAAGGCACCCCATATGGAACGAGGCTGCATCAAGTACTAGGAGAAATGAGCAGTCGACTGCAAGTTGCCAGAGGTTAAAGGAACCAGTATGTTCACCTGCTGCAGTCAATATAACTTGTCGCTGAGAGGTTCTATCCTCTGGCCCAAAAATCAAGCTGTCAAGAGAAGTTTCCACATGCTGTTTCAATATTTTAATGATCCCTTTTCCAAGCCAAACAAGGTAAATGACAAAATTGAATCCTTTCAGGTCGTGCATGAATTGCTGGTTTTAGGGCCTTTTTAAAAGAGCGCAAATTTCACACTGTAAACTTAACTTCACAGACACTTAACTGCAGGAAGAAAGGAAGTGAGTCCCCTGTAGAATATGGCAGTTGCCTTTTCATGGTCACTGGAGCAACAACTAGACAGAGAACAAGAAAATCCTACAGAGCAGAGCTAGCTCTGTGATTAGAAAGCTTGCTGGCTAACCTTTCCTTCTTATAAAATCCATTAGCAGTGATTTAACTGAGTGTGTAAGTATGAGTTTTCTTGTGTGTATTTATAGTATATTTACTATTTGTACCATAAATTATGTGATCCATCAACATGGAAGACAGAGTGGCACAGCTAAATAATGTGAGTTTAAAACAAGATGAAAAACCAGCCATTTCTCTGTTTCTCTGTGCCGACGCACCCAAGTTCAGAGGATATTTTTTTGCCTTTATTAGGTGCAGTTCCACAGCATTTTGTAGACTTTCCAGTTTAAAACAAGACACAGTCAGATATATCGGAAAATGCACTTCCTTTAATGGCTGTGCACGGTTCAGCAGAATGTAAACACTGCCTCTGGATATCGCAATTTCTGGTTGGATGTTAGAACTTTTGGCAAAACAACAATGTGACACATTGCAAGCTCACAGACATCAAATATTTTGAGCTAATTATCGATGGTTCTACCACTGTAACATATTGTATGCTTCGGGGCCAAGCAGCAAAGCTGCGAGGGCACCCATAGAGTTCCTACTTTTTATTACTCATCTTGTTCCAGCGAGGGTGTCTATAGCAGCCTCTAGAACTGTACAGTAGCATGCTTTGAAGCTCGGCACTCTGATTGGGGACAGTTTTATGTCCCCGGCTTGAGCGCTCAAGCACCACTGAGTCAAAGTTGAAGATGCATTTATGAAAGTACCTTTTGAACTGCATGACCGATTTTCAAAACTGAGGGACCATTAAATTCCTTGGATCAAGTCGAGTTCTGTGCACCCAATGGTTACACCTCAATTCTCTTATTTGATATTTCTTTACTCCTCGATCCTTGCTTGAACGGTATTCCAGATCTACCTCCTTGCAAGCCATCGCATTGCTCTTATTTCTGCTGCAGGGAGCAAGGAGCAGGCTCTGAGGAGCCATGTGTGAGGATACACAACAGCAGCCTTTCTTGAAGACATTCAGCAGAGAGCCATGAAGTCAATCGGTAGCAACAGACAGTGGCAGCAGATCAAAGTTGCGCAGCACCATCAAAAATGGATGTTGCTTGAACATGACGCTTTGGAGGAAAGGACATTCCATTTCCCTAAACACGCTTCATCACTGGAATTGTATTCATTAGAATGAATATCATACAATTATTTTGTAGACATGGCAAAATATCCAGTAATACAAATGGGAGTGGGAATGTCACAGGCAACTGCCATTTGGAATGTGAAAGGGCCTGATCTTTAAAGTGCGGGACAGCACATTATTTAATTTACAGCTTTCATCACTGGGTAAATCCCGATGGGCAGAGATAATTCTTCCCTGTTGCCATTGATGTTCTCCTCCTTCCCCATAGTTCTCAGCCTGTTTGGACACAGTTGTTAATTGGAAGTGAAAGGTACTGGCTGTCAGTCTGAGATGGATCTGATAGTAGATCACCAGCAGCTTGTCAGCGCTGCCTCGGGGATCCAGTTTGCTTTACTTACTCATCAACGCCATCACATCAATTCCAGACATGCCCTCTCATATCGCTCCTCTGCCAGAGAACCCTCACAAGGGCATGCTGATTTACAGCCGATCAGACTTCTTGCATACTGCTGCTGTTAAATTTTCTGTCTTTAAAATTAACACAAATGCCAGTATTTTTAGGGGGAAAGAAAGTTTAATGGCTGGTTTTGTGCTCAATAACAATTAAAGACAAATTGCCAAAGAAAACGATGTGCAAGAAAATAAAATAAGGCCATAAATTAGATAGGAATCGTCTCATTTGAGGATTCCCTTTGGCATTAAAGAAAATAGCTGCTTGCTTTTCTGTCCTCTTGATTTCTTGTTTATAGTTTGTGATATTCTCAAATGGAGATTATGCTTTTTTTATTTCTTATGCCAGGGAATATCGGGAGAGTGCAATAATTAGAGGAAGAAAATGGCTCAAAACTCCACATACTGTATAACTGGTGAGGGAATTACCATTTTGTAATTTGCAATTCAACATGGGAGGTTATACACATAGGTATTCGTAAATTATTCTGGATAAAGCCATGACTCCTTAATTCTGGTGAACTCTGTCATTAATGCTGTCTTGCAGCGGATCCCCCCTGAAGCGGTGGTAGTTCGGTGACAGCAGTCACCAAAATATGAAATACAGGGCATATAATGTCTAAAACAGTGCGTGGATTTTTTTTCTGTCGCACAAAACACAAACTGTAATTGAACAGATGTTTGAAGTGCTGAAAATGCGCTTCAGATGTTTGGATACAGAAAGTCCTACCTGGGTTGACCTCTTACCTGCAATTACCTGAAAAACAAATTTTGAATTTGACCTGATCCATTAATACAGTGCCTGCTGTTTCGTTCCTATTATCAAATACAAAACCGCGCATTTCATTTGAACTGGCTTTATTCAGGGGTGTAAAATCCAGGGGTCAGAAAGTGAAAGTCCTGCCAAGTTTTTCTCCCTCCCACAGAATGAGCTGATCACTCATATTGGCTTTATCTCCTGTCTGAAGTAAATCCAAGTGGTTGGAATAAAGTTCTGGGGAGGATTTTTACATTCTGAACCCGGACTTTACACCCCTGGCTTTATTATTATTTACATTTTGGCTGACAAATGAAGTAGCCTTAAATAATGGCAATTTTAAGCTGCAGCAAAAGCAATGGATGACATTGTCATCTCTGTTTAAAATTGATCCAGATTTCTTATATCTGACTCGACCTTCAAACCTCAGTCAAGTGGAAGAAGGTTTTTTATTTATTTATTTATTTAGATTTATTTAAGCAGGGGGCCTGACTGAGACCATGTCTCCTTTTCAGCAGGGCCCTGCATTACAGACAATTAAAATAACAGTTTTCAAGGACATTTGTACAAAAAAAAAAACAATGCCATTATTAAAGGGAAAACATTAACTAAAACAACAACAATTCTCTTGACAAAATAATTTGATCAGAGTTTTAAAATGTCCAAAAGGAACCAGTTCTTTCAATTTCAGTTCAGCTTGCAACTGGTTCCAGGTATGTGGGACATTATAATAAAAAGCTGTCTTATCAAGCTCTGTTCTTACACGAGAAACATTGAGACACAATAAGTCCTGTGACCGTGTCCCATGGCAACCCACTCGCTGCATAAGTAGACTAGCTAGATAAGGAGGGATTTTCATTAAAACACATTTATAAACAAATAAAAACCAGTGGTAGTCACGTCTTGCTTTCAGGAGGTTCTTTTCACTCCTGTTGGATATTATTTTTTAATCATTTTAATATATTATTTTAACTTCTTTTGGTCGCTCCCCAGCGGCATGTAATTATGATGATGATGATGATTATTATTATTATTTGGTATTTTTACCGGTACCACTGAATTAATACCTTTATTCATTTGCTTGTTTTATGCACAAGTTGTAATGTCATGTAAAGTTTAAATGTGGCCTGGGTTTTCACTGTTATGAATTTTAAGATCGGGATATGATGTAAATTATTTTCAACAATATTTTATTTTACATTTCTGGAGATCACTGTGATCAAGTTTCCAAACTTTAAGCAATGGTTTGCTTATACAATTTCACTTTGTGCACGAGCAGACCTTCTTTTTCTGCAGAGAGGAGTTTTTACCTGCTACTGAGAAAATCCACCCTCTTTATAGCTATTTGCCAAGATATAAACCTGCCTGGCTTTTAAAGGATTGGTTTATTCATGTTTCACCCAAAACATGCCTATGATTAATTAAAAGATTAAATACAACCCCTTTGCACTATTTGCCTAACTATGTGCCCAGTTCACTTGCTGTTAAACTAGCAAAAATGGATTTGGACACAACCTAAATGCACTAACGCCATGCATTCAGACCGTGCACTTAAAATAGGGCCCTCAGAATTGGGCAAAACAGCTGTTATTTTTTAAATTAATATTATATCTATGCAACTACTCTTTCTTTCATAGTGAATTCAGGTAGTGCTGGATGGTCAAATGCCAAGACAAAATGTTTTGTGTGGAAAAATCAGATTAAATCTGAGTGCATTTGGCTGGTCATGCAAAAACAAGAGCAACGCAAGGCGTGGCATACGCCCCTGACTGAAACAGTTGAAGAACATGTACAGAAAGTGAGTGTTAGGTATCATCTGCTATGTATGACCATTCAGGCCACCAAAAAGCAAAAACCTCCAGAGAGTGTGTTAAAGGATTTCAAGATGGCTGCCGTGGCAGCCATATTGGTCAGTGGAGCGAGCTGAAAATCAATAGGCATCATTTCCTATGTATGACCATTCACCCCCCCAAAAATCATAAACCTCCGTCGAGCGGTATTCACGTTAGAGCGCGACAAAGGATTTCAAGATGGCTGCTGTGGTGGCCATATTGGTTGGTGGAGCAAGCTCAAAATCGATAGGCATCATCCCCTATGTATGATTATTCACCCCACCAAAAATCATAAACCTCCGTCGAGCGGTATTCACGTTAGAGCGCGACAAAGAATTTCAAGATGCCTGCCGTGGCGGCCATATTGGTCGGTGGAGCAAGCTGAAAATCGATAGGCATCATCCCCTATGTATGACCATTTATCTAACCAAAAATCATAAACCTCCGTCAAGCGGTGTTCACGTTAGAGCAAGACAAAGGATTTCAAGATGGCTGCTATGGCGGCCATATTGGTTGGTGGAGCGAGCTCCAAATCGATAGGCATCATCCCCTATGTATGATCATTCACCCCACCAAAAATCATAAACCTCCGTTGAGCGGTATTCACATTAGAGCACGACAAAAGATTTCAAAATGTCTGCTGTGGCGGCCATATTGGTTTTGGAGCGAGCTGAAAATCGATAGGCATCATCTCCTATGTATGACCATTCACCCCACCAAAAATCATAAACCTCCGTCGAACGGTATTCACAGTAGAGCGCGACAAAGGATTTCAAGATGGCTGCTGTGGCGGCCATATGGTCGGTGGAGCGAGCTCAAAATCATAGGCATCATCCCCTATGTATGACCATTCACCTCACCAAAGATCATAAACCTCCGTCGAGCGGTGTTCATGTTAGAACGCAACAAAGGATTTCAAGATGCCTGCCGTAGCGGCCATATTGGTTGGTGGAGCAAGCTGGAAATCAATAGGCATCATCCCCTATGTATGACCATTTTCCTAACCCAAAATCATAAACCTCCGTCAAGCGGTGTTCACGTTAGAGCAAGACAAAGGAGTTCAAGATTGCTGCTATGGCGGCCATATTGGTAGGTGGAGCGAGCTCCAAATCGATAGGCATCATCCCACATGTATGATTATTCACCCCACCAAAAATCATAAACCTCCGTCGAGCGGCATTCACATTAAAGCGCGACAAAAGATTTCAAAATGGCTGCTGTGGCGGCCATATTGGTTGTGGAGTGAGCTCAAAATTGATTGGCATCATCCCCCATGTATAACCATACACCCCACCAAAAATCATAAACCTCCGTTGAGCGGTATTCACGTTAGAGCGCGACAAAGGATTTCAAGATGCCTGCCGTGGTGGCCATATGGTTGGAGGGGCAAGCTGAAAATCGATAGTCATCGTCCCCTATGTATGACAATTCACTCCTGCAAAAATCATAAACCTCCGTCGAGCGGTGTTCACGTTAGAGCGCGACAAAGGAAAGTTTACGACAGGACGCCTGGACGGATGGATGGAAGGGGTGAAAACATAATGCCCCTGACCAACTCTTTCGAGGTCGGGGGCATAAAAATGGGCAGTGACAGAATTCAAATTTTAACAGGGTAAAAAAGTTGCAACAGCGAAAGGTAGGTGTAACAGCTGAGAATGATGGATATTGAGCTAAATGTAGACCCTATGGTTTTTACAGGAGGATGTTGTTCTTATGGCCTGCAATGTATAACTGACAGGGGTAAAGCAAATCCTTCTTGATGTTGAGCTGGGTCTTAAGAGCCAAGACTGAGATAGTTGTCTCAGGGCCTCCACAGTACATATAGCTGAGCCTTTTGCTGTCTCGCATCATGAGGACGGAGTAAGTATGTGAGCATATATATAAATAAACACTTTTCCATTATCATAGTTCCTGACCTTTTAAAGAAAATCTGGTGAAACAGATACCATAAAGGTGTCAAAATACCAATATTTAACACTGAGAATAATATTTAAACACTAGTCACGAGGTCACTGAAATTGTTTTATACAGTCTTTAAAATCAATTGATTCCACAACTCGTCCTTTCAGATCTGAAATAACTGTACTTCCAATTTACTATCAGTGAAATACATTTTACTGAGAAACTGATAACAAGCAAAAATGAGACCAATTAAAAATATTTCTCTTTAAGAAATAAACTTGTGAAAAGAATTAAGCTATAATGGCACTTGAATTGCTTCTTAAAGGGCAGTATAATGCAGTAGATTACTGAATCTATTTATCATCCATATAGCGATGAAATGAAATTTAAATAATTTCTTTGACCATGTATTGTAGTTTAAATTAATATTAATGTATAATGATAAACAGACAGTAATTTGATGATGATATTTAAATGCAACGATAAGCAATTCATTACACAGGGGTATATGCACAAATTTATGTAAATATTCATGGTGTAGGGTTTGTGCTAAAAATGAACATAAATTGTGAGATGAATTATGATCAGAAAGCCCTGCAGATTGAATGAGGGATAGAGCTCCTAGAACCAAGTGTCCTTTTATGTTATCGGTTTCGTTACCAGATAATACATCTCTACATACTTATTTATTTTTACCATGACAGCCTTCCAGATCTTATAATAAAGCGGTCAGTACACTGTTGCATTGGACATCTCAGACACATTTGTGAATTGGCATGGCTCCTGTCAGAATTAGCATTAATTCAACCTGTAAAAATGCACATTGTTGACTAATGTTTAATGGGAATTTTCGATAAGTTTTTCATGTCTATTTTCCTTTGTAATGAACATTGTGGATCTATACCATAACTGAGCAGGGTGAATCTTTCCAAGGTCATTTCACAGAGGTTTCTGTCAGGGCGCCAAATTATTGATCTCTGTCCACAACACAATCTTGTTGTAAATAAAGGGGAAGATTTAACATATCAAACTTTTGTCATTCCCTCTCCATTGATACGTGTCTGAACCATGGAGGTAATATAATAGAACTGGAGAGACCGAGAAAGTACAACCCCTATTACTTTCAATGGGAGATGCTAGGCTAGCTACTTCAGCCCAGGAAGTACAGAATTGACCGACGCCATCTATAAAAATAGTGTTCCATGGGTGCTCATTTCCAGCACCATTTCATAAGATTGCCAGTCTGATAACACAGCACGAATGGCCAAGAAAGTGTGTCGTCTGTGCCGATTGGCGAATGTTTTCGAGGGGAAATGACGAGCAACGCTGTTAATCCGGAACGCGCACGCACTTTTCACTCAGTAGGATAAAAAGTACAACTCTAATCCTTGACTTAACAGCAGTCTTGCAGAGAGCAAATTGAAGCAGGGTTGTCTATTTATAACCTACAGGACACAAGGCTGTTCAGCATTTAAATTGACTTTGTTTTACCTCCACATAGACCACGTAGAGGTCTGCTAATAATTAATGTTTTCACTCGTCGAAATAATTAGTCACTTTGCTTGCCTTTTTATAGGCCTATAGCACGATACAATCAATTTATTCATTCGTTAATTTATATTTATTTTCCCATTTGTAGCCTAATGTAATAACATTATACAGGCCAAAATATGGTGGCTTTTACACTAATCCCAGCAGCGAGTGTAATTTGTCTCCTTCCTGAAATAAAGCGAAATAGTTTGGCAACACAGATGCGCAAGGCTGCTGCTGCTCGTGCCGCCGACACCAAACTGGTGCACGAGCTGTCATTAAGCTCTAAGTATCAGTTCTTATTTTACAGGCCCTCTTGAAAACATCGAACAGTTGCATCAGACAATGAGCAAAATAATATAGGATTACTGAATACATTTTCTTTTGTTTTTGCTTTATTTGACAAGAAAAAAATGCGCACTTTTCGAATGGTGTCTATGGAGCTGCCGCATCTTTGGCCACAAAATTGCCTCCAATGGGAAACGTGGAAGCAGGAAGCTAACATGCTAACTGGCTGAAGCAAAGGTACTTCCTCGTTCTCTCTAGTTCTATTATATATCTCTATGGTCTGAAAACCCATTCTAAATTGGCAATCAGTATTAAAAATTATTTGAGTTATAGGTTAGCAGTTATCCTAGAATTATGTGATAGCCTCAAATAGGCGTGATATGGTGGATGGCAATGCATCAAAAGAGGCTGGCTCCAGATCAATATCAATATTGTTACCTGGTTTCAGAGCTCTCGTGTGTGCACAAGAGAAAGAAGCACATGTAGCCTACTTAACATGGCTTATTTTTGTTAAGGCACTTGCCATTATTTTGCAGCCATTAATAAAACACTTTATAAGTTTCATTATCTCTTATAGTTGGAAAACTTCTTTTGTGCATTTTTGTTGTTAAAAAATTATTAAATGCATGCAGGATGTTCGTGATAGTAGCAACGGCCACATTCAAAACTGTATACATGTATACCTCATAATGTGCCAGAATATATTGGATGCTTCATTCAACCCGAAATATTAGTACTTATACAGTGTATTAGCCAGCATATGACAACAATTATGTCCTATACGACACAGTCACATGACTACCGAGTCATGACGATCACCTCGGTGTCAGGTGTCAGTGAGATGTATAACAGTGAAAAAAAAACACCTCATTTGCTGTCTTACTACAATAAATTCTTTTTTTATTATTCATGGTCACAGCTGTGACGGATATGCTCCTTGTTTCTGTAGAGGGATAAAATAAACATTTGTTACTATCATCCCAAAAATGACTCCTGGCAGTTAAACCTGGCAAACTTCAGGATGAGTTAAAGTACTACAAAATTAGTCAAATGGTTATCACTTTGACGAATGAAACATTAAACACAACTTGTCGTTTAAAAATGTTCCTTTTGTCCCTTGTTACTTTTGCGCCGGTTCTCCCCAGCGTGATGTGCGGAGTAACTTGCATTAAAAGCAGATTTCCGAAATTTACAAAAAGTATTAGTTTGTAATAATGGAATGAATTAAAAATAGGAATATAAGGCCAGGGCAATTGTTATTTTGTCGGAGAGGGAATGATATTTGGATCGCTTGGATGACCGGTGTCCACGATCTTCAGTGAAACATGTCTCCAGCCCTCCTCCCCAGTTTAGTTTAGAACGCTGACTGAAAATGACCAAATATGCAACCTATTCTGCACTCTGTCAATCTATGTAAATGTATGCTACAGTACACATTCCACACACCAAAAATTACTGTCCCAAACTGGGGGAATTGAACCAATAAAATAAAGTAAACATAATTTTTGAGTCTCACATGTCACAAATACCACATCTTTCTAGATATTACTCAACCATGACCTTAAATAAACCTACAGTAGGGTGAAGTTGGCTGTGAGAATTAGCACACAGTTAAGTTGCACAGTTAAGGTACATTATTGTCAATGCCAAATGTAGCATGCCTGCAAGTACAACACATTTATGATAAATGAAACACGATAAAATCAAGAGACATTATTTTTATTATTCCCTTTAACATCCTAAACCCCAACATTTCCCTAGCGGTAACGTCAGCACTATGGGATTTTCTGTGGCGTGTTGAGAGCCTCTGACCCTTAATCGCATAATTACTTTTGAGTTTTTCCTGTTTAAGATCACTTGAGTAATAATCACACAATATACTCAGAGGCAATGAAAACGCAACACCAGTTTGGATTCAAATAATTTTGTGACTCAAATTTATTTTCTTATTTTAACAATTCAAATATGTTGGGTGGGTTGACTTTGGTAAAATTAAATGTGTTAATGGGCCGATTTGGACAATAATAAACAGATGCATTAAACATAACGAGCACAAGTTGAAAATGAAAAATCACAACAAGACTGAACGGAACACACATTTAAAAATGAACTCAAAAGAACGGTCAGTATCGGGTGTGACCCCCACGAACATCCACACAGGCAGTACAACGTCTCCTCATGGACCTGACTAAGCGTCTTAGCTTGTCTTGGGGAAGTTGTCGCCACTCTGCCTGTAGTGCATTCTGGAGTTGCTTCCTGGTTTGAGGTCTGAGTACTCTTGATGAAAGAGCTCGTCCCTGTTGGACGTACTACACCCAAAATGTACTGATGCTGGATGTACTACACCCAAAACGGTTAGCCACTTGCCGGGCACTTACTCCCGCCTCTAGCATACCCAGGGCCCTGTTCCGTTGTTCAGTCGACAGACATGGCATTATGACACTTAAAAATGTTTTTTGTGTGGCTTTTATCATGCCTTTATATAGGGAAGACAACCCCTCCTTCATTTCAACCACTGTACTTGCACAACTCCTAATCCCATATGTTGTACTCAATATGGATTGATGAGAGTCCAACTCACACTGTTAAGTTACATGATGATCATTCATGTGTAATGAGGTACACATTGTGACCCCAGTGGTCACTTAAGAACTCAAATTGGACTACTCAGGTCCTGAGCAAAAATAAACCAAAATTTAGAGTGTTGCATTTTCATTGCCTTTGAGTATATATTTACTGATTAATCAAGACCTATATATGCAGTAAGCCTGTAATTACTGAGGAATTATTAAGAAATGACAGAGATCACCGATGGGCTACATTGACAACATACCTACTTAATAGTGATATTGTAAGGATGGGGAAAAAATTAATTAATCCAATACTTTATCTGAAATTTCACAAGCAGATTTAACATCCGGACCTGAGTCGGAAAACAGCATTTTTTCAGACGTTTTCTTTGGCGTATCGAGCCGATTGGATACTGACGCAGACAAAAAAATTCCATTTTGTGAGCTACAGGAATTCAGAAGCTTTGACAGACGTTGACGTTTTATGTGACCATTAATGATGAAAGGAAAATGCTTGATAACTATTGCAATGAATAATAATGCAAGCTGATGGGAAATGGGCAGTAATTCTACCGATTGATCCTCACAGCTGAACAAATTAACAGATAGTTGCTAATTAGTAGACAAAAATGGGAGCAGGTTTGGAGAAGTATTGCGCTTTAAGGTGAGGTGAGAGCAGGGTTATAATCCCTCTGATGGGAAGGCCAGGGTGGAAGAGGTGTAGTACGGTCCGATTAGTCTGTTTGTCAGCACCTTGGGGTGTAATTATAATTAGCTTGCGTTTCATTTTATGTGTTGTTCTGGCAAGTCATATGTGGTCTGCTTTATGCTTGAGAAAGATTCCAAACACTGCCTAGCTTGATCTTATTTAACCCTATCTAGACCTGGGGGGGGGGGGGCTTTTTATGCCCGCGCCAATTTACATGTCGTATAATTTCTGAACGGCTTGAGCTAGGACCACCAAACTTTGCGACTTTTTCTAAAACTTGTCTGGGAAAAATTTTATACCAATAAGTCAAGTCCACCATCTTCGCCATTACCATGGCAACGGTTTTCTAACAGGTATTTCTGACAAAGAATCACCGATTTCGGTTTCATCAATGTAGTTTACAGATTTTCTTTTTAGCATAAACTTATTCCATTATATTTACAATATCTTATGTAATTTAATGTCAGCTTTGTTAAGGGGACCTATAGCTAAGCAAAATGCCAATTTTGGTTCAAAATTTTAGTTTTGAGGTAAGAACATGAAGCGGTCCTTCAAATAGTCCGTAATATGGAGTCGTGTTCTGAAGGAAACATTCGTCACGACCACTGTCTTCGAGGCTGGAACAGCTATGAGTGTGGTGACTTTCAATGACGGCCAACAAGGAATTGCCTCCATTCTTATGAAACTTGGCATAAAGGCAGGGGCACACTTGTAGACATTGCATATTTCATTTTACAAAAGATTGTTCCATTCCGAAACCAGTAAAATTCATCTGTGCCTTTGGGTTGGGCTCTGACCGGCACCTCTGTAAGATCTGCAAACGCTGATGCGTAGGGGAGCCCAGAGGCTGTAAGCGACAAATGGCTGATAAGCTCGGTCCAGAGCCATGCCAGATAGCAGTAAAGCTTTTGTGGACTTCCTCCCCAAGATGCTTACCAAGGTGTTAATGGTCTTACTGTTACTTTGTATGGGGGGGTAGTTGCAAAGCCTTGGCTGAGACAATGCCCCTGTACTACTGTCCTCCATCTTAAGTCCAGTTATATTAATCTGTTTAGAATAATCTAAATCTCTGGGAACTTCATAATGTTTATATGTTCAATATTCTGTGAAGAAATCACTTCTATATGTATAACCCAATTTATCTTTATATTAATTCATCTTAAGACTTTTTCATGACAACTGCATCATATTTGTACATATTCATATCATGTTTGGTCTTGTTATTCTCGGGGAAATCCAAGGAGTTGAATGGAGTGTTTCATTCCCATTGAAATTATGGTTCATTCCCTTTTGGAAACTCCTGAGAATTTGGTCAGAATACTCTCTGGTAATCACCCTATTCTCCTCTCTCTGCTGAAGTGTTTTATTACATCCTCCCAATGGTGGAAACCCAAAAACCGGATTCGACCCCCCTTCCAGGTGTTTATGGCCATGCCGCCTGGATCAAAGGCGTGATTTGGCTTAAAGCAAAGAGAAACAATCCATTCGGGGAAGATCGTATCCGATCTCTCCCCGCACACGTAAGTGCGTGAGTAGACTCTATAGCTATGGCGTATCGTCTCTGATTTCGCACTCACCCAACTCTGTGTGTGTAGCTGTCGCCAGGTATGACTTTTATATTGGTCTAAATTCGTGGTAACTGATATTTAGTCTGTTGATTTAAGCTCTTGCCTACCTGGTGAATAAATTATTGTTATTCCTTTAAACTTGCGTGGTCTCTGTGACTCTTAATCCTTTTATTCTTTCTAGCAGCGTTCTGACGGATACCTAGGGTATAATCCCAACCGAGGTCTGACTGGCCAGCGGCCTGGTCTGAAATTGGTTTTATTAAGTTGGAGAGACAATCATGATCTACTTACATAAAGGGTTTATGTATTGCGGTTCTGGGATTTTAGCCTTAAGGAAACCCATGGACGAAAAGTCGGTTATCTGTTAAAATTCCCTGAAGGAACCCATGGGCATGCATAGATCTGGGTTCGCTGTATTCACGCCAAAAGATGCTGTTGCAGTGATGGCTGCTTTCCAACCTCTAATCTAACCAACGAACCTAGGATCCGGTAACAGTACTAAGAACCCGGGAGTGCATGTTTAGCAACGTCGATGGTCTCCTAAGAGTTCGAGGTGTAGTCACTTCGAGACCCACGCAGGTTTCCCTAGATTATGGATTCTAATTCTAATTTGGAGTCAGATATTTAATGAGGGTATAACTAAATTCATTATTATAAATTTATTATGGAGTCAGATTAATTGTAACCTTTGTGCTTTTGTGCCCCATCCTTCGGACGGAGAAAACAGATCCATTTTACTGCGATTCACACCAGCCAGGAGGTCACGCGTGCTAATACCAGCCAAAAGAACACGTTGAATCTTCGCCCTACAATTTTCGTCGTTGGTTATTGTTTTGTGGATTTTACACACTCAATGAAAGGCTATCAGGAAATGGACAGAAAACGTGTGAAACAGAGTGATAAACGCACACTAGAACTTGAAAAAAGAAACAAATAGACGCTCAACAAGCATGTAAAACTAGGGATTAAACACAGATTGAAGAAGAGGGAGTTACTTATGAGGCTGGTGCCTTTTAAGGAGGTAAAAAAAATCCTAAAAACCACTAAAAACAAAATACTATATGTATTCCTCCTGAGAACATTACTATCAAACTTCGATCACATTATTACTGCCAAACTAAAATCACGTTTTTCTGAAAATGAAGATTTTCAACAGGAAAATACAGATTAATCAGCAACTGTACATCCAATTAAATTCATATTTGGCAGTTATCTTCATTTTGTGATGATCTTTGTCTGTACAGAGCTCTTTATGCAATATATACCTCTGAATATGAGTAAATCAAAATATGCATATTTAATTAGCTCTTTCCCGCCGAAATTGATTTAGGGGGGTCAAAATCAATACTAGTGCATAGAAACCTGGAAAAAAACATTCTGTAGTGACATTAAGAATGTTTCTTCCTTCACATTACAGCTGAAATTATAACCAAACACTATTTAGTTATCTCAATAACCGTGTTTCTCTAAGTATCTATATATTCATTAAAACAGCCGTTGCCATGGCACCCACTGATGTGATGCCACAGAAACTCAGCGTTTTAAGTTGCAATTTCTAATAGAATTATTTTGATAATAATTCTTAGTTTAGAAAGTGAATATCTGGGAAAAATGTTTGCTTAACTATAAGTCCCCTTAAGTAGAATTAATTTGATGACGTCATTGAATTTATTTTACTTTCCTATGATGAAAGCTTCTACTACCGACAAATAGATGTTTTTTTTTTCCATTATTAAGGAGGTCTTCAGGCTCTATATTGAAATCAGTATACTAAACACAAAGAAGCTGACGATAAGAACAGAGCAAGTTTTGCTTACGCAAACCTGTAATCCTTTGTAAGTTTACTTTCATTTCTTTCTGACCTGAACTTCTAAAAGAAACATTCTGGGTAAATGAAAAACTATTTTCACGGAACATAAATAGAATTTTGTGTATTTTATGGCCTCTCTGAGCTGGTGCACTATGGGATAAAATAAGCAAAGCATTCTGGTTAATAAAAACATGATGTCATAATGACATCATAATAGGTCATAATAATACCAAAATGATTGTAGTGATTTGGTTTTACGTGTACATCATCCCCTGCAAATTTGGTGGTCATATGCCATGTCATTTATGTGTTACCGGGGGGCGCGTAAAAAGCCCCCCCCCCCCCAGGCCCCAGGAAGCCCTACAAAGCCCGGTCTAGATAGGGTTAAATAATACTCCCACTGGTGCCATCTAATGTACCTGGAAAACACACCCTGCAACATAACTATAGCCTCAACACTCATCTCTCCGCCGAGTTGTGCAAAGCCCTGGAAGAAAAATCTCAGTTCTTGCAACTAGAGGAAAATAGGAATAGGCAAAGTGATCAGTCTATGCACATATCATTAGATTTAGCGCATGCAGAAAAATCGAGCTTCGTGTACCAAAGATCATTTATACGCCTGGCATGGCGAAAATGCTTGGGGCAGGCAATGGCAGGTAGAACTTGCCATTAAAGTCAAATGATTTGACTCTTTATCATTTTCACCTCCACCAAGGAGGTTATGTTTTCACCCTTGTTTGTCTGTTTGTCTGGCTGTTCACAGGATCAGTTATGAACAGATTGGGAGGAAATTTCGTAGGATGGTGGGTGGTAGTCCAAGGATGAGTTGATTCAATTTGGGAAGTGATCTGGAACATATTCAAGATTCTAGATCCATAAGAAATTAAAATATCTGAATCATATGATTGTCCCTTATGTAATGTACAGATTTTCATAAAATTTCAGTATTAAATAGAATCTACACCAAAATAGAATTGATTATAGTTGTAGGTAATCTGGATTGTATTCTTGTGGATCCAGAACCAATAATACTGACATATGGCATGGCAGAGGTATGCGCTCTACCGAGTGCCCTTCTGATTTTCAGGAGAATTCCTAACCAAACAGGATGTGATATAAATCAACACAGAATGGAGATGAAAAAGGAGAGATTATTCTCCAAAATGTAGAAAAATTGCTATTTCAAGTATAATAATCTCTTTCTCCGCCATGTTGAAAATGGACTGCATTAAAATACAATGTGATTTTCTGTCCAGTACTGTTATTCCATCTACAATGATCTATGTAAACTCAGCATGTTTACATAAACCCATTCCATTACCCTAGCTTGCAAAATTCCAAACCAGCCATCTTAATAAAAATGAACAGACGTGCACTTTGAACCCTGTCACAAATAAAACGCCATAAACACTGCATATCTTTCAATTTTTTAGACTTCATTTTGTGCCTGCATTAAGTCTTAGCATAAATGTATTATATTTTATCCCTGATCATAGCATTTTCATTTGCATAAAAATATTAACCAAACACTATTCATCAACTGGACATGAAACATGTTTCACCTTGCTGTAACACTGTACCTATCATTTGTTTGCAAAATTACATAAAAGAATGTAATGAGCTGGAAGATATCAGAGAGCCATATAATTAAGACATTACCACCTCACGCCCTGTGCATTGTGTTTTGTATTACTGGAGAAATCAGGCAGCCTTTTTTCAGCGGCAAGAAGCCTGATGCACCGTCTCAGGGGCAAATTAAAAACTGGGAGGGAAATCTTCCCTTACTTATTTGTCTTGTTTGTCCCATTTGCCTGCAGCTTCATATTTTTGCAGATTTTCAAAGCTAAGAGTTACTTTGAACAGTGCTCTGACCGAAACAGGAGCTTTTTATCACGCAGAGCACTCCATAATATTTGGGACAATGCCATTGGAGGGCTATCTATGTGCTGTGAATCCACAAAGTTGAAAAATACGTCGGTATGAATACATCTAAGTGTGTGTGTGTGTGTGTGTGTGTGTGTGTGTGTACTATGTATACATACAAATATATAGGCAAAAATATTTGGACACCTGGTCAGTCCACTGACAGGAGTTTTTTCGACATCCCATTCTGGATCTATAGGCATGAATATGGATTCGATGGGCTTCAGGGAAGGCTGTCCACCTGTGAGGTCAGGCAGTGATGTCAGACGAGAAGGCCTAGCCTGCAGTCTCCATTCTAGTTCATCCCAAAGGTGTTCAATGGGGTTTAGGTCAGGGCTTTATGCTAGCCAGTCAAGTTCTTCCACACCAACCGTGTCAAACCATGTCTTTCTGGACCTTGCTTTGTGCTCTGGGGCACAGTCATGCTGGAACAGAAAAGGGCCTTCCCCAAACTGTTCCCATGAAGTTGGAAGCATAGAATTGTCTGAGATGTCTTGGGAAGCTGAAGCATTAAGATTTCCCTTCACTGGAACCAAACGGCCTAGCCCAACCCCTGAAAAATAACCCCATACTTTTATCCCTCCTCCACCAAACTTTACTGTTAGCACAATGCAGTCAGGCAGGTAACGTTCTCCTGAAATCTGTTAAACTTGGACTTGTCCATCAGACTGCCAGAGAACCGTGATTCATCACTCCACAAAACACATTTCCACAGTTCCAGAGTCCAGTGGCAGCATTCTTTACACAACTCACTCCAATGCTTAGCGTTGTGCTTGGTGATGTAAGGCTTACATGCAGCTGCTTGGCCATAGAAATTCATTCCGTGAAGCTCACAGCGCACAGTCTTTGTGCTCATGTTAATGCCTGAGGAAGTTTGGAACTCTGCAGTCACTGAGTCAACAGAGCATCTGCGATTTTTTTGCACTATGCGCCTCAGCACTCGGTTACCCCACTCTGACTTTACGTCGTCTGCCACTTCTAGGTTGAGTTGTTGTTGTTCCTAAACGCTTCCACTTTTCAGTGGTACCGTTAATAGTTGACCATGGAATATCTAGCAGGGAACACATTTCACAAGTTGACTGATTGCAAAGGTGGCATCCTATGACAGTACCACACTTGAATTCACTGGGCTGTTCAGAGCGACCCATTCTTTCACAAATGTTTGTAAATGCAGACTGCATGGCTATAGGTACTTGATTTTATACACCTGTGGAAATGGGTCAGAGTGAAGCACCTGAAATCAATGATTAACCCCTTAAGCCCTGAGCCTCTTTTTCGAAAATGGCAAGCCCAAAATGAAATGAGTATATCTCTGCAACTATTTGGTCCATTTGAATAATCTTGGTATCATAATAAAGGTAAAACCATTTGGGATTTCTGCCATGGTGTAAAAATCAGTATATATGTCACTGAGTCAGAGTAAATGAAGATGGAACACAGTATAAATCAAAGACCTCATTTTGCACCCAAAGAAGTTTTACTTCTATCCCTAGTAAACTTAAATAGTTGCAGTCTGAATTAGTTGCACTGGATGTAGTGTTGCCAACTCGTCGGTAAGGAAAGTAGCTATTGGCTGTCCTAAAAGTCGCTAGAAGTCGCTAAATACACGCACCTTCCAGTCTTTCAGTTCTTTCGGAGAGGGGAGGAGCTCACGGAAGGACAGTAACTGCAGAACGAAACGTGCTTTCACGTCAGTCGCCAAAACACCAGAAAACTATCCAATGACAACAGAAAAAGTCGCTAGATTTGTTGCTAGTCGCTTTTCACAAAAAAAAGTCACCAAGATGATATGGAAAGTCGCCAGATTTAGCGAGAAATTCGCCAAGTTGGCAACACTGACTGGATGCAGAAACCGTAGTGTAAGTCACGTGATCCCCGAAGAAACCCAGGAAGATGACTTTGATGGGATGGGAATGCATCAATTAATTATTATTTATTTATACAAAAAAAATGTATTTCCTTGCTCCAAAAGGTCGCACGTTACGGGGGCGTTCAGGCTTAAGGTTAATATTTGTATTGAATATATATTTTTCAGTAATTTCTTTAAATCTTCACTTAAAACCAGTTTTCACTGCAACAAAACCGTTGACTTACTTGTGAACTTCTGGTACGTGAAGCAGCTTTTCTCGAAGTGCTCTGAGCAAAGAACTGAATGTTTTGTGGGTTTGTAAGGCTTTCCACGGTCAATTCTTCTTAATTTAATAAGACACTTCTTCAAAAGGGCTTCATTATTTTGTGGAAATTGATGGAAACTTATTTCGCCGTAATGTCCAGAGGACTGAATGGCATAATTATTGGTGCAAGCAACAGCACCACAAGATTTCCCCATTTTCACTATGCTGCGATCAACCTTTGTGTACATTTTGCTTCGGGGATCACGTGACCATCTATGTAACTTGCAACGACCTCATTGTGTTCGTTCGAGGTGAAAATGGTGTACATCGGTGTTTTGCCTAGTTTCTTAGTGAAATGTGGATATACCGCATGACAATGTTGCAATTTGGAAACATGCTGTATTTATTATGCGTAACCACCCCCCCGGTACTAGGGCGTAGGGCTTAAGGGGTTAAGAGGTCTGTCCAAATACTTTTGTCCATATTGTGTGCGCGCACGTGTATGTGTGTGTTTGTGTATTTATAGATACGTGTGTGTGTGTGTGTGTGTGTGTGTGTGTCATGTCTTCCCCAGGTAAGCGACGCGCATGCACCTGGTCATCCACATGCTATGTCAGAAAACGCGATTCAGCCATAGCTGTCCACGCGCACTATAAGCCTTGCCCATCCATGAACCTGTCACTGGATCACTGGTTTTCCTTCCTTGGACCACTTTTGGTCAGTACTGACCACTGCACACCAGGAATAGCACGCAAGAACTGCAGTTTTGGAGATGCTCTGACCCAGTTATTGAGCCATCACAATTTAGCCCTTGTCAGGGTCATTCACATACGCTTGCCCATTTTTCCTGCTTCTAACACATCAAATTCGGGACTAAATATTAACCTAATACTGAAATACCTCAACAATATCACACCCACTGACAAGTGCCATTGTAACAAGCCAACCAGTATTATGCACGTCACCTGTAAGTGGATATAATGCTATGGCTGATCAGTGTATTTACCTAGGTCTGTGAAAAAGTATTTGCCCCCTTCCCAGTTTCTTCCCCAAATGCTTGAAAACCCTCTAATGTGACTGAATTGAAACAATTTTGCAAAGAATTAAGGGCCAAAATTCCTCCACAGCAATGCAAAAGACTCTTTTCCAGTGATTGCAAACGTTTGATTGAAGGAGAATTCCCGGCCATCAGTTCATGACCTCAGGCTCAAGAACAACTGGGCTATGCAGCAGCACAATGATCCAAAGCACACAAAGAGGTCCACCTCTGAATGACTGAAAGGAAACAAAATAAAGGTTTTGGAGTGGCTGCATGACTTGAATCCAACTGAGATGCAGTGAAATGATCCTGAACAGGCAGTTCATGCGCAAAAACCCTCTAGTTTGGCTGAATTAGAACAATTCTGCAAGAAGAAGTGGGCTGAAATTCCTCCACAGCGATATAAATGACTCATTGCCAGTTATTGCAAATATTTGATTGTTTGTGTTTTCGCAAAGGGTGGCACAACCGGTGTAGGTGGGCCATTATTTTTTTTCACACAGTTGATATAGGTTTTGAACAATTCTTACCCATTGAAATAGCTGCATTTTGTGTTTACTCACATTTTCTTTATCTTATTTTTTTGGATGATATAAAACATTTAAATAAGATACGCTAAAATAGAATAGATAGAAGTTGACAAATTATTTTTTCAAAGCAATGTATGTATGTTGTGTGTTGTATGTACACTCATATGCACATACAACACACAAACCACAAACACGCTTATTACTTGGATGAATTTGTCCATGCACAAAACTGGCTGAGTATGTTGGAGAAGAGCGAGATCCATGTGGCTCTCAGTGGGGGCATTAACTCTTGGCACCTTTTGGGGCCATCCACCAGAGTGATGGAACATGTGCTTTTCAGAGATAAACCATGCTGTGCCATAAGTGCAAAATGAATGTTGCAGTCTCTGACAATATGTTCCAGATTAACGGTTCACATACCGGGTTCCCAATTTCCTGTCTATTCTGTGCAGTTTAAAATGACATGTTACACCATCTTGCAAAACCCTGAGCCCCACATTTTTTCACCAAGCTAAGATTAAATACAACCCTACACTGGAAAAAGTTGGGTCGGTATGGAAAATTCACAGCAGTGATCTCTAAATTTACTTTCATTTGTATTTCATGGCAGACAGCATCAGGACCGGTTAGCTTCATTTTATTGGTAAATAAACATCACTCCTGCCACTCAAGCTTGCAGTGCATTCCAAAAAACTTGGGAGAGGGGCAATTTCAGACTACTTACGAGGTAAAACAAAATTGAGTAAAAATATAATTTGAAAAAGATGTTGTCATGATTTGGTGCAAAGGCAGTATCCCGGAAAGGCCAAGTCCTTCAGGAGCAAAGATAAGCCACAGATCACCAAATTTTCCCACAAATGCATGGAAAAATCATCGAAAGGTTTAAAAACAACAATCCTCAAAAAGAGATAGGGATTCTGATAATTCACTCTCAACAGTGCATTATGCAACTAAAAGGCAAGGGCACATGCAGAATATCTGTGATGTACGATCACTCAGAGAATCTTATTAACGATTTAACACACTTGTATTATATCTAATTATTTTTATAAAACATTTAATTGCTCGAAATAATGGATGAGAATCTGTTTTCTGGCCTTCAGAAAGACATTGCATCTCCTATCCCAAATTCAGAGATTTTATTGAAAGCTTGTGCTGCTTAACAACTTGGTATTATATGCTCAAGATATATACCTTACTTTTGATCTTTAAGTCAAAGCGACCAGGAAGTAGTTTGATGTTAGGACTGCAGGATATCTAAATGACAGTAGAGCAGTAGTGAGGGACCTGAATAAAAGTTTGTTCAGACCAACTGACAAAAATTAAACTCATTTAATGCTTTTTCAGTGGTCGGTTCGGCATATAAATAAAACCCTGTTTGGAAGAATTTGACGAGTTAAGAAAGGGTGACCACATTTCACATCAGTGTCAACATCGACAAGTTATTTACAGTATATTTACTGTGAAGATAATTCAGATTTGTTCTTTGTTTGTTCCTGTATTTAGACTGTGAACAGAGCCTTCCACTAATTGGTGCCCTTGGTTAATATGAGCCAAATACTGCCTTTATTGTGTATCCTCTTAATATTTGATGAAAAATATAAGCAAAAATATAGCATTTGCAATGATTGGCAGAAAAAATTAATAAAAACAAATATTTTTCTCGGAAACTAGTGCCTGACTTGTTGGGTTGCCTTCACTCAATAGTTTATGCGCCCTCCTTTCAACAAGATAATCAGCTGGAATCTTCTCTTATGCTGTGTGATGATGCTGGAGAGAACATAAAAAAGGATCTGATGTGCCTCTAGGATGAGCAAAGGTTCTTAAAAATTATTTGTTTCTCATTTGAAGACTCTCCGAATCAGCTCATTTTACAAGTTTTCTGTTGGGTTTAGGTCAGGTACAGGGATGGCTATGGTAAAATCTTGATTCTGTGGTCAATAAACCATTCTTGAGTTGATTTTGATCCATCTTTTGGATCATTATCCTGTTGGAAGACCTAACTACTGCTAACTTTAAGTTTTCTGGTAGCCAGTTAAGTTTTCATTTATTATCTTCTTGCGATGGATATAATCCATGATACTGTGAATCCTAACAAGTAGTTCAGGACCTCTGGAAGAAAAACAGCCCCACACATTCGAAGGTCCACCATAGCACTTGTGAGATGAGGCTCTTTTCAAAATGGCTACTTCTGATTTTAAGCCAAACCCAATGCTAGTGGAGCTGCCAAAGAGCTCTATTTTGGCTTTGTCTGATCATGCAACCCACTCTCATTGGAAGTTTGTGTACTATTTCGCAAACTGTGATTCTCAGTCATTCTCCTGGCAGTGCGTGCTATCAAAATGAGCACAGGTCCTCTTCCAGACAGATTTTTTAACATTTCCATACGCATTTAACGTCTTAATTAGTGCCACGATAGTCAAAGTGGATATTTTTTCTCACTTATGACATACATTTGTGAAGATTAATTACATTTTCCCATATAATTGTTGAAATCTTAGCAATAGGGATGGATTACCATGGGTTACTGGCAGATGCATCACCTTATACTAGTAGCCAGGGGAAACAGGAAGTCAAGGGTGACCATTCAATATTTCTTTATCATAGTTATGAACTTAAAAAGTGAATTATAAATGAAAATATGCTTCAATTTAATTTACACTTTACTAGGTTAGATTCATTAGAGATGTATCTGTAATTTGGATAAACATCTGTAAGCTTAACATTAACCATATTTCTCATAGCCTTTTTAGTTTATCTTTGCCATGAGTGAAAATTTCAGTGGAGGGCATTGTATGTGTATTGCATTCATTTTTTATGTGGTGCAGAGAGTAATGCTACTGTCTCAAGACAAGAAGGTTGTGGGTTCGAAACCGGTCTGGGGCCTTCTGGTGCGGAGTTTGCATGTTCTTCCTGTGTTCATGTGGGTTTCCTCCGCATACTCCAGTTTCCTCCCACAGTGAACAGACATGCATGTCACGCTAATTGGAGACTGCAAATTGTCCATTAGTGTGAGTCAATAGCATGAGCGCCCTGCGATAGGTTGGCGAGCTGTCCAGGGTGGGTCCCTGCCTTTTGCCCATAGTCAGCTGAGAGAGGCTTCAGCTCAACACGACACTAGTGAGGAAGAAGCAGTATTGATAATGGATGGACGGATGTTTTGCTCAAATTATAATCATTTATAGTAAAGTTATATTCATGCTATTGTATTGTAATGAAAAACAACTGGGGAAAGAATGTTTCTTCTTTTCCCATCATAAATTGTGTTTTTGCCTCCTCATTGGTTGTTAAATTAAATAATAAATTGATATATTAGATTAAATTAAATTATTTAATTCATAAATTAAGTAACCACTTCAGTGCTCAATTGAATAATTAAAATAATCAGTAAGCAGGACATCCAGTCGCATACTGATTAATCACAATATGAAGTATGCAAGGTGTATGAATGTGACACGCCACGGGCAAACTTTGACTACTCAGGCAAATAAATGGGGAGGTTGGCTATTTGGGAGATTGCTACATCTTCACTGTTTGTTCGAATGACCTTAATCTAGATGGTGGCAGTGTATTAGTGAAGTGCTGAGAGATGGAATATGAAATGTTTGGATGTGCTGTGATAACCAGAGAGCAGATGGCACTTGACAAAGATTGCTGTGTCTGATAACACCAGAGATGGCAGACAAAATGTGACTGACAAGCTGTCTGAAAGCTGTCATGCATGGTGATGTAACAGGATGGGACAGGCTGTATGTGTATGTACTGTATAAACCAGTGGTTCCAAAACCCAATGCTTAGCTGGGGAATCATTTTCTATGCTGGTTTTTGTTGCAACCACAATCACAATCTCAAAATTCACAACCAGTTAATTTTTCTTTCGCAGCTGCATTTCAGTCTAAAGAGACATCCCACTCTTCTCGATAGAAATGGCTTCGCATCCCATGGCGTGTAGAAGCCCAATATTTATATTGTGTTTATGTTGCTATTCTCCTAATAAGCAAGCTAAGCCAAGGTGGCAATTTGCTTTAACTGATCAAATTCATGACTGGGGTGAATCAATAAGCTGCTAATTAGGTTTTTGAAGTTCTGTCCAACTGTTTTCTTTTCTTTTCTTTTTTTTACCCAAAACCAAATGCAAGAACAACACTGAACAGGTTATTATAATAATTTTCTTTTAATTCTTAATTGCCTAATACATGGTTACTTTTAGAGACCGTGTGTCCAGAATTGCAACATTTGGAAGGAAATTGATTCTTCCATTTCAAAAGTCACAAATTTTCCCTGTTTTAATGCAATAAAATGTAATTTGCAATATTATTAGTAATTTGAATACGAAGCTTTTCAGGGCGTGCACAGCTATTTCTGAGATATTGTGGCTTAAAGGGTAAATAATCTTTATAATCATGAGTAGCACAAATAATAAAAACCCATTAAAACTCAGGGATTGTAATTGTGGTTGGAGTTAAATCCAGCATACGCAGTGAGTCCCCCGGACTGAGTTTGGGAACCTCTCACAGCCCCTGCATGTTTCAGGACCATGGACAGCCCCAAAACCATGACGGGTGAAAATGTGGTACATTGACTGACATTTTGTGGGATACTAACAAGACTAAACATCAGGGACCGGATAAACATTGGTGGAAACGTAGTAGACCACAAAAGCGCAGTATTTGCCATACTTGAAAAGAGAGCTAACTCCAGTGAAATCTGATGATCCCAGCATTTCATGCAGAATGTCGTTTATACCCACTGTGACTTTGAACTTTAATTTTGTGACATTTTACGTGAGAGGTGTATCAGATTCAGCAGGAGAACTACAAGGATCATGACTGTGACAAAGTTCGCCGCTCCCAACAGAAGATAATGGCACCATTAAAAGAGCAAAAACTCCCAATGATGAACACTGTCACTTTATGTAATTGAGGGTTAATGTTTGGATGTCCACACAAATGCACAAATGTTTTTCTGCACATTAAGCTATGTTTTGTCATGAAGCTAATGCGAAGTTAATTTCCACAGGAAATGTGCTTGCATCGTTTGTTTGTTTGTTTTTGCCTGATCACCATACAAAGCAGAGGCAACGTTAGCACTCTTCCATAATATATGAATACAAATGCAGGTGTTGCACGCTTGTTATCATCCAGGAATTAACGCATCCAGAACATTCAGTACTCTAAAGCCAGTATTAAAATGCTTCCCATTAAATTGCCAGATGGTACTCTATTGCATGTAAACATTAGAAACACATTATGTTTGCCTATGCAGGAATCCATTTTGCCAATTGCACACTGGATTCAGTGCAAGCATATTCAGTAGATGTTATTCGACAATCTTTTTAGAGGCAGAGACAATTCTTTCAACAATAAAGTTCCTGTGTCCCTTGGCATTCACGGTGTTGGGAGTACAATATTCATAATACGATAGAGGCTGACTTGAAATGAGCACATCAATCTCAGAAATTATTTCAGGTGTTTTCATCTACCCAGTCCTAGAGGGTGAGAGCAACCACATAATTTTTCAGAAAAAAACTGCAGTAAAATTCATCTGTCTGCCTGAGGTTTTCTCAGTAAAATGTGCCATGATTTATTCAATATTGCAGTCCTGACCTCTTAAAACCACTCTTCCATATTATCAGCTCTAAAAAGTACAACAAGGATGAAAGACTGAAAGAAGTTCACTGATAGAAAATTATGGAGATTACATTTGATAAATCCCGCGGTGCTAAACTGTGCTACTCAAGAAAGCATCAAATCAGATCACGATAGTTTATCTTGAGAATCTATGACTGATTAAAGTATCATTCTAAATGTGAGGAAAGGTTCTGCACTTATCTGAAAGCATCTGAAATTACTGAAATACTTAACATAAGTACACTTCTTACACGCTAGAGTGCTTGCATACTACTGGTTGCTACGCCACCCTTTACCAGTTGCCATTTCGCAGTAAAGTATGGTAACCAGAACCTAATCATGAATACTTAAACTCAAGGCAGAACGCATTTAGAATATCATTTCCAATTTAGCACGCTTCCTCTGACAAAACCTCTGAGCACACATTACGTACAAATGAGCCCCATGGTAGATTAAATGTTTGGACTGAGATGCTTTTCTTTGAGATTTTCTCCTTATTCCCGCTCTCTGAACACAGTCAAACTATTTAATGCACTTCAGCAACCAGCTCCCATCAAATCTGGGGCAAGATGCGGTGGCTTGTGATTCCTCCGACTCACGTGATGACTAGCCCTCACTTCTTTAATACAACGCAGGTGCATCGCTGATTTCACTCTGTGTATACCATCGGAGGATAGTGGAGTAAGCGTACAATTTGCTCATGCAGCTACATGCGCAGGCGTGAGACCAACAAATTTTGACCAGATTAACCCAAATTATTCCTAACAAGGCTGGTCAATTGTTTTCTCTCTTATGTGGACATCTGGCCACAGCTGGCGTGGCTAGGATTCAAACACCCAATCACTGGACGCCCACATGAATGTTTTCACAATGAGATTCTCGAAAGCTCCCTGACGTGCTCTGTTTTGCAGGAAATACAATTAAATCCAAGACAGAGTCAGGCCTTAAGTTATGTTTTCACACAAATTGGGGAACAAGCAATAAAGCTGCATAGATGGATGTTTATCAAGTTTTGTGGAAAAGAATAGCAAGATTGCAAGATGTTTAAGGGTACCTAAGGTGCAACAGCAAAACTTTGCCTGTTACTCCTTATTAATAGTAGAATGAAAATTTCCTGATCGTTAAGCTTGGTTTGCAAAGGTATACAGAAAATCATGAATTGTTTGCTGAATGCCTGGACTTTATGGCAGGTCCTGGATGGCGCCATTTTGCGACGTTCTGGCTCTCTCTGAAGTTGGGCTGTAACGTAGGGTCGTTGATATATTTTTCTGGGCCATCCAGATCAGCTGGTGTCGTGGGAAATCTATTCCACCCCAGAAAATTGGTCCCCCAACATCCATTTGCGTTAATTTGTGTCATTCGAGTCATCTAAATAGCTTTCCCTGTAACAAAGTATTCTCAGAAATAAATACACCTACTCATAGTATTTCAAATTCTATCGTAGGATTACACTTAAAACAAGTTTCATTATTTAACCAACCGACGCAAAGCATGAGTGAACTCAATGATCAGTACAGACGTAACGTTAACGGACATTATAATGTTGTTCACTTGTACAGTAATAACCACTAATCAGCTAGCTAGCTTGCTTATTAGATGGCATTTCACTTGTACTGTAAGAACTGCAACCTAGCCAGCTACTGTAACTAATGCGAAATACTACATATTATTCTGTGGAGCTCATATTTTAAAGCAGTAATACCTGGCCAACGTGCAGGATATGTGGAATTGGCTAAAGTCAAATAAGCAATCGGTATAACCAGCCAGTCCAACATTAGCTCAACTATAATGTCAACATACTTTTACATGCAGATTTTTATAGTGGACTTTAGAATAACTAACGTCACTTTATGTGTCACATCATCACAAAATGCAGCTGGCTCTTCTCCTCTTAAACTTTAGTAACCTTAGCTAAGTCCTGTCATTTGCAAACACCCAAACTCTGTTAACAAAAGGTTAATACTAAATTTGTAAAGTCCATATAAAAACAAAAAAAAGTCCCAAACTGCTGCATGCCAACATACATCCACACTGCGCAAATGACTGATCCTGTTTCGACTTACCACACTTACACTAGCATGAACAGCCGCACCACATGTCCAATGAATGTAAACAATCTGCATGTGGGTGTCGATGACTGGTGTTACTTGTACAAGATACTTTACAATATATTGGACGCGGTCAAGATGAGAAAAGAAATAGAAGAGGAACTGAAACAGGCCAGTGTGGGTGAACTGTGAGCAATCTTCGCAATATGAACTTATAAAAAATTTTGCCAGCACTTACCAGTTTGTCAGCTGATTTTCGGATCTGGTGCTGGGCTTTTGACAAACAATCATACAATCAATAAAGAGCATTTGCCAATGAAGACCTGTAAGCAACATAATTTTCAAGTCCTTCTTTCAGTGGGACACACTCCATTTCCCCTGCATCCATCGTGTATATCGCAAGTTTGTGTTCTTTGAAGAAAAAACACCCTTTGTCAGACTTTTGAGGAACACAGTTTCCACACCGGCACCACACTGAGCATTTCCCTAGGCTGTGTCACCCGTTGATTTTGGCATTTTCAACTTCCTCGTCCAATGACTCTGAACTTTAATTGCCACTATGCTATGATTCCAGAACAGATGATCTCTCTGGTTCCCATGTATACCCATACTGCTTGGGATTTTTGTGAAAATTACATAAATACTCTATTTTATGTGGCTGTGCACAATTGCAAAGCGAGAATGCTTGCTATGCTGCAAACAAGTTTATCAACTGCATGACGACACATCCGCTTGAATATGGCGCAGCCCGCTCCTTTGGCAAGATTGATTATTCAATGCCAAATATTGCGCACAGACTTGTTATTCGTGAGGCTTTGTGTGAACTGACACAGGACATGGTAATGCTTAATTTTCACAGGCCACAAATTTTGTCCAGTTTTCACCAAATTTGCTGAGGACAAGTGTCTGAACAGTGCAGCTACCACACCAAATACCAGTGTTCTGTAATGCAAACATACTTAAGGTGACTCCTGATAATACTGCAAACAATTTTTTTTTTTTTTTGCCTTAAGTGCACATTGCACAGAGCAAGGCATTACGAAGTCAATGGGGGACCAGGGGGTCAAGCAAGGGCTATTGAATATCTGCATAGCACAAGCAAAGCATTTTCTATTATTTTACATTTTACAGTAAAAAATTAAATACATATGCACCTCCATGTATTGACCTCGATCCCACTTGATACCTCCTGGGGAGAGTTCATGGCACTACTACTGAATGAAGTTATTTTAGCTTTATTTAAATATGATGACTTGATGTTTTAAATAATGAATATGATGATGGAGTAAGAGTGTATTTGGGGTCTTGATTGCAATGCATAGACATCCGCCATCAATATTTATGCCCTCATCGTTTTATTCTTGAATGCAAATGGAGAGAAGTAGTGGGAAGAGCTGTGGTCCCACAAGAAGAGAGTTGTGCGCTCGAATCTGGCCAGTGGCCTCACTATGGACAGTTTGTATGTTCTCCCTGTGGGTGTCCTCTGAGTACTCTGGTTTCTCTCCAAAAACATACCATCAGACAATGAGCAGTTTGAAACTCTAAACTGTGTAAGAGTGAATGATTTTTGATCCCTGGGGTTGACTGGCCAAAAATGCAGGTGTGTTCCTGCCGCTTGACTATAGTATAATGGGAAACAGCCCCTCCCCTCCACCATCCCCTGCCTACCCCCCACCCCGGTACCCTGCCTGGGAATAAGCAGGATATATAATGGATATATGGAAGTAAATTGGGTTAGTAGGGAGCTTGAATAAATTTGGGATGAAGACAAATGCATGGGGTTGATCTCAGTGGTGCAGGTAACTGTTTTCTTATTGTTTTGAAATCACTTCCTGCAATTAGCTTCACAAATGCAAATCTCCTTCATGCACAGGCAACATCCTAATTACCTCCTGTGAAGTTATCAGTGTTTATATTCTCCGCGATATGACTTCAGCTCTTATAGTGCAAGTTCAGCTTGGGTGCTCAAGGGAGAAGGGAGAAGTTTTGGAGGAAAAGATAACTCTGGTTTTTCTCATGCACACTGAAAGTCTGGAACTGAAAATCATTTGAAATTATTTGTGCACCATTTTATTTTGCATATTTGATGCTGGAGTGTAATTCGCTGCTTGTAAGTGCAGAGAATGAGTCGAGTCTTCTATTGATTTTCGTACTTTTGGTGGACTAAGTAGCAACGAGCTAACACACAGTCCATGGCAACAGATGATGGGCAACTGGCTGTCATTTCAATGGTATGCAGTGAAATAAGAGGGTATTCAAAGATGGTTGACAATTTGAGCAGAACTAAAAGCCCCTTATCCTACAGGACCCAGTGGGACTTCTGTTCAAAAGAATAACCCGCTTTCCCCCTTTATCATAGTTTACGGTAGATTCAACTTTAAACTTCCAATTAATTGGAAATTTATTTATTTATTGTTGTTATGTTTATTCATCAATTATTGTAAAATGTGCCTTTACAACATCTAATTAGAAAACAGCTCTGATGCAGGGATAGTTTTAAGTGTAATATAATTCACTCCAAGTATAAGCTAATTGCAAAATAGAAATGGAATTGTATTGTATCAGTGGGTCAGGTGCGACACAAGCCATGCATTACAATACAAACTATGCCAGAATACAATGTTCTGTAGCATTCCATTGTCTGAGTGCATTCTGTATTACTCACTATTCCCACAAACTGCCGTAAATCGTGAATAGTATGATGCGCGGAGGCAGTTCACCTTAAGCTTCCCTTTGTACTATTACTGCGGGCATCACGGTGGTTCAGTGGGTAGCACAGATCGCTCACAGCAAGAACGGAGTAGCTTTGAACGCAGCCTGGGCCTTCCAGTGTGGAGTTTGCATGTTTTTCCTACATTGTTGTGGGTTTATTTTTGGTAATCAGGTTTCTTTCCGCAGTTTGAAAACATGTATGTTACGCTAATTGGGGCTTTGTATTTCCCATACGTATGACTGGAGAGAGTGAACAATCTCTGCACTGGATAGGTGGAGATTGTTTTTTTTTTTTCGTCGACCAGTAGATACGACGGGTTCCAGCACCGCACCCCTGCAAACCTGATTGGCAAAACTTGGTTGTAATTCAGTTATCCATACTCCCACTGTATTTGAAACTTCTGTAAAACCTTTCCATGTCATTTTTGTGTCATTGTCAAAAAAAAAATGTTTCTGATGGTACTTCAGATCCAAACTTGCGTATTTCCTCACCAAAAACCTTATATCCTCACAAAGAAATTATTTAAAATTTATTGCTATGTTAATGTGTTTCAGTCACTGCAAATCACAATTGGATCTAATGGTGTTGATGAAATATTTCTGTCAATTACTCATTCCCTGCAATAAATCTCCTCTCGAGCAATGTTTTGGCGACATGTTTCAAATTCAACTTTTTCATTCAACGTCAATCAAATAGACTGATTTCCCTTTGAAACTTCTCATCAAAGGATTTGTTTTGGCCTGGTAAAGGTCATATCAGGGAAGTTTGTTCTGCTCTAACTTTCGTTTCATGGAGTCTTTACTTTAAAAGTGCCAGAAATGCCAGCCAACGTAGATCACCTTTCCCCTCTTCTCCCTCTGTTATCATCGGAAGTGACTGGGCAGACTTCGGAGAAGTTTATTTCCTACTGTCATGAGTACAATGCTTTGAAAAAGTATTTACCCCCATCCCGATGTCTTCATTTTGTGCTTACTTGCCATGCTAAAACGTTTCAAATCTTCCAATTAATTTTAATATGAGACAAAGACAACATGAGTGAACACAAAATGCAGCTTCTAAATGAATTTCATTTCTGCCTTTCACTCACTAGCAAGAAAAAAACTTTGGCACACCGGTGGACAGACAGGTGCGCAGGAGTAAGGCCAACTGTGGACTAATATAAAGAAAAAACTCCCACGTACGGTCTTCTCACTTGCAATTAATTTATCAGTCGACGTTTCGGTCAACAGACCTTCCTCTTTGTTGTCTTGAGGTCTGTTGACCGAAACGTCGACTAATAAATTAATTGCAAGTGAGAAGACCATGTGCGGGAGTTTTTTCCTTATTTTGCCTTTCACTCGCTGAAAGTAAAGAGTCATTCAAAATCTTTGTCACCCATGTGAAAAAATAATTGCCGTCCAAAACCTAATAACTGGTCTTGCCGCCCTTGGCGGCAGCAACTGCAATCAAACATTTGCTATAACTGGCAATGATTCTTTTCCATTGCTGTGGAGGAATTTGTGTAATGGCCGGTAATATACAGAGGCCAAGCGCAACGACAGAGAGAAAGAGAGTAGCACGAACACAGCACAAACACAGAGAATAATATAGACCAAATGCAAGCACTCGCGCTTCCAAAGGACATATAATAGTCTGAACCACGGAAGCAAAGCGAGATAGAAAAAGGGAGAAGAAACTCCAATAATTAGACAGTAGAAAGTCATACAAAACCTGACTACAGATATCTTCGGCTATAGTGCGAAGCTAAACACAGACACTCTAGCGAAGGAGGCGTGCCGGACTTCCTACTTATATAGATTCTGGGAAAGCGCCGCCCCAGCTCAATCAACCAGCTGGGTAAAGAATTCGATGGCTCAGGAATTCCATATCGTCCCGGGACGAGAGCCACAAAGAAAAGTCCAAACAACACGCACACCTCACAAACCATGACAATTTGGGCCTACTCTCTTTTGCAGAATTGTTTTAATTCAGCCCTACAGGTGTTGGAGGGTTTATGGCATGAACTGCCTATTTAAGGTCATGCCGCAGAATCCCCATTCAAGTCAGGACTTTGACTTGGCCTCTCCGAAACCTTAACTTTTTATATATTTTTTTAGTCTTTTAGAGGTGGAATTGCTTATGAGCAATGGACCATTGTCCTGCTTCATAATCCAACTGTGCTTGAGCTTTTGGTCACAAACTAATGGCCAAACATTTTCCTTCAGAATTTTCTGATATCAAATTCACGGTTCGAGGGCCATTCCACAATCAAGCTTAAACTCTTGTGACACGGCCACTCAAAAATTAAATTATGTGAAAATTTAAGTAAGCGTGCTTTTATTCTCTATGGCAGGGGCATCAAACTGGTGCCATGGAGGGCCAAGAGGCTGCAGGTTTCCATTCTGATCAGAAACTCCACCAGGTGATTTCACTAATTAAGTCCCTTCTCTCTGCTTGAAGGTGAGGTAATCAGTGAAATCACCTGGTGGAGGTTTTGGTTGGAATGAAAACCTGCAGCGTCTTGGCCCTCCAAGGCACCAATTTGACACATGCTCTATGGGATGTCAAGTTTGGTATAAAATCAATGAGAAGATAATGTACCTTCATGCAAAAACACAACACAAGCTTGTCTGTCACCAATCCCACACGTGAACGGACGCCATCATACTTTTTGATTACACTGTGCAAGCAGTGAAAGTCTATGAAGCGACACATACGTACCTGTTGGCATATCTTTGACTACTTTTCCCAGTACCTCAGGAAATAAAATTGAGCAGGATCGCTAAACAACAGTTAAGTCAGTAGGGGGATTACTCCGTAAGCTCAGAATGTGTTGTTGTGTCTTCGTTAAACTTCTTATTTTATGTAGCCACTAGCCATCATCACCCAGCTGACAGACCTAACACATGCCTTGGGAACAGGCACAAGTAATGACGCCTGAAGTGAACATATTTCATTAATACATCAGACTACATACCCCCATCAATATCACGGACGTTATGAATTTCTATGGAACGGAAGTTGGTCAGTGAGTACGTTTACATGCACACTAATAAAATGATTATTATCAGATTACTGGAGTTATTGGATTATTCACGTGGTCATGTGAACGGCAAAGTCCGATAATCATTATCAGATAAAGGCCGTTGTCGGTTTATGAGAAATCCAGCAAACACACCTAGCTTTTTGCCCAATAATCCGTTTATTCTGTGCATGTATACAGCAAAATCTGATTTCTTTCATTTTTTTAAAATCTGCGCATGTGCGACCTGTGGAGGGCAGGAATTAGTCCAGGCTAGTTCTCAATCATTTTCCTTTATTGACACATTTTCCAGTAATAGGAATAATTCATTGGCAATTGAGGACACTTCTGCTTCTCTCCCCATGCGATTTCGAAATAATGGGCTAAATTCAGTACAGAAAAAACAACTTACTTATAAATAGGCGCATGCTTAACCAAAGACAAACTGCTCTGAAACTTCCGTGCAACCTTTTCCGCGCATCTAGTGATTTAACTTGCGCTCCATGATAATTTAAATTGTTTAAATGAACTACATTGTAAAAGACCATTTGTAAGGTCTGTATGCAATTTCTTAGCTTCCAACCCCCGAGGAAAGAAAAGCAAGAGAAGACTTCATTTCCGTGTGATAATTTCTTAAATATGCACTGATTGAATAATGACTGATCCGCATTACAATGAAATATCGCCTTTCACTCTTGTGGGTTGATGAAAAAGTTGGACTCGGCAATTAAATATAATATTGTTTGCCGAATTAAAATTTTTCAATCTTCACTTTTGTTATCAACTAAGTATAAGACTGCAGACTACGGCGAGAGTACGCAACATGCCACTTAAGGCATTAAACTCCTTATGCGTGAGAGTTGACAGGTATGCAATTTTGAATAATGCTGATTTAAATGCACCAAATTAGCCATTCAAATGAATGATTGTTGACGTCATACCTAAAGGGGGAGAATTAGCAGCACCTAATAGTATGCGGTGCTCTCAGAGCGAATCTATTGTTAATTGTGAAAATGATTGAGAACTATCCAGGACTAATAAAGGGATGTTCTGTAGCCCCCAGATTTTCAGTTCTTGTGCTGCCACTGCTTCGAGAGAAATCCGACTACTTGAATGAATCATGTAAACCAGGTTTTTCCAGATATCAAAGTGCATGTAAACGCCTCAAATCAGATTATTGCCATTATCGGATCATTCCCGGTTATCAGGATTATGCTGTGCATGTAAACGTACTAATTTACGGAGAGAATCAACCGACGGTATGTGCTTTATTGAATAAAATCTGCTCACAATTTTCAAATAACGGACATCAAAAATGCAGAATTTGGGGATGGAATACTCATTCCATCCCCAAGTTCAAAAGTTGCAGATGACAAGGCCAGCTTGTTTACATTAATGACAAACTTTTACCTCTATTGACTCGTCAAAAGTTGTGATGTATGCCATAATAAACGCGGGCAGCGAATAAATAATAAATCAGGTGGAATGGACAACAGTTCGGTGACGGAAATCAGAATTGGTTTGCATCAATGATAGTTATGGATTGATTAATGACTGTACAATTCAGTGAAGCGTTGGGATTTATAGAAGAGTAAATAAGACGGCCTCTCACAGTATTTTGCGATGGTAGGGTGACAAGAGCTGTGTGATTTCGGGTCTGAAATAGACGTCAAAATTTTTACAGGGGTGATAGCGCCCGTTATGTACATTTTATAGAGGGATTATTTCTAGAGTAAGCTGAGGCCATCAAGCCGGGGGAAAAAACGGAACATGCACATTACTGGCTTTGTTTTTGCACAATAATGAAATGGTTTACTTGTACCTACCGGGCGTACAGCGGCTGTGTTTCGAAGTAGTCATGTTGCTTCACAAAATCTGTAGTGCCAGCACTGTGATCTGAGGCAGTGTTCTTGAGATTTTGGGCCAGAAGCAAAATGGTGCTATTCCGATATTGTTTAAATTAAATGCTAGTCATTCTGTCATGATGATTATCAATATTGGCCACTCCAGCGAAAAACTAACATAGCAAAAAAATGGAACTAGGGAACGGGCATTAGGCCTAAGGCCCTCCATCAATCAGGGCACGTCATTAAGCCCTGAAGCAGCAAAGAAGCCCCAGACGATCACACTACCACCACCGTGTTTTACTGTTGGTATGATGTTCTTATTGTGGAATGCTGTGTCAGCTTTACACTAGATGTAGTAGGGTCCACTTTTGACTCAAGATCTTTTTTGGCAGATGTGACACAAGCTTTTGTGTTCTTCTTGGTCAGCAGTGATTCTTGCCTTGCAGCTCTCCCATTGATGCCATTTTTACCCAGTCTTTTTCTTACTGTGGAATAGTGAACACTGACCTTAACTGAGACAAGTAAGGCCTGCAGTTCTTTAGATGTTAGTCTGGGTTCCTTTGTGACCTCCAGAATGAGTCCTTGATGTGCTCTTCGAGGAAATTTGTAGGGTGGCCACCATTGAGAAGGTTCACCACTGCTCCAAGTTTTCTCCATTCTTTTGCAGTTCAAATATTTGTACGGCTTATTCTTTTGCAGTACAAATGTGGCTTATTGTTTAGTTGATGCAATTACTGTGGCTCTCTGAAAAACTCCACAGACAAGTGATATTTAATTGTTATGTGCCTCTGTAGCTCTTTATGCCTCTTCAGTTTTAAACCTATGATTGAATCAGGCAGAAACATAATTTACTTGCAATGTATGAGCAATTCAGATTATTCATGGTGAAATAACATATCTCAGATGAATTAATGAATTTTTGGCTGCAATGACATAGAGTGAATGTGCATTGTATGCCATACGCTGTATATTTTGTCAAATTCAAGAGTGTCAAGAATGTTTTGAGACAAGGCTGTGATGTTAAAATGCAGATGCCAAGTTTAATTTTAGGTTATTTAACTCCATGTCAGATGGTCCCTGGGAGGACATACAAACCCTTCACTGAAATACATATTCTTATCAATGAAGAGAAATGGTCTTTGACAGAATAAACATGGAAAAACACAAATTTAATTCTGCCCAGAAAGCTGATTTGAATGGTAGAAGATGCATGAGATATTTTTGGGACTATTCAAGCTCATCGAATTTTGACAATGTTAAAACATCCTATTTATAACAGGAAATGTACTGACAAAAACATTTGGCTGCTGCAGCCAGCCTCTAACCTCTCAAGGCCATATTCTTTCATTTATGGCAGTGTTTCGTGGTATGCTAGTATACATCCACTCACTTGAAATTGAATACCTTGTAAGTTTTATTGTATCATGAGATTGACATCAGCCACATAATCTTCTCCTGCATTTGGCTTTTAGAGTGTTTTGATCAAACTCAATCCAGTGCTACAAATCTATCAGTCCACCAGGCTGTTGATGGATTGTTCAGTGCTTTTGAATCAAAATAAAGAAAATCCATCCCTGAAACATAAAAGCCATTATTCATGATGCAGCATTTATTTTTGCATACCATTTTATTCATTTTTGTCCACCAAAATGAGTTCCTGTGTTTGTGGGTGAGAGACAGAGTGAGAACAGTGCCCTCAAAATTCCTATTTGTCTTTTCATTGTAGCAGAAATAAAATTTTAATCAACTCAGCATTAACTCTTTGATTCCTTGGCAACTGGGGTCTATTTTACGCTTTCTCTGTTCCTAGGCTCCTGGAAAAGCCACAGCATGTCTAAGCCAGGCATGACATATATTGCTTTTCTCAGGGCAAGTTAGGGTACTCATGCATGCAATCATGTGAGTAGTAGTAAACACTTCAGGGCAAAAAAATGGGCCAAGTCTAATGGTAAAATATTAATCTTTTAATAGTCCTAGCTACAAAGCATTGGTCAGAAATTTAGCAAGCGTTAAACAAATGTACTCTTGAGTTCTTTTCTGCTATCATCAGTTGCAAAAGCTTGAGTTCTCACAAGTATGTTGACTGTCATGTCTGTCTGTCTGTCCGTCTCTCAGTCTGTTTGCCTGATTGTGCTCATTCTGATGTCCACAATTCTTCAAATATTGACTTGAAATTAGCACCATAAGAAGCCATATGTCCGAGGACGAAGGGAATACATTTTAGAAGGTCAAGGTCAACGGTCAAGGTTAACTTTTCATTTTTCGTCGCCTCCAGAGTTCCGCGCCGAGACAGGCCTCCGGCGGGGCCTTCAGTCGAAGGGGTGCTCTGGGCAGCAGGCCTTTACCTTGCACCAGGAGTCAATGCAGCTCTTTTTTTTGCATGAAAAAGCAAGATCTTGCTTCAAAAAAAAAAAAAAAAAAAAGATAGAGACATGAACCAAATGCTAAAATGTTCAGTCTTGCCTTTTAGAGTTTTTGCAAGTGTCGCTCTGTGAGCGATTTCATTTGCTTGTTAAGCTTTACTGCTGTGAACTGTTTGGGAAAATGCTAACTCCGGAAAGTCAGTTATCTTGTAAGTAGGTTAATATCCCGAGGTTCTCAAAGCTCCTAAGACATATTTTATGTTATTGGAATGATGGGAGCCTTACCTCTGTACTGATATACTAATCATTCTGACGAGACCATAAATGCCCTCATAATATTAAAAAAAAAAAAAAAAAAAAAAAAGCCAATGTAAGTTGTTACTGTTGTTTTTACACTGACTGTAACTGCTCTGTATCACCTGGCAAGACCTGAATGAAGATATGTTGCTCAGGGATTTTGAACCAAACATATCAACTGATTCAGGGGACAACACAATGAAAGTAGTATTCATGCAGCTACCTTTTAGTGATATGCATTAAAAAAAAAATACAAGAAAATAGCATAATAGCAATATAGTAGTAAGCAATGCTCATTTATGCTGTTATGGCTAGGGGTTTGTGGACTCAAAGGCAGAGGAAAAAAGGCTGAGAGGCAGGAGTATAGTTCAAAGGTGTAGTTTATTTTTCTTTGGTCAGGACAGGCAGGGGCAGGCACTGGATCCTGGGGATGCAGGTCAGGGCTGCTGCCTGGGCTGGATTGCAGGCCGGGACTGCAGGCGGTGCGGGGTTGCAGGTTGAGCCTGGGCTGGATTGCAGGCCGGGACTGCAGGCTTTGAAGGGTTGCAGGACAGGACTGAGAGCTGGACAGGTTGCAGGACAAAGGCAGCCTGAGGAGCAAGGAACATACAATTAATAAACTCTGAATACAGGTGGAACTGCAATCTTAGAAGGCTGGAAAGCGACTAACAGTGTAAACTGAGTCTACAGTCTGGCAAAGACTGGTAGCAAGTGCTGGGTCTTTATAGAGAGCGCTGATGGGGAATAATTAGGCACAGCTGCGGGAAGCGGCCAGCGCTCAACGACCCAAGCCATGCACACCAGCCTTCAATCCTGCAATCAGACCACAGACACAAAAACACAAAGGGAAAAGGGGAATAGAGAGAGAGAGGCTACTGGCAGGACTTAACATATGCACCATACACATCATTGTTCAAAGTTACATTAATGGGGAAAGAATGGGCTAAGCCCAAATTGGCAAATTTTTTATTGTAATGATCTTAACAACAACCTATTGGTCAAAATATTAGCAAGGTTTAAAGAAATGCAGTCCTGAGGCCTTCGGTGCCACAATTTGCTGGTAAACTTTTGCAGTTATGAACTGCTTGGGGTAAAGATGGAAACTGTCTCAATGTGAAGTTGAGCTGCTTCACTCTGAGAGGCCAATTAATGCTTTGGAGTACAGGCGAATATTGCAGAAAAGCTTGTTTCCCTCAGTTGAGAAGTTGTTTACAGAGAACAATGATCAGATGTTATTTCTCAACTCATCTTTCTGTAAAAAGCTGTTTGCAAGTTTACCCAAAAGGCTTACACATTTAAATAAAGCAAAGGGGCAAAACAATCCCATACTTGATATTTTTAAATCATCATTTTAATTTTACCAAATGTGGCTTATTTTGGGCTTGGCCAGTTTGTTTGCCCAGGAATATACAGTATGTATACTCGGAGCCATTAAAAACGCACGGGTGAGGTACTACGTACTGTATTTGCTGAGAATTGAAGAATCATTCGATCTTTATTGCTTATCGAGTGAGATATGAGTGGACGCGCTTCACATGGACACGCTGAGCACTTCTGGGAATCGAGATGGGGGCAAATACTTTCTGGCATCCTTATGATGTCAGAGAAAAACAGTAAAAACAATTTGAGGATAAAATATACTTTACCCCATTTGTTTTTGCTCTTTATGTTTACATTTTGGTGAAACAGCCTTACCCTTATTAGGATGCATTACCTTGAGTTCTAATGTTGATGCAAAAAGTCAGACTTTGATAACAAGGTCAGAAGATTAAACAGTAGAATCTATTTTTTTCTTCGATACGTAAATGGATTTTACGGATGCTTACGTGGAATGAACATTGAAGGTGGTAGGTTCTGCAGAAGTCTGTGATCACTGAAAGTTCCCAGTGCATGGCGTCATGAGCAAGCTGCTGAGTACTGAAGAACCAGTGTGATTTTAATCGCATTCATTTGGTTTTAAGAGCTATTTTCAATTAAAACAAAGAACAATGTGCCTGGCTGAGACCCCTTAGAGTTTGGGCCAAGAAGTAAAGGTTGTGAATAATAAGTATAGATAGCAACCCAATGCTCAAAGGACCAATGCATTACTGTTTCAAAAGCCTCAGCCCCCTATTCCCGCACCCCTACTTCCATTTTACTTTTTTCTATTTTTACATTCGCTGGATCAACATAATGTGTAACTTAGCCAGGAGGGTGCCGTAAAAATATGTGTAACAAACATTGCAAACACTTAAAATAGACACTTAAAAAAGTGTATACTTCCCTCAGTGGGCCCAAGAAAGAAACTATAGTCAGCACTGCTGCTGGAATAAAAAAAAAAAAGTGGAGGAGTTGGAGTAAAACTAGTTCATCCATGAACAAAGGCAGGGTATTGGCAATACTGCAGATATTTCTGCCCATCAGCCATAAATGTCTGGCACTGCACAGGAAGAGCAAAACCAAAAAAACAACAGGATTACACCCATGCACACAGTTGGAGGTGGAACAATCTCACACTTTCCGGAAAACAGGCCTGCTTGGGTTTGTTCAACTCCCTTTAAGGCTTTTGTACGAAAACCTGCTATTGCTCACTTGTGAAAGCTAACCGCCCCTCACTGCAGCTAACTGTTGGAAAATCGAGGAAGATGCAGTATGCAGTGGGGATGCTGGGAATTCAGCATTCACAATGTGATAATATCCACTAATTTCTGTGAAATTATCCTTGTGGTCCTTTCCTACTATTTCAGGAAATTTTCTTTAATTAGATTTTTTCCCCTTTTGAAAAATTATTGTGAAGATGTATTTTAAAAATATCCTGGTATGCCAACCGTCAATTCACCACCAAAGCCAGTAAATCAAAAGCTGCCAAATGAAAGGATTTATTATGCTGTAAATTTTGCATTAGTTTCAGGTCACCAGGATATCAATCATTTCACAGAGTAATAGATAAAAGGAATAAAACTATAACTTACTTCAAGACATTTAGATTTTTTTTTTTTTTTTTTTTTTTCCAGTGGAAGTAGTATTACTGTGCAAAATCCACTATATATTTCTCTGAAGTTCTGGTGAGCCATGCATTACAACCTCATTTGTGTATGAATTAATCAACTTGACAAATCACACCTAAGCAAAATGATCCCTGGTGGGTGCAATGAAGGACAACTGTGAATTATGATACAAGTTGATTTCAAATGTAACTACGCAAAAGATCACTTGCGTAGCCTCTTGACTAAAATTCATGCACATAGAGTACTTTTTTTTATAAAGGTAACTTTTAATCATAATAAAATTAAACCATTAACGATAACTGTTAGAGAAAGCCTTGAAATGTCATTGACATATAACCACTTTTTGACTTTTTGAGATGTTGTCATTTCATAACGCACTTCATGACTGATTATTTTTTACATGCTGGCACCTCTCCACAAGGGCAATTTCTAGCGGAGAGGTTTTAAATAAGTGCTGACAGCACAGGTCTTCCAGGCTTGATTTAACAGCCAAGAAATATGAGTGATGCTTCAAAGCTTAATTCACGATTTAATGAGGTGGTGTTCTGGGTTTAGGCTTTATTTTGGGCTCATGTGCAGATCTTAGCCCAAAATTACCTCCGAAGATTGACATTTTCTGTCCAATGGTGACGATGCCTTTCAATGTCCCCACAGGGACGCTTTCACTTGTCGGCTAGATTTCTCTGATCACTTGGAGACTGCCAAGCGTAATTAATTAGCAACACAAGGGACACTTCTCTCAGTAATCCAATCTACCATCTTCATCATTTCCCAGCCATGCACAAAAAAACTGTATGCATGTAAATTAATGGCTAGCAAATGCCACAGTATTATTCATCAGACTTGCTGATCCAAAGGTCACTAAACCTGAGTTGCTTTGCAAATGCAGGTAAAAGAGAGGGTGAAAAATGATCGGGGTATGATTGCTTATTATATTTTTAAGTATTTATTAGTTTATCATTTATCGGTTATAGAGGTTTTTTTTAGGATAGATTATGCTACGCTGACCATATTAATCAGTTTATAATGCATTGCGTAACACTCTCTGTATTTCAGTCAGCTTGCTCATGTGTGAAATGTCAATTTCTGAATGCATAAATACAATTATAGCTTGGTGTCTATGCTCTGACCTTGACCACTCTGTGGCCTACCAAGCTTGAGGGAGAGCAGGGAGTGGCATAATATTCCCTCACCCACTTGGAAAATATTCAGTGCCCACAACTGAAAACCAAGAATGGTATAGCCAAGAATGGACCAATTGACATCCAATGAGACCGCTTTGTTTCAATTTCCAATCCGTACCATGTGGGGGAAAGTCCCGCCTCCTCGCAGAATGTATTTTAAAATTGTTAGGAAAAAAAAAAAAAAACGCATAGTGCCATGACATTGAAATTGCAATGAGAGACTGCATTGTCGTTTTAATTATGAGACACAAATGGCATTTACTTTTTGAAAAAAAAGAAGCATTTTTGAATGTGCATTTTCATTATTGGTTTTGAGTTTTTGTTTTATTTTTGTTGGCATTATGGTGGAGCACTTCCTGCAGATAAAAATGCAAATGGGGAATGTATTTTAATTTTCAATTGTTCTTAAAAGTGCATATATAGACTTGAAAATGAATCATGTTATCATTTTCACGATGAAATAATGTGCTTGCCTCTCTAAAAAGAAAAGGTATTTCTGAGATTGTATCTGCATTATAAGATTTGCTTTTTCATTTTATTTTAGTTTGTGATATGGCGGGGCACTTTTTGAAAGTTAAAATTCATATGGGGAATGTATTTTAATTTTCAATTTGTTGTAAAAAATGGTACATGGACTTTAAATGAAAACGCAAAGTGGAGGATCATATTTTCACTTTCATTATGATACAAATAATGAGTATGGATCCTGAAAACAAGAATACATGTCTGAGAATGTACTATTTTCATATTAATATTGTTCGCTATATGCTTCCATACCATACAGGATGAGCTGACGAACATGAGCACAGGCCACAGGATGCTGGCTGCAGTTCCCTTTTCAGCCAATAATGTCAGTAACAAGTAATATCTGAGAATTGCACGTAGCACCTTTTAACTAAAATTGAAAAAAAAAATCATTTATTGTATAGTAAATAAATATTTAATGTTTCAACTGAAAATCTCTAGCAAAGATATGCGACTATTATTGCAAGTGGAGCACTAAAATTTTTGAACAGAAAGAATTACATTGCTTTATCTGGGTTACGTCTACATCCATTATAAACATAATGAGGTTACTCTGTGTGTACACATAATGTTTGTTACTAGGACAGTATATTTATGGTGATTATGCATATAACAGTATCAAATCTACTGCTCCAGTGCATACGTACCTGTGATGGTAGAGCTATAGCAAAGGCACAGACAATGATTAATATGTGCTATCTCCTACTGGGGCTGTTATTTACATATCCATTATTTGTTCCATCCCAATATCCCCTCAGGATTAAATGAACTTCCATTATCAACTGGAGCTTGTTTGTAGGGAAGCACTGACTGAAATAGGGCAAGAGCCTCTTCGAGAGAGTTTTCACTGCTGTGCATCAGCACCACGCTGAGCCCTACTGGTCGGCCTGACTTTGAATTTCAGGACTTCCCTCGTCACCAGATTATCGCCACCTGTCACTACGTCCCCAAAGATTTAAAACGGGGCAATCGGTATCAAATCGTCTCTGGGGGGGGGAACACCGACAGCAGCCAATTGACAGCTCTGTCCTTTTCTGGTGCGTAAGTAAATAAATAAATAAATAAACTCAGGGCCCTGATTCACCTCAGATTTACGAGCCATGATGGATGTACCCTGTTCATGTAAATGAGGAGGTCCCAGAAGAGCAGAGATTATCATATCCGAACCAAAAGGTCAATTTTCCTTTTAAACCGCAGCTTGTATTCCTACTCCATTTTGCTTTTTCATTTCTGCATCGAAATGGCTTTCAGGCAATTCCCGCCACCATCCGCAGAGATTCTCGCCTCTGGCAGAACAATAATATGAAAGTTTATCTGCAACTGCTCTATCCAAAAAGCCTTCCCTGTGACCTCCCTGTCTATTCTAGGAGACTGTCATTTGTGAGGTTGTAACAAAGTGATCAGATCACAAACGCTAATATCAGGAGGAAATAAGTGTGGTTTAATCCAGGTGCGTACATTCTTCTTGCATAGATCAGATTTTCCTCGACAAATCAGACTCTGGCCACTGTGGCAGTTATATTTTTACAATATAATGTCTAATCCAAAGCAATGGTGAGCAGCTTTGCATTGACTTAATACTACCAATGCTGGAATATTTGTCAAAGTATATTTACCAGGATTCTGGGCTTCTCTTGCAGAGCATTTGACTCTTGCTTTAAATTTATGCTGTTAAGTGAATTACATCTCTTTTTAGACGGTACTGTTTTAAACAATAAGAATTTAAGTATGCACTTCCAATTTTATGTTGCTCTAAATCATAGTGTTTGGTGTTAAATTGAACAGTGTGTCATTTTATCTCCTCCATTACTCCTTCATTTACAACTCTACTATGTTAATTAAAATGCTAATAAATAAGCACATTGAATTTCAATATTAAAATGGTATACTATGGAACGGTATTTCATAGAGCAAAAATTTTATTTTGGCCGAATACCAGCACTGAGTACAACCCGGAACAGACCTTTGTATCTTTCCCAAAGTTCCATAATTTTTGGGTTTCATTCAGCTTAGCTACCTTACTAAATAACCCTTCTTTATGCATGGAGCCTAGTACTGTGGAAGCACTTTATAGTACTATTACATGTATTTAATTTCATTTATATAGCTGGATATTCAGTGAACCCCATAATTAACTGAACAGTGAAACAGTGTCATTTGGTTCTGATGGCCGTATCAATCACCCGACCTGAATTCAATTGAACATGCATTTAGTAGATAGCTGCAGTAAAGGCCTAACAGAGCATCACCAAGGAAGATATCCAGTGTCTGTCTTTTCAATATATTTGATGTGCCCAAACATAGGAGGCACAATGCGCTAAACCCTCTGATTAAAGCTGACAGTCTGCAATTCAACTTCATTGTCATTTTATCTTTTCAAGCTTAAAATGCTTGAGTACAGAATCAAAATTAGAAATGTGTCACTCTCCTGTGAATTTTGGTGGTCATCAGTGGCGCGAGCAGAAATGGTATTTTGGGTTGGCTCGTGCAAAAGAGAGCGGGCCATCTTTAGCCAGAAACCTTCTGCTTTACAAAGGCAGTAGCAGCAAAACATGCAACATGCTCAACCAATAGAGCTCAGTCTATGAAGGCTGTACACTACAGTATAAACAAAAAGCTGTCTTTTATTTCTCATTCAGGCTAGATTATATTTGCACTATTGAAACCAGCTATGCTTTGGCTCTCCTAATTAACCATTTTATTGCACAAAGTTGAGACCAAACATAAACGTTAACAGCAGCAAAGGTATTTACATACTGCACGACATAGCAAACATTACAATCGCACATGTGACATATCTCTGTGCATTCATTACAGCCATTGTTGCTTCAATACCGTGGTCAGCTTGCTAGTAACAGCAAATACGCAAGTCACTGTTGTCAGAAATCAGCAATGAAACAAAATGAAAGAATGAAAACACCCAGCCGAGCATTGTTTGAATTACGAAAGAAAAACTTACTCCTTAATTTCTATTAAATTAACCATATACAATGAAATCTGCCTTAAATTTAGCTTTTGAGAGGAAAAAAATGATCATTTAACTGCCAGAATTTATACCGTTCAGGCAGTGGGTGATATATGTCTGTTAGATATTTGACTGAATTTTTTTTCTGTGGAAGGCCTTTGGGTAGACAGGAAAATTCCAAATTTTCAGGTTCCAAAAGTGAACGGTTTGGTTGCTAGGGCCTCCAGAAGGGTCACCCTCTGGAGGGCCAAAATTGAACTTTTAAGAAAAATAGGTTTTTGAGTTGAAATATCTCAGTGCGCCCTCAATAGGCCAGCTTCATTTTTATTGATGTCAATCTGTGTTGGGAGGAGTTTTGGAAAATCATGAAATTTTGGTGGGCTGTTGAGGGCGCCACCTATAGGGGGCGCTTGAAAACACCACTTTGAGCCCAAGTAGCACTTACGTTTGAGGCATTCCTTGCCTGCGCCCTCACTAGCCCGAGCTTATTTATACATGATATGATTCTATAACAGTGCCTTGTGCTATTCCACTTGAAATTGTAGTGGGATGGTGAGGGCGCGAAATTATAGGTGGCGCTCAAGTCGGTGAAAATGCAAAAATAGGGGTATTTTTGCATTTAGGGGTATTCTGCGGCTGTAAATCTCCATGCGCCCCCATCAGATTTGAATGAAATCTGTTTTATTTGATAGCTCTACATGTCCATTGTATGTACCAAAAAGATTGAAGTGGGGTTCAACTGTATTAACCCCTTTTTGACCATCCCAGTAAGGCAAGGTTTCAAATGCGAATTAGTACAATATATGGTCTATGGATTGAATAAAGGGATGAAGGCAACGAGGCATGATGGAAAGGTAGCCAACTGAAGGTGCACACATCTGGCCCTTGGCCAAGGGTTATTTCATTAGCTGGAGGGCCTGAAATAAAAATCTATTAATCCAATTGAGCAGCAGTGAGACTGGGACAGGAAAAGCAATACATGTAACTGCACACATGTGGGTGGGCCCAGGATGGGGGATCAGATAGAACCCTCAGCTGAGCAGAAGGTGGAAAAGATCATCAAAAAGGAGTCTCCACATTTTCTCATTCACATCTGTATGCATCAAGCTGTTGCACTGTGTACTTTCAGTTTCACCTGACAATGTGCACAATTTTTACTTTCTAACTCTTGGCTCGTTTCGTTTTCCGTCATTATCTCCAAAAAATAACAGACTGGGGGGGGGGACCAAGTGTCTGACATCATACTTTCACCTGAGTTTTCTCTAACAAAATAGGGATGATGGAGATAATGAGTGATTTATTTTCCTGAAATTAGCATGACAAAAGAAGTAAACATTTTTTTTTTTAATTTATTCATGAGCGGTGAAGCGTGCAATCCGTCCGGCCCCACCTCCAATCTTCTAAACCAGGGGTTCCCAAACTCGGTCCGGGGGCCTCCCTATGTATGCTGGTTTTTCCTCCACCCTGGTTTGCAATCATAGGATTTTAACAAGCTGTTAATTTGTCTTAATTAGGTGCATTTTTGTTCAGAGCAGCAATTAATCCTCTCTTGACAAACAGTATTTTGACAGATATGCATACAAACAGTGAGGAATAAATTTTGCATCCATATTGCAACATATGAGTAACAACTGCATAAAAAGAGGAAAAAATGTACCCAATCAAAGGAAAAAAATCAATGGGTTCCTAATTGGTGAAACTGTGGGCACATGGTTGCAAAAAAAAAAAAAAAAAAAAACTATTTACTAAACAAGCGAATGACAGAGTCAAACCTGTTTTATGTTATGTTTTTGTGATTGAGTGCAAGCAAATTATTTTGAAAGAACTCTTATCACCTGTCTTCAGCAACATAATTTGGAAGTTACTGATTTTCTCAGTACCTGATTTGATCTGTTTAAAAATGTTATCACCTGAAATTGCTTGCCACACAGAAAAAAAAAAAACAAAAAGACAAAACTTTATATGCAAGGGTCAATTATTCGGTCTTTTATTCTTCATGGCACAAATGCATATTTCTATTAAAATTAGGCTTAAAACAGCAAATAACATATTTAAACACAAAATGCACCCAATTTGGACTGATTAACAGCTTGTTAAAGTCCTATGATGGCAATGATGGTTGGGACAAAAACCAGCATACACAGGGAGGCCCCAGGACCGAGTTTGGGAACGCCTGTTCTAAACATTCCAAAGGAAGTCAGCAGAAGGCCGGACCCTATCCACTGGTTCAGAAGAGAGCTTTAAATTTCTGATTGCTCCACTAAAAATCATCCATTGGCATTGAATTCAAACTGACACCTTTGCTGACTTATGTACCGTAACAGCACTACATAGACAAGCGTATGGAATGGTCATGTCACACCTTTCAGAATGATGGTCAAAAATGGTCAAAACAGTTGAACCCCACATCAATCTTTTTGGTACACATAGTGGACATGTAGGGCTATCAAATAAAATAGACTTCATTCAAATCTGATGGGGGCGCATGGAGATCTACAGCCGCGGAATACCCCTATTTTTGCATTTTCACCGAATTGAGCGCCACCTATAGTTCCGCGCCCTCACCATCCCACTACAATTTCAAGTGGACTGGTACAAGGCACTGTTATAGAATCATATCATGCTTAAACAAGCTTGGGCTAATGAGGGCGCAAGCAAGGAATGCCTCAAACGTGACTGCTACTTTGGTCCAAGATGGCGTTTTCAAGTGCCCCCTATAGGTGGCGCCCTCAACAGCCCACCAAAATTTCATAATTTTCCAAAACTCCTCCTAATATAGACTGAAAATAGCAAAAATGAAGCTGGGCTATGAGGGCGCACTGAGATATTTCAACTCAAAAACCTATTTTTCTTAAAAGCTCAATTTTGGCCCTCTGGAGGGTGACCCTTCTCGAGACCATAAAAACCAAACCGTCGACTTATGAAACCTGAAAACCTGGGATTTTCCTATTTACTAATAGATCTTGCACCAAAAGAAATTTCAGGCCATTTACTATCACACATATATCAACCCCTAACAGAAATCCGCCTGATCGTTAAATTAGTTAAAATAAACTATGCAGCTAATTAATGGAAGGCCTATACAGCTTATCCATAATACACCATTAAAGAACATGAAATAACTTCACGGGCGAATGTTAAGCAGTGGAAAATGGTGAACACAAACTTTGCTGCTTTTATCGCCAACAAAACAAGGAGCAAATGCTTGGGTTCAGTGTTGAATATAGAGATGATCTCATCATAGTCCAGAGAGTTCCAAAGGACAAAAGGAGACTGGAGCACTCTATTAAATTAACAGCCTTTACAAACTGACTAACGTTTGGACTCTACTGTGCCTTCAGCAGAGTCAAACCACAAAGTCACTGACTTCAGTGCAGAACAGTGTTTCAACACTGCAAGAGACGGGTGTTGAAGATTCACGTACTGTAGTTTGTTGAGGATCGGAAAAATGTCTGGAGCAGAAATGTCCAATACTTCCATGAGGGATGGAAATTTCAGTCAATAGGCTTCTTTCTGGTGCAGTAGCTCACTGAATACGGTTAATTCAGCTTCCTCAACTGAGATGTGATAGTGATCGCATGGGGTCCAATGGGACTTCTCCTGTGCAAATGTCTTAAACTGTTGAAGAATAGTTGCTGATTTGCCTTCATTATTCTAGAGGAGGAAGAAGGCATTCCTCACCACCCCTCCACCTCTTTCTTCTACCTGTCTTTTCCGACTACCCCCTTCCATTGTTACCATTGAAATTTCCTTACAGAACTCCCAGTAGGTCATTCATTTGGTCCCCCCTCCCCCATTTATATTTCCATGTCCAATCAATATGAACTCTACTGTGAAGAAAAGCTCACTCTGTGCTTCAATAAATTGAAAGTGCCAATTCTCTGGCTTCTTTTTCTGGTACCACGGGGGCCACAGACTTCAGCTGTGTGTTTGTTTGTTACCGTTGCTAAATTATTTCATCACATTTTGACTACGATAATAAATGTAATAAAAGACTATTGCTTTTATTGTTTGGTTTTATGACATTTTGTACTCATCCTCCTGGAAATGATCATCTAGCTTGGTTAGCTGTCTGTCTGTTCAGAGTACGGCACAGAATTTGATTTAAAATATAATGTATGTAAAAGCATGGTTATTTTATTTAGATCCAAAAATGATAGGAAACAATCTTTTCCATCTTTTGTCCTGGCAAATAATATTCTTAATATATATAGTAAAGTAAAATATCTCGAGCACTGGATTACAGAAGATCTGAGTGATGATGATGACATTTTACAACAATGTAGGAAAATGTATGCTCAAGCAAATACTTCGTTACGCAAGTTTTACATGTGCACTGCTGAGGTAAAAATTACATTGTTTAAGTATTATTGTACACCTTTATATACTGCTCATATGTGGTGCGAATATCGGAAAGCTAGTGTCAGAAAGCTCAAAGTTGCTTATAATGATGCCATGCAAATTTTTCTAAAGGAGCCTAGATGGGTTAGTGCAAGTAAGTTATTCGTGTCCAATGGAGTGCCAACGTTTGATGCGGTTTTAAGAAATTCTATGTTTAAGTTTATATGTCGGATTAATGAATCTAGCAGTATGATAATTATGGCCTTAGTCAATCCTGGGATCAATGCAATAAAATATCACTCCAAATTGTGGGCGCATTGGTATAAATGTCTGCTTTTGTGTTAAATCAACTTTTTAATTTTTATCTTTGTTAATTGTTGTCGCTGATGCGTAATTTGTATGTCATTTGATCTCTGTTATTTATGGACCCAGAGTCTGCAATAAAGAGTAAAGTAAAGGTCCTTCCATTCGGAAAACCCATCTCTCAGAAATGGTCCGTCAACTCTGCTGGGGAAATGTCTGCACATTTTACAGAAAGGCTTGCCTTTATATGCACTGTACTTCAACCAGGGAAATTGTCCATGCCAGTCTCACAGGAAGCACCTTGATTTTTCCATTCTTAACAGTACAAGGAAAAACCTTCATATTTGGCTGTGCAGGTGGTTTATCAACACCTATAAATCTGTGGGTAATCCTGCGTCAGGCAGGCTAGGACAGAGCACTGGCACCGGGAGATACTGTGTGCGCCCGGGCAACCTTCTAATGGGCTAATGAGTCTCAAAAACTGGGCAGGGTGGTCTCAGTCAATGGAGGCATTGACTTGTTTTCTTCCACATCTCTTGCTTTTTAAAATAACAGATTGAAACACTTTGTTTAACCATTGTTGTAGCAATGACATTACATTGACTACAAACCAGCTAGCAAGCTGGCTGAAGGCAGCCCAGGGAGTCTGCCTATCAAAACCATTACAACCAGTGACATTCCAAAGGCTTCAACAGTTTCATTTAAATCTGAAGTCTACAATATATTTTTAATACTTGTTTCTTCACTTAAATACATTTATACATGTATTTTGATCAAACTTGCCTGGATGGGCCAGTGAGAAATGTGGGCTGGCCTGTGCCACCCGGGTCCATTACTGGTATCTAGCGCTCACTGTATACAAAAGCAATTCAGGTAAAGCATCTTTCCTTAAAGCATAATGGTAATTCACTGCCAATGAATAAGGCCTGCAGCTGTAGATTACAAGCTATAGCTCTCTATACATTTTACAGTACTATAGTCATCAATTTTGCTTGACAATCCAAGTACTCCTCGATGATTTTATTTTAAATTAATTTAACTTTATTTTCACAGCTTCATTTTCAAGAAAAATACGGCTGTTTCCTTGAATGGTTCTGGTATTAAAAATGAAGACAGCAGATTGATTTTTCCCCAAAGAAAATTGAATGATTATGCACATGTGAAAAAACTGCCTCTGGGTTTTATCACAAACCAAAACAGACACTTCAGTGATAGTTGTTCCATTTGAAGAAACACGACCATGAGATTCCTAAATTAAAATGCATATTCCTTGGGGGGAAGTCTTTCAAGCACTCAAAGGCATGAACATTTCATCAGCGTAGGACAACAACTGTCGAGAGACCTGCACGTAAAGCTAGCCAAGTAAAGACTGAAAGGCTCTTCAAAGAAGCTTTAATGGAACTATTTGGAAACATTTTCATTTCTGTAAATGAATCATTTTCTGCTCCCGCTCATCGAAGCAATCACAGAAAATGCGACTTTGTGTTCTTCAGTTTTTTCATGCCAACATTCCTTGTTAGCTAAATTTAATTTTGCTGCATTTGCCTTGCAAATTTCTGAGCTTCAAATGTGCACATTGGCTCATAACACATGCTTGGGTATGTCAGTCCATTTTGTCTCAGTGCTTTTGTCCCTAAGTGTATGAAAGTCTATGGTGGTAAGAAAGATGTGAAGACAAAGGATCACTGAAAAAGGTCCTCATTAACTACACTCTATTCATTGGCAAAAATGATAAGTTTTCTCTGTTGTTTTTTGAGTGCATCTTATGAATACACTATATTATTTTCCAAAAATGCTGTAATGGACATGCTTTTCCTGGGAATTATTTCCAAACAAGCTAATTAGGTTAATTACAAAATCTCACATTGCATAGTTAGTCAACATTTTCTTTTGCAATAGGTCTGATGTTTTCCTTAATTGGACAAAGTGGTTTATTAGGTTTGAGTAATACAGTTGCACGAGAGTTGGAAATGTAGTTCTACAAAGGAACATTTCATACACCTAATCTGGTCATAAAGTGGTTCTCCTCAATTTATTTATGTGAACTGCGTGTGCAGAGAGCCGCCCCCCCATAAGATTAAGTATTACTCCTTCCGCATCCTAAAATAATGGACCTGCCATTGCTTGTGGGGGCTGTATAACTGAGATATCATTGTTTATTCCTCCAAAGTGCGGTGAAATTTTCCCAGCTGAGAGTAGCGTGCACTGTTCTGAGATAGGAAATAGGCTGTAATTAAACAATATCAAGAATATCAAATTGCTTATGCAGCATCAAATGCAATATGATGAAAAGATAGTTATGATTAACAATTTAATTATTCAACCATACATTTGGAGGAGAAATACCTCTATAGATAACATCCCAATAAAGAGAAAAGCAAAGGTGGAAAAACGAAAGTATTATCCCACCCAGATAGAGGGAAGGTGATTAACAGAGGCAGACTTAATTCAACAAAACTATTATAAACATGGACACCTTGGAAGCTATAAGGTTCATTGACCAAACATTTTTTTTTTTAAAAAGGGAAAAGCAAAATTCATTACCATCATGAATGGCAAACTTTGTGAGCTGAATACAGATAGGAGTACACAGTCATGTGAGTGACAGCTGTGTGTGCTTGCACGTGAGTGAGTTTTAGCACTGGGCACTTGTAAGCGCAAACATGTGAGGGCATTGCAGTCTCCAGTGTGGGGTGACACAGGTTTATGATCGTGCACTGCACACATGTTGAAGGCGAGTGAAGAAGCGTAATAAAGGGCTGTTAGTTGTTAACTGGAGCTACAGTACACAGCATGTATTGGCATGTGCATAGTTTGCCGTGCAGATGGATAAAGGATAACTGTGAGGTTGTCTGTGTATGATTAAGACCAAATGCTGTGTTTTTTATAACTGCATTAGTACTAATTAAAATACACATGCAAGGTCTTTCCTTTGTGATACATACATACATACATATATATATACATATATATATATATATATATATATATATATATATATATATATATATGTACAGTATATATATCGAGGGCTGACTGCAATAAACAGTTATGTCCAATGTAAAACATCTGGACATAACTGGTTATTGCAGTCAGCCCTCTATATATATATATATATATATATATATATATATATACACACACAGTGCCATGAAAAAGTATTTGCCCCCTTCCTGATTTCTTATTTTTTACATATTTGTCACACTTAAATGTTTCAGATCAGCAAATAAATTTTGCAACCCCAATTTCGAAATAGTTTGGACAAAGTATAAATTGTGAATAAAATCAAAATGCAATGACTTTCAGATCACATGAGCCAATATGTTATTTACAATAGAACATAGATAACATTTCAAATGTTGAAACCTAGACATTTTACATTTTTATCCACAAAATGAGCTTATTTCAAATTTTCTGGCTGCAACAGCTCTCAGAAAAGTTGGAACACAGGCAAAAAAGGGCTGAAAAAGCTATTAATATATAACAGAATCAGCTGAAAGATCATTTAGCAAGTAATTAATTTAACTGGCATCAGGTGTGTAACATGATTGGCTGTAAAAGGGATGTCTTAGAGAGGCTGAGTCTCTCAGAAGTAAAGATGGCCAGAGACTCTCCAACCTGTGAAGGCTTGCGTAAAAAAATTTTGGAATACTTTATAAACAATGTTCCTCAACGTCAAATTGCAAAGGCTTTGAAGGTCTCATCATCGACAGTGCATAACATCATCAAAAGATTCAGAGAAACTGGAAAAATCTCTGTGAGTAAGGGACAAGGCCGAAGACATTTACTGGATACCCATGATCTTTGGGCCCTCAGACGCCACTGCATCACTCACCGGCATGATTCTGTCATTGACATTACTAAATGGGCCCAGGAAAACTTCAAGAAACCACTGTCTGTAAACACAGTTCGCTGTGCCATCCACAGATGCCACCTAAAACTCTATCATACAAAAAGGAAGCCATTGTTGAGCATGATCTAGAAGCGCCGCTGTGTTCTGTGGGCCAAGGCTCATTTAAAATGGACTGTAGCAAAGTGGCAAAGTGTCCTGTGGTCAGACGAGTCCAAATTTGACATTCTTGTTGGAAATCATGGATGTCGTGTCCTCCGGGCTAAAGAGGAGAAAGACCACCCCTCCTGTTATCAGCGTTCAGTTCAAAAGCCAGCATCTCCGATGGTATGGGGATGCATTAGTGCATATGGTGTGGGACACTTGCATGTTTTAAAAAGCACCATGAATGCTGAAAGGTATATAAAGGTTTTAAAGCAACATATGCTCCCCTCCAGACGACATCTATTCCAGGGAAGGCCTTGTGTATTTCAGCAGGACAATGCAAAACCACATACTGCAGCTATTACAACAGCATGGTTTCGTAGGAGAAGAGTCCGTGTGCTGAACTGGCCTGCCTGCAGTCCCGATCTTTCACCGATTGAGAACATTTGGCGCATAATTAAAAGAAAAGTCTGTCAAAGGAGACCCAAAACTCTTCAGCAGCTGGAAGCCTGTATTAAACAAGAGTGAGATCAAATTCCAATGGCTAATCTCAAGAAACTTGTCTCCTCAATGCCCAGACGCCTCCACTCTGTGTTAAAAAGAAGAGGGGATGCTACACTATGATAAACAGGCCCCTGTCCCAACTTTTTTGAGACCAGTAGCAGCCATCAAATTAGAAATGAGCTCATTTTGTGCATAAAATCGTAAAATTTCTCAGTTTCAACACTTGCTATGTTATCTCTGTTCTATTGTGAATAAAATACTGGCTGGTGTGATTTGAAAGTCATTGCGTTTTGATTTTATTCACAATTTACACTTTGTCCCAACTATTTCGGAATTGGGGTTGTAATATTAGACAAAGACAACCCGAGTAAATACAAAATGCAGTTTTTAAATGATGATTTAATTTATTAAGGGGAAAAAGCTATCCAAACCTACCTGGCCTGGTGTGAAAAAGTAATTGCCCCCTAAACCTAATAACTGGTTGTGCCACCCTCTGTGACAACAACTGCAATCAATTGTTTGTGATAACTGGCAATGAGTCTTTCACATTGCTGTGGAAGAATTTTAGCCCACTCTTCCTTGCAGAATGTTTTAATTCAGCCACATTGGAGGGTATTTGAGCATGAACGGCCTGTTTAAGGTCATGCCACAGCATCACAGTCGGATTTAAGTCCGGACTTTGCTTGGGCCGCTCCAAAACCTTCCGTTTGTCTTTTTTAAGCCATTCAGAGGTGGACATGCTTGTGTGTTTCGGATCATTGTCCTGCTGCAAAACCCAAGTGTGCTTGAGCTTGAGGTCACCAACTGATGGTTGGACATTCTTCTTCAGGATTTTCCGGTAGAGAATAGAATTCATAATTCCATCAATTACGACAAGTCGTCCAGGTCCTGAAGCAGCAAAGCAGCCCCAAACCATCACACTACCACCACCATGTTTGACTTTTGGTATGATGTTCTTCTTATGAAATGATATGTTAGTTTTACACCTGATGTAACGGATGCACACCTTCCAAAAAGTTCAACTTTTGTCTCGTCAGTCCACAGAATATTTTCCCAAAAGTCTTGGGGATCATCGAGATGTATTTTGGCAAATGTTAGACGAGCCCTTGTGTTCTTTTTGGTCAGCAGTAGTTCTTGCCTTGGAACCCTCCCATGGATGCCATTTTTGTCCAGTCTCTTTCTTATTGTTGAATCATGAATACTGACTTTAAATGAGGCAAGTGAGGCCTGCAGTTCTTCAGATGTTGTTCTGGGTTCTTTTGTGACCTCCTTGATGAGTCGTCGATGCGCTTTTGGAGTAATTCTGGTAGGCCAGCCACTCCTGGGAAGGTTCACCACTGTTCCAAGTTTTCTCCATTTGTGGATAATGGCTTTCACCGTGATTCGCCGGAATCCCAAGGCCTTAGAAATGGCTTTGCCACCCTTTCCAGGCTGATAGATGTCAATTTCTTTGTTTCTCATCTGTTCTTGAATTTCTTTAGTTCGCAGCATGACATGTTGCTTTTTGAGATCTTTTAGCCTACTTCACTTTGTCAAACAGGTTCTATTTAAGTGATTTCTTGATTCAACAGGTCTGGCAGTAATCAGGCCTGGGTGTGGCTAGTGAAATTGGACTCAAAAAATGTGGTTAATCACAGTTAATTCATGATTTAACAAGGGGGGCAATTACTGTTTCACATAGGGCCAGGTAGGTTTGGATAGCTTTTTCCCCTTAATAAATGAAATCATCATTTCAAAACTGCATTTTGTATTTACTCGGGTTATCTTTGTCTTATATGAAAATTTGTTTGATGATCTGAAACATTTAAGTGTGAAAAATGTGCAAAAAAGTAAGAAATCAGGAAGGGGGGAAAATACTTTTTCACGGCACTGTATACTATTATACAGTATATTGTGTGTGTGTGTGTGTGTGTGTGTGTGTATGTGTGTGTGACCGTGAAACAAGCAAGAAAACACCGATTCATGTTGAATTTCGAAAGTCGTCATCACTGCTTAGGGGTACCATCAACTGTTCCATTAAGTCATGCAATATTTTACGGTACAGCGTTATTCTGAAGCATGACGATGGATTACACGATGGATTATAGTGGACAAGAAATGGGTATGAATGAATCCATCACTGCATGATAAGAAATCACATTATAATCCTAAAATATTAAATCAATAATGCAAATTATAAGGAAAAGTCATAAAAATAGCAGTCAATGACGTCTTACCTTGCGGAAGGATGGCCAATTGCTGAACGATGATCAAGAGTAAGGATGGATTCAGACAATGTTTATCAAAATTAACTTTTCACTTAACTGTCGTTGCTGCATTCAAAATTGTGGACATGAAAGGAATGGTTGCAAATACCAGCCAACTCACAGCAGCACACAGGAAAACTTTCGTTGCCGATAAAATGTGTGCTCAGAGTCATTCCATAGGACATGAAAAATCAATAAATTGATGCCTATAATCAAACAATAAAAATCTAACTTTGTCTTTGGTAACGGTGGTGATTTACTGGACACGACATGATTTTTAGAATTTGAGTTAATATTTTTCAAAATCTACGAAATTAACGGTCAAGTAGTTGGTTTGTTGGGGCAAGGAAAGTAAGTTCTTCTGTGGAGTAGCAGTACATTTGAGCAGTGCCACTAACTCAAGACCTGCCTGCCATAGTAACAGTCGTTAGCACAGCGGACACGTCAGGCAACAACCGTAACCTGATCATTTCAGTCTGATGTCTTTTCACCAGAAAAGTTTTGTAACGAAGTGGGATTAATTCACTGGACTGTGAGTAAATAATGTATGGGCAAATACATGTGATACATATTCATTTTAATTTCCACCATCTTTTTTGATAAAAACTTATTTTTGATGTCACACTTTGGTATCCTTATTTGAGCCAAAAATAATTTTAATTGATTTCATTAAAAAACTACTTGGGTTCAAGCAGTAGTTTTATGCTCACTTTATATCTTATGTCTGCTAAACAAAATGAAAGTGAATTTAAAACATCAATCATTATCTGCTGATAATAAAACTATGAACAATAACTATCCCTGAAATCTCTCCAGTATTGAGAAAAGACACACACACACCCACACACACACACATATTTTTGTACATACACGCACGCACACACACACACACACACACACACACACACATACATACATAATGTACTGTATATATGAATTACTTTGTGATAACGGTAGGATGTACACTGTTGATATCATGTGTTTCCTGTGGAATATATTCAGTTGTAGTGCCATTATCCCAATGCATTTCATCCGTTGAGCCACTACATCCTACTATTTTACTTGATTGCGCCATGCTTTAATTGTCTAGTCTACAGTAGCATATTATTTTTTTGTTTGCTGGCTGTCTTAAAGTTTTGAAATCATTAAAATCAACTTTATTTTGTGTTGTGTAGAAATATGAAAATTACCTCCATGTCTGCCTGGCAGTGTAACCTGAATGCGAACACAAAGTAGTGGAGAACTCATCAAAATGTAAATGCAGTAAAATAAATCTAATGTGCAACACCACAAGGTCTGGAATAAAGGCCATCATCATCCCACAGCTATGTTACACGCATTTTAATTTATTATTCAATTGCTTTTGCTATTTTTTTCTTCATAATACTTTTTGACCTTACAGAATGTGTACTTCATCAAAAAGGAAAACTGGGTAAAAACTGTAGAAAAGAAAAGATTATATAAAAACATCTGCTTGTTTCGGCCTTACTGACAGTGTTTCATACAATATGAATTCTTATGAAATGAAATGGCATTTGCCTCAATCATCCATTCTTTTTTTCAACACATTGCAGCCAAGATAACTTTAACTAGAACGGAATTGCATCAAAAAGGATGACTTCAATGAAGCCAAACTTTTTGCAGCAATATTAATTTCCTGAATTTTAGAGAATGATAAAACTTTACATCATTAAAATCTGTTACTTTTCATATGCTTACCCAAAAATTTCTGATTTCAGCTTTGTGTAGAATGTGGAATATTAAGATCTCAAAAAGTGTTTTGGTTGAAGACAAGCTTCTGTTCCCCCTGTTTGTATTGATCATAGGACAAGTGCTTGTGATTCAAAAGGTTTCGCTCTTAGATTTGCGCATTTGAAACTTCCAAAAAATTTACTTATTAACTTTCTTCATTTGGTAAGTAGAACCCTCCGGGGTTTTTAAATGTATATTATAATACTGATTTGCAGCCCTCAACCCCTAAAAGTCAGTGTCTTTTCCATTTAGATTTTCTTTTTGACATAGAAATAAAATGACTACCTCACCATGTTTTTCAAGGTATGTCTACTTGCTTTCTCTAATGTCAATATGTTCATAAACATTTATTCTGTGTAATTTTATGGAGAGAAAACACTATTGCAGGAACAAATGTGTTTCAGAAACAAGGCTGGAAAAAGTTATGCCCCACTGACCGGAGAACAGCTGTTCCAGGAATCTGTGCAGGGGGTACATCATACACACAAGCTTCTTCACAAAATACTCATGTAACCCCAGTGTCACATAATGCAAATCCATGTGGATCCCCGTGACATTACGGGAAAAAGAATAATGTGAATTCATAGTAGTTTGAGGAGACAGCGTAAAAACAACACATGGCACCACATGTTTATGTTCTCAGAACCAAAAATGAAGTTTAAATTTAACGGCAGAAAAACAATCCCCAGTGCTTGCCAAGATTTTATTTTCATTATTGAAAGGAGTAATCCATCAAATCTGCCACATTTGAAGTTGTATATCTTAGTTTATGCACGCCTACTCTTATAGTTCCAATATTATGCTGTTCTCTTTTTTCAAGTCACTATATTCTTGGATGTCCGAAAGGTCAGGTAATGATTTATCAGGAAAAAACAATAAAAATATATCACATCTATGCCATTCGCTGCCCCTCTGAAGAACAGGCTATTTTCAGTGGGCATTTACTCTGTGATAATGAGTTCCACTCTGGGGTGCATTTCCCAAAAGCATGGTTGCCAACTAAGTTAGCAACTTACCTGGCTCGTCCATTCCCAGTCCATGGTTTCAACTATGTAAGTTACCATCTGTGATTTCAGGAAATGCACCCGTTTGGCCAGCAAATGAAGGTAATCACAAAAAATTAACATTTATGCTACAGGGGTATGAGGGGTGGGGAGGTTGAGCAACGCCATGGAAGTGAGCACGATACACAAACAGAGCGGGTACAAGCAAACTACAAAGAGCAGGTATGTTAGTGATGTAGAAAACAGCAGGCATTTCAAACCGGATGTTTCAAATGTTGAAGTGGAAAAGGTGGTTCAAATGGCTAAAATGGGGAGGTCATCAAAATCACCCTCCTCTGAGCTGTTTGATACAGTGTTGACTAAAGTACAGGTGGACTGGACTGTGAGAAAGGATTTGCCATAATACGGGTCCTTTAATATATGTTTTCATTTAAATTAAAATCAGTTCAATTTATTGCATATAGCTGTGGAAAATTGATGGTAAACTGAGTGTTACAATTCAGTTTAAATTTGTCTGAACTGCACCTGTAAATTGTATCACATTTCAACATTTCTGTTTTTAAAGAACAGTCTGTAATAACTGCCCAGGAAGTAGCATCTGTAGGCCTGGTAAACACAGTTTACTAATTCCCACAGCTCACCGCGTGGTTTGACCTCATCTCCAATATCTAAGCCCAGCTAACCTGGGTCCTGAGAGTAATACTGCACTGCGCTTAAACCCAATGTCATTTCTCACTGCTCTGTAAATAAAACATCTGACAGCCATATATCACTTCCTCACTTTCATCATTGAGTAGGGGAAAGCAAACAAAATGAAGAGGGAGAAAGTTGTCCTAAACTACTCAAAGGAGGATTTGTTTTATCGCTATCTCCGGCTCATGATTGCGTCAAGCGTACAAGCTGCAATGTGTCTCACAATGTGTTTGAAAACATCACCAGACAAGGTGAAAGACTAGTCCACTTCTGCTCAGATCAGTGTTCCAATCAATACGACACTGAAGCTACATGTCATGGGACTGCAAACCTTCCATATGGCTTCATCCTGACAAATTCATACTAGATCATTATGTCTTGAATCTGTAATCAGGTCTATGATTAAATCTTTGTGTCAATTTAGGACTATCCTAGCAGTTGCTGAAAAAAAAACATAATTCAGAATAGATTTACTCAAACCAAGATAGCTATTTTATTGGAGATTTGGTGGCATATGCCATATCTTGATAGATAGCATGTGCATAAGGCAGATGTGTGAGATCTGTCATTTTTAATGACAAGTCACAAAAGAGTATTGACAGGCTCAATCTGTCTGATCATACCAAAATAATCAACTCTGTTCTTGTCACGGGGAGTGGCAGGACCCAAATGCAACACAATCAACATAAAGTGAAGATTTTCTGGCTTTTAATGAGATTCGATCAGGGGTAAACAGAATGCAGAACAGGGTAGCTTGGTGCAGGTCAGGATCAGGAATTCGTGGAGCTTGAGTGGAGCTCTTCTGCCAACTTGCTGGAGCAAGCACCAATGGCGGGATTCGAAGCCGCAGTCGCCCAGACCGCAGGCGAGAGAGTTACCACTGGGCCACCGGAGCAGGCTGGTGTAAGGCTCGGCAGGTGGGGTCGTGTCCACGCAGGCAGGCAGTGGAGCAGCAAGACGGGTGGCTTGGGCAGGGACTTGGAAGACAGCAGACGGGAACCCGGAAGCACACAGGCAGAACTCGGAGTCAGAGACTGAAGGCAATCAGGTTTACCGGGGCAGGAACAAGAGGACGTTGCCAGAGGCAGGCTGAGTCGATTCCAGGAAGTCAGACTGAAGATAAACGCTGGAGAGTAGTGCATGCTGCAGTGACAATCTGGCAAAGAGTTAGTGAAACAGAGCTGCTTATATGCTGGCTGGGTAACGAGACTCAGCTGAGAACAACTGCAGTGGAAGGGGTGTGGCCAGGCAGAGGGAGAGACAGCAGCAGCAGTGGAGCAGACTGTGACAGTTCTCTTCATATTTGTATATTTGACATTCTGCGGTCACTGTACCTTTAACTGGAATAGTGTGTCCAGAAGATGAATAACAACTTTTTGTCGTGTAGCAGGGATTGGATGGCATATGGTGAGCAGCTGAATAGGTGACATGAGCGAGGTGAGCCTTATTTACTCCAGAGATTTACATGCTGGTGTCCTCCCACTCTCTGGCACAAAGGCCAGCCCACGTTACATCAAAGCAGCCATTTTCTATATTCACATTTTGAAAAGCACTTACGATTCAGAAACAACTTATGGTACACTAATCTGGAGAAGGAATAAATGAATTGCCGTAATAGGCATCAGAATTTGTCTTTTCTAAAATAAGGCAAAAATCATCAGTTGCTGAAAAAATTGTTCAGCAAATTGGGGAAGAGAGATGTTTTCAGAAAAGCAGGCAGCTTGAAAATTAATTTTGAGCTACAGGAGCCGGCGCTGTTTTCAGAGATTTGACAATGAAGTGCACTGCTGTGCTCTGCAGCTGACTGAGTGGGTGGGTGTGTGCAATTGCACTGTATAAGCTACTCATACCTCCCTCCTAATTATCACTCCCAGTAAATAACCACGGGCGACTACAATTAATTCTACAGCTCTTCTTATGAAAGCTGGGTAGGGAGTAAGATAACTCATTCTCAGTGTTTTTAGGGAGACTTCAATTCATTACATTCTGTTTCCCTGATAACATTGTGAAAACATAACTGAAAGACTACCTAGAGCAAAGTATATTGCCATTTCTTCCGAATGTGAAAGAATGTTAAAGAAGTGCAAATCCACAATTTTGATATAATTAATAGTTTTAAGTGTTTGTTCTATTATTTATGCAGATGAATCTACAGTACAAACTCAACAAGGTAGGTATGTAGGTATCATGTTATCATCATAAAATTTAAGCTAGCTTGGCAGCAAAATTTATGACATTTTCCAGTATCATTACAACACAAGTGAAGTTAAATGGCAAGACATCATATAGCATCATCTGTGGCTGCTGGCCCATTTGGCTACAATGAATGTCTCGCTTGTTCACTTTTCCATGCGTTCACTGTCCTGCAGTACAGCTGTGTGAATCAGGTAAATATGTGCACTTTCTCAGGGTGTTTTCTTCCAAAACACTGGTCAGTGGTCGGCTGCCATCCTTCAAACCATTCCAGCAACACAAAACTCACACTCCACCCCATGCAACATCTCCACAGCACAGCCGGTGCACTTCAGCTCAGCTGTTTATTTCTCTGCTTTCTCTCAGTGCACCATTCTTTGTAACTGCTGCCTTGTTTCTGTGGTTCTTAAAATAAATATGGCTTTTTCACTGGAAAAGCCAGTATGGAGACTGGTATTTAAGTCGATTGTCAGCTTCACAAGGACAAAATGACAGTTGACAAGATATTGCCGGAACAGTTCAGAGAACTGAGCCCACTTTCTTTCTTTCTTTTTTCATAATAGTCAAGCTATAGAAGAAACATGAGAGACAGCATGATATGCATACAGTGATACTCCCCATGTTTGATTATGGTGATATGATACATAGAAATACAACCTCTTCTGTTCTGAAACCCTTGGATTTTGTTTGATATTCTGCTCTAAAGTTTATCACAAGCATTGGCTTCCACACCCACCATTGTGATCTTTATGAGTCAGTGGGATGGGGTCACTGAAATCTGGACAAGATTAACATTAGTCCTGATTTATTTACAAATGTGTTTTAGTTAAAGTCCCACCATATTTCTCCTCACTGTGAGGCAAGTGGGTTGCCATGGGACACGGTCATATGACTGTTTGTGTTTCAATGTTCCAAGGTATGGAACTGAGCTGGGTGGGACTGAATTTAATTATAATGTTCAAAATACCCTTTATCAGCTCCTAATTGATCTGCATCTGGAAAACTAATCCCATTTTAAAACATTGGTCAAGTCTTTTTATCAAGAAAACTTTTTTTGTTTGTTTTAAGGAATTACTATGTTTCCATGATGCCAATCTTGTCTTATTGTATTGTTTAAAATGAGATTCCTCCACTTTTCATTCCTCAGTTCACTTGTAAAATGTATTAAATGATATTTCGTAGCTTATATGTAAATTGCAAAGGAAACAGGAAACTCAAAAATCAGACAACAGCAAAGGATTCTTGAAACATCAGTATTTCTTTCTTTTGACCTGGCAAAAAATATGCAGCCCCCTGCCCCTTGCCAACCCCTGATTTCAGCAAAGGTTTTTTTGCGCATAGGGATTGAATGTGCGCATGAATGTGATTAGCCATATATAGCCTGTTTTTTTTTTTTTTTTTGTCTCCCTACTCACCAATTGCTTGGCTTTCCCATTCAAGTTCCTTTTGGTGCATTGTGGAGACACCTTTGAATGGAAATAGTAATCTTCTAAATAAAAGATCCGGGGAAGTAACGAAGGAGCATTAACTTTTCTCAAAGGGAAATCTGTAAAATGCCACTCAGGAACGGAAAATACATTTGACTGACATGAAGATAATGGATTTTCATTCAAGTACTGCAATTACAATGTGCAAGCCATCCAAATAATTCCAGCTGGAAAGAAATTTCAGCCTGTTTATTTAATTGAATGGTTCCATGTTTACAATGGTTTCATGTGGAGCGATGTGTCACTGCAAACAAAGAAACAAAACAATAACAAAGCCAAGTCTTCTTAATTGAATTTGGGGTTTTTTTTGGTTTGTGTGTCTTGAGATACACAGTTGTCTTTCATAAAATGTCCTAACACTGTGTATTATTAACTTCTGGGGAAAGCATTGCAGGAAGGAAAAATGTCATATTGCAGCACTGCACTTCACCCATGGCTCAAAATCCAAATAGCATAAAATACACTAACAATATTATTGAGTTTGAAACAAAGAAGGCAGGTGGCGGTGGTGGAATATTCCATTTTTCATGAGTCAGGAAGGATGATGGAATTAAAATGAATTTATACTCCGGAGTAGGGTTAATGTAAAATGTATTACAGTTGGCTGCAAGCTTATGTGTTTTTGCGCTGCAGTCATAAAGAAAATAGTTTTCTTTTTTATGGTGGAACCATTATTTTGCACTTCATCTGTGTCTGCTTTACGAAGTTACGAAAAATAAGATCCAGCCCTTGGCCTGATCTGGGAGTACTGAGATATTTCATCTTGGTTTTGATAAGTGTTTGAAAATGCAGTTCTAAAGTGTATCCAAGACAGTCCTTGACCACAGACATCAAGATTCAATGAATGTGACATGAGAGCGAATAGGCAGGAGAGCACCAGCGTATAGCCTATATGTGTATCTATAATAATTCAACACAGAGGGGTCCTCGCGTCGATGTGCCTTGCAAGCCCAAACGGACCGAGCAACAGGCCGACGGACAAAGGCACTGCAAATTATTGTAATAAGATACCAGTGTACCATAAAAGCCTCTTTATCATTTTGTGATTTTATGGTAGTGAACAGAGGAGGCAAATATGGGTTCAGAATGTAAAAGTCATTCCCAGGTTTATTTACTCATTCCAACAGCTGTTTAGCTCAGAAGTTGAACTGATTTGTGACATCAGCTTGATGAGCTCTTGAGTAAAAGTAAAACATAACTGGGCTTTTACTTTCTGACCCCTGGACAGTCCACCTCTAAAAGTGAAATGGTAACACTTTACAATGAGGGTACATTAGATAATGCAGTAATAAGCATTAACTACCAATTAATTAACAGTTAACTAAAGCATCAGATAGCTGTATTAATGCTCTTTGACATCCTTATTATGAAGTTGAAAACATCCCTTAAGTAACACCTCAAACTATCAGACTATTCAATAATATATAAATGAATACCTTAGTTAACATGAACACCATTAGTAAATGATTAGAATACCCATTAGTTTACTGTTAATTAACTGATAGTTAAGGTTTCTTACTGCATTAGCTAAAGTTAATGTACCCTTATTGTAAAGTGTTACCAGTGAAACTGTGCAAGAAAACAATGACTTTTCCTTCTATAGTTTTAAGTACATTTTTTAAATTGTTGCCACTAAATCTTCAATTACATCTGATTTAACAATACTATATTGTTGCTCATGTTTACAGTGTGGGATATTTTTCAATATGCCCTACGTGATTTTTACCAAGCAGGTATAAATGTTGATTAAATGGACAACAAGGCAAGGATGTTGAAATTATTTTAGATAAAGCTTCCTTTGAAAATTTTATATACAAGGGCAATATCTTCTATCACCTCCAGCAAGAATGGGAATCTACCAAAGTGCATGACATTGGTATTATTACACAAAGATTTTCAATGTAAAATCAGCTGAAATAGTTCGCATCTGGTTCCTTATATGGACTTATGCGTTCAACGTTGGGGATTCACTATTTAAGAGGGCCAGTAATGCATTGTGACGCACAAAGATATTCACAAGTTTGATATCACAAAAGTTTAAAATCCCTGCATCACCAAAATACCAGTTATGTGGGATGTTCTGTCTTGAAATTCAATTTAGTAAAGGTAAACTCATGTATTTGTTTACCCTTTAACCCTTTAAGGCCTAGTGCAAAAATCCCAGCAGAGAATCATGCTGCCATGTTTACCATAGTAACCTGTATTTGGGCTGAAGCACAGCTTCTCAGCTTTCAGGAACAGCTGGAATTTTTTTTCTATTATAAAACTTACAGTAATTACGGTACTTTCAAAATTACGCGCATATCTGTGTCGGCAACGACACGTTCTTAAAATGCGCACATGCTGTCCCGGTTTAAATGGGTTAAATGAATATGACATTTACTTTTTTGGCAGAGGTCCTGCTCTGGAGGTACTCCCTACCAGGTTCACAGTCATAACACACTATCACAATAGTAAGGCATGGGACAAAACTTCGGAACCTGACAAAAAGCAGAGTCAGAATTCAACAACTGACAGAAATCCAGTTCACAGGTTTTATTATAAATCATGGTCAGACAATCCAGGTCTGTAACAGGCAGTGAGACTTCAGAACAAATGGGAAAATCCAGAATTGTAATCAGATATCAGTCCAATAATGAAAACCAGAAAGTCAGTACACAAAATCCAAATTGCAAAGACAATCTTTTAAAAACCAAAAAAACAAATCACAAATCAATCACAGGTAATCAGCCAGATACAAAGGGCAAAAGAATAGGAAACCAGAAATCAAACCAAATGGTACACAGGGACATCTCAAAAGATAGACCGCTCGTATGCAAGACACTGGGAAACAGGCTAAGACAAACTTGCAATCTGGAATTGGGAGTGCCAGGTATATAAAGGGAAGCTGAGTGACTAATTGGATGGGCAACAGGTGTGCACGCGCACAGCGCGTGCAGGGAGGTGTGGCTACAAGTGGGGACGCAATCAAACAATTAACAATGAGGGAAGGACAGTGCGCAGTGCGCAGGAAACAAAAAGCTCATGGGGAGTAAGAGAAAATGGGAAAACCGCCCTAATACAGAGAACTGAAAAGACTGAACAGTGACACATAAAAAATAATAAACACAATGAAAAAATAGAAGAAGACACAACTAGACACTTTCAGAGCCTGACAGGAACCACCATCAAAGTGAGGCTAGAGTGTGTGAACGTTGTGGTACCCACTGCTTCCAGAGACACTCAGGATAACCATTTTGATACCCCATCTCTCAAAGCCACTCAGAAAGTGACAAAATACAGTATTATGTACGTTGTATTTCTGGATCAGGCAAAATTTATTCTACAAATATTTGAGCAACCTGACTGTAGTCTGGCTCCACTATGGAGCCATATGGCAGGTTTCTCATGTTAGCACACTGCCTGGGCCCCTCACATCTGTATTTGAGGGCAAAGCCTCACTGTTAGTCTGGTTACTTAATACAGACCCTCAAGAGAACAGACACATGCCGCTCTATCTAATGCATGTCTGCAACCCCTTACAGAAGGATATAGAAGGACCAGTGTGGTCATGAAAAATAATCTACCTAGTGAAAGAAACTACAATATGTACAAAGTGGAGTACCCGCAGCCTTCTGGATGACCAGGGAATCCAAAGAGATATCCCAAGTCGCAAAATTTGTTGCTGGAGGCAGCCTAGCTTTTCTGCACATCTGCTACCGCCAATGCTAATTATCAGGATCGCGATGGACATACTACAAGTAAATATGACCCAGCCAACCACCTGCAAGACGTGATACATTTACCTTGAATGGGGAAATGCATAATGAGAGGGATAGTGCATGAAGTGATTTAGAAAACAAACTGATTTGCACATAAATACATTTTTGAGCTTAAATAATGTCCTAGGAATTAAGTCAAATATAATGTTCATAAGCATCTGAAGAACAGTGAGCAAGCCAAATAAGCCTCGTTACTGCTTTCATCGATATGGGGGGCCAAGCACCGAAGCTTCATAGAGACCCACTGTATTTCTACCGTTTTTTCCTCTTCTTCTTTTCTTGCTCTCCTTGTGGACAGTCCCCTGACTCTACGCTGCAGGTTTCAATAGTTCACTTCAAGGAGTCAAGTACCACTGAAGGGCCAATGTTGTAGATACACTTATGCAGACAACTTTTGAACCCTATGCCTGATATACAACCCCAATTCCGAAGGAGTCAAGTACCACTTAAGGGCCAATGTTGTAGATACACTTATGCAGACAACTTTTGAACCCTATGCCTGATATACAACCCCAATTCCGAAAGAGTTTGGACGAAGTGTAAATTGTGAATAAAATCAAAATGCAATGACTTTCAGATCACATGAGCCAATATGTTATTTACAATAGAACATAGATAACATTTCAAATGTTGAAACTGAGACATTTTACATTTTTATGCACAAAATGAGCTTATTTCAAATGTTCTGGCTGCAACAGGTCTCAAAAAAGTTGGGACACAGGCGAAAAAAGGGCTGAAAAAGCTATTAATATATAAGAGAATCAACTGAAAGAACATTTAGCAAGTAATTAAGTTAACTGGCATCAGGTGTGTAACATGATTGGTTATAAAAGGGATGTCTTAGAGAGGCTGAGTCTCTCAGAAGTAAAGATGGCCAGAGGCTCTCCAACCTGTGAAGGCTTGCGTAAAGAAATTGTGGAATACTTTGAAAACAATGTTCCTCAACGTCAAATTGCAAAGGCTTTGAAGGTCTCATCATCGACAGTGCATAACATCATCAAAAGATGCAGAGAAACTGGAAAAATCTCTGTGCGTAAGAGACAAGGCCAAAGACCTTTACTGGATGCTTGTGATCTTCGGGCCCTCAGACGCCACTGCATCACTCACCGGCATGATTCTGTCATTGACATTACTAAATGGGCCCAGGAATACTTCAAGAAACAACTGTCTGTAAACACAGTCTGCCGTGCCATCCACAGAAGCCACCTAAAACTCTATCATGCAAAAAGGAAGCCATTGTTGAGCATGATCCAGAAGCGCAGCCATGTTCTGTGGGCCAGGGTTCATTTAAAATGGACTGTAGCAAAGTGGCAAAGTGTCCTGTGGTCAGACGAGTCCAAATTTGACATTCTCGTTGGAAATCATGGGCATCGTGTCCTCCGGGCTAAAGAGGAGAAAGACCATCCCTCCTGTTATCAGCATACAGTTCAAAAGCCAGCATCTCTGATGGTATGGGGATGCGTTAGTGCATATGGTGTGGGACACTTGCATGTTTTAAAAAGCACCATGAATGCTGAAAGGTATATAAAGGTTTTAGAGCAACATATGCTCCCCTCCAGATGACATCTATTCCAGGGAAGGCCTTGTGTATTACAGCAGGACAATGCAAAACCACATGCTGCAGCTATTACAACAGCATAACTTCTTAGTGGAAGAGTCCATGTGCTGAACTGGCCCTGATCTTTCACCGATTGAGAATATTTGGCGCATAATTAAACAAAAAGTCCGTCAAGGGAGAATCAAAACTCTCCAGCAGCTAGAAGTCTGTATTAAACAAGAGTGGGATCAAATTTCAATGGCTAAACTCAAGAAACTTGTCTCTTCAATGCCCAAACGCCTCCACTCTGTGTTAAAAAGAAGAGGGGATGCTACACCATGGTAAGCCTTGGTCACAACCAGCTGTACTTCCACTCCACGGCATATCTACAGCAAAAAACGCCAAGGAACTCACGGGCCCCGCAGGTTCTTCTTGCGAAATTTTGAGCCTGTAGACTGCCCGTAAGCATGTACGATGGATTTTGATCATGGACAAAAAACTCCACGATTTCCAGAGAAAGGCCAAGGATGCAAGTTTCACTTGCTCCCGACGCAAGGAGCACGCAGGTCACACGTGCGTTTTTTTTACTGGTCGTGGAAATTAAACCGTTTGTCCAAGATGCAAGTCGACCGCAGGTTTCCCGCAGGTGTGAAATAAGATGGGCGCACAGACAATGTATGAAATAAATAGAACTTCCGAGCACGGCTGGGGTATAGGAAGAAGTGCACAGCTGTTGCAAGACTGCCGCACGTCCTCCTTGCTACCTCCACGAAGCACGCACGTGCCAAATTGCAAGAGTGTTGCTGCAAACTTCTTTTGTCACCTTCAAGGGCAGCACGGCACGATTACTCCCGCATTATGAGTTGACTGCTACTTTTTTTTTTTTAACCTCCACATCCTCTACGACTCTCACCTACGGCAAAAAACGCAGAGAACTCACGCTTAAAAAATCTGTGCATTCCGGTTGTGACTGAGGCTTTAACAGGCCCCTGTCCAACTTTTTTGAGACCTGTAGCAGCCATCAAATTTGAAATGAGCTCATTTTGTGGATAAAATTGTAAAATTTCTCAGTTTCGACATTTGCTGTTATCTCTGTTCTATTGTGAATAAAATACTGGCTGGTGTGATTCGAAAGTCATTGCGTTTTGATTTTATTCACAATTTACACTTTGTCCCAACTATTTTGGAATTGGGGTTGTATAAGAATGGCACCATTGAATTCCTTGGATGAAGCCAAGTTTAATGAACTCCAGGATGTTAATTTTAGCCATATTTGATTTTCTGTTATGTTGGATTTTTTCGTAAAAAAATATTGTCACAGGCTACACATTTTGTCTTGTTTTCTCCAAAATTAGCAAAGATGATCCTCAAACCAACCCTCACAAACATTATCAAATGGATTTTTTTGAAACTTTTTGCCCATCGCAGCCAATCGAAATCAGTGGTGAAGTCGCCATATAGGACGTGAGGGCATATCTCAGGCCTAATTAATCGAAACCCAACCGGGCACATGGATTTGGGACCTCATTTTGATGATGCACGAAAAGATTTTGTATCATTTGACTGCTAAGGGGCACTACAATAAGCAAAAATAATGTGACAAGCTGATGTGTTTCCCTTAAAAATTATTATTGTATCTGACAATGCTGTGGATGGTTCCAAAGCCGAGACATGGCAGCTTGTCATTCAACCAGATTGATGTGACAGCCATGTTGGATTTTACTGAACATATTCAAAATTTTCACATCAAAAAATGTCTTCAATTTTGGCAAATTTTACTATGGATGATCTTCAAACCCAAGCCTCGTAATGGTATTTATTTGCATTTTTGGTTTTTGATTTTGACCAAAAGTGTTTGCACGTCACAACCTGTTGAAATTGATACAGTATGTGCTAACAATGCAAACTCCACAGTTAAGTGGTGTACTTTAAGTATCTTTCCCTTTGTCACGTTCCTCTGAGGGAATTAATTTTTCTAATTTGCCTGAGTGGTGAGTTCCCAACTGTAAAGGAAATCTTTCATGGTCACAAAATAGTTAATGACCACATAATTCTTTTAAAATGAGCAACATTTGTTTGGTTTCAATTATTCATGTTGTTTGACATTCTATATGGGAAAATGGTATTCTTTATTTCTCTAACTCTTGGACAAGTTTTTATGGACACTTTTGGACATCTGCCATCAGTGCTGTTCTGAAACAAACTGTATGCAGTCATTTTACATCCTGTTTTCAATGCGCAGATGCGCACTGCTTTAAAAGACAAAAGCAAACATAAAAATTCTTTTTTCGTCTAGAACACATTGCATTGAAAATCCTGTGTGGATATTGTAAGAAACATAAATTTCTCAGCTGTCAATCCACACTCCCACCATAAAAATTTACAGCCTCATTTCATTTTTGCTTTCTCTTCGCCTGTGCATTTGCTCTAACTTGGCCGAAGTTCTTTGAGTTGAAAGTCTTGGAGCAGAATTTGGGATAATATTAAAATCTGAGGGCAAACCCAATTGCAAACCTTTTCTTGCCTTACTATTATATCCATGGAACTAAGTTTTAGTAAGATAATATGGTTTAATGTTGGCATAATAACCAGAAAAGTTTTCATGGGAATCACATAACACTTCTCGTGCTCATTTCTGGAACATAGAAGAATAGACCCAGTAGTTCTGTGTTATCCAACAAACTTTCTTGTAGCGCCACCACCAGGTCACCACTTTACATTTCCAAATGCAATGACTTAAACAGTTTTGATGGGAATCATTTTACACTTCTTGTGATCGTTTCTGGTGCATAGAGAAAGTCTGTTATTGATGCTGGTCACCATATGACCTTTACCGTAGCGCCGCCACCATCAGCCAAACATTTAATTTTTAAAAAGATCAATTTCTGGAATAGCAGTAGCTATAATGGGAATAATATCAAATTTGCTTTCACCATTCTTGGTGCATAGACGAGGAAGTTATTGATTGTGCCGGCTCTGTAATGTTTCCTCTAGCGCCACCACACGGCCAAATTTAACATTTCCAAATGCAATGACAGTTTTGATGGGAATCACGTCAATCATGATTGTTCCTGGTGTAGTAAGCTGATGTTGGTGACCCTGTGGCCTTCCCCCCTGTAGCCCAAACATTGGGTCAAACTTTTGAGCCCATATTCAGAAAACTGTTTATAATAAATGCACTGATCTGGGATCAGTTCAGCCTTTCAGATTCATGATTAAGGTTAGGTTAAGGACTGAGGAAAATTTATATAAGATCAGCACTTCTTCTCCCAGAGGTTTGATGAATATGGCTCTTTATTTCTAAATGCAATAACTCGAATCCTCCTGTTATGGGAATGCTTTCGAATCCGCTGTCAGCATTTCTGGTGCATAGAGGAGGAACCTTGTTGATTTTGATGGCTCTGTTACTTTTACTTTTATTGTTGTATTATAGCTTTTATTTCTAATGCAAAAAGTCAAGCTGTTCTAATAGGAATCAGAGCAACTTTGCTTTGAATTTCTTGTTGGATTGAAAAGAAATCTGTTTTGGTGACACTATGACCGTTCCTGGAGGACCACTTTTAGGCCACATTTAACTATTTCAAAAATGCAATACATCACTCTGATCTTATCAGGAAAATTTACTGTGAACTTTCCTGGGGCACAGAGAAGTTCCCCCGTTGATTTTCTCCACCCTTATACCTATTTCTATGGTGCCATCACTGGGCCAAACTATGGGGGAATGTTATAGTTCCATGGATATACCCTGCTGTTTTCCACCAACAGCATTTGTCTGGTTTTATCTGCATAATTTATCATGTCATTCTTTCAAATGATCATTGGTTTCTCTCAGTTATTTTGAAGAAATTAAATGTAAATTCTTCACATTTTTAAATTTGTATTTTTTCCAAATGGTATGTGACAATGAAAAGTAACTGAAACACTAATCAGAATAGATAAATGAGTCGTGCACTTTCCCCCAAATCCAGCACATGGGTAAATCAGAAACCCTGATTGCCAGTAAGAATCGTACAATGGGAAGGCTTCTCATTTCCCTTAGTTGGAAACTTGCAGATGGGTCATTCCATGAAAAAGAAAGCCAAACTGTGACATGACTGTTCAAATTTAAAACAGAGACTTTGCAAGATGTACTGGTTCACTTTTGTTGGCATTCCCATGAGTCAAAATGTGACACAAGTTAAATGGCAAGATCTACTGTGGGATGTAAGGCAAGGTGATGAATGTTCAGCGTTGCCGATGTAACAAGGACACGAAACTAACACAAAAGTATGCAATAAAAATTTTATTCCAAAATATAACAAAGTCTCAACTTGTTCAATTAGTATAACAGAGAACAAACTTAAAACAAACCAGCAGTTTGGCAATGCCCAGTTGTGCTCTAATAAGGTCTGAACATGTTTGGCAGGCTTTGATAAGTCACTCATTGGTCATGTTCATCTGAGGACGGAACAAATGCAATATTCTGGACGAAATATAAATGAGAAGGCAGCCCGTGTAAGTACACATCAGCTCTGAAAATACTTTAGAGTAGACTAGTTGCTAAATGCAAAATTTGTCATCTGGATTGTACCCTGTGACAAATGTTGCGAATGTAACATGGACACAAAAAATGCTCGACTTAGCAAATGCATCACCTGTTTTCACCCTACTCCCTTTTTGATATTGGAAATCACTAATAATTTACAATGGTACAACTAAAGGTCAACAGGATGAATTTGTTGATTTCAATTCCTCAGCAGGAGCATGCAGTTAAACATTCAACACAATTCTGGGCTGAAATACAGGAACTTCGCAAAAAGCAACCCTACATTTGCTGTGCAACATTTATAAAAAAAAGTAGTAAATGTGAAACAGGCGATTTAGCCAAACAACTTCCATCAAAATTCTTTTTATTTTGAAAAATTTATCCTTTCTTTCGCCAAAGTGTGTTGAACGCAACATGGACACAATAACAGCAGTGACTGGCCATGTTCCAGTTACGTTTGCCACAACCCCCACAAAAATACCCCTAACTGCCGAGTGGCGGTTTCATTGAGAAAATATATGGATGAGAGGTGCCGGTAGACATGTAAACAATAGTGGTGGGACGCGATTAAAAAAATCAATCTAATTAATTCGAGGCTTTGTAATTAATTAATCTCGATTAATCGTATTTTTATCAAATACCAATTTTTGACACAACAAGCAAAGTTTTTCGTTTCAAATAAATTTTGGTTTTCGACTGAATCAATGAATAGACATATGTGATCTTTCACAACAAAAATGTTTATTTTTCATCTATATTTATGTGCATTTTTCATCTGTGTACTACATTCACCGATTAGTGCAAACTCCCAAGTGCAATTATAGCCTTTTTATTAACATTTTAAAACTTTAGGTGCATTACCGCTACCTACCGGGCTAAAGTGTGTGCGTCAGTGTTACCGGTGTGCCAGAAATGAGGGAACATGAGAAAGGTGCAATTAAATGCGTTATTTTTTTAGCGCATTATTTTTCCTGTAATTAATTAATCCAAATTAACGCGCTAAAGTCCCAGCCCTAGTAAACAATCAACAATAAGTTGGTAAAAACCACTGAAAGCTGTTGTTTCAGCAATGGCTTTGTCGAACATAACGAAGACACAAGACAACCTCTGTGTCCAAATTGTAAACAAATCGCGAAGGCCAAAGCTTCCGCCGACCAAAAACGATGCACCACTCCTTCAAACACGTGAAACGGCAGGCCAAATTATGAATCCCAATAGAAAACATACCTGTGTTGAAAATTGGTAATTTACCAAAAGATTTTAGTGATTGAACGTCACTCCATTTGAACGTAACTTTCTAGGACACAAAAATACTAACCTGCTCAGCTTCCTTCATGAAGACGATAGACTGGTTCCCAGATGTGAAGTAGGAGGTTCGGAAGGAAATCCATATCTGTGACCACTGTGAGACCCCAAGGGGATACGGGAGATCGGGCAGCAAGCCCGACTCATGTTGAATGTAACTTGGAAAAGTCTGACATGAAAAATTTTGATCCACAAAAGGAAGAATTTTATAAAAACCTGTATGTTTTCTGAGAAAATATTTTGGACGGTTATGAAACAGATTAATCTCCACACGTTATTACAAAAATCTAGATATTATATTCTGTTTCCTGGGTTTTCTCAGCACTGTTTCAACGTAACTTTTCAGGACACCACGAGTCACGTTCACAACAATATTTTAAGCGCTAATTGCAGTGTTATACATCTGGATGTTTGAGTTAATTGCCGTTGTGGGTTAATCACTTGGAATTGATGTTAAGAACAAAAGCCATTTCAGCCAGACTTTTATTTAAAAATTCTGAGAATTTTGCATTCAAAGTCTGAAGGAAATGAATGTCACAAATTTGGACACTTTTTATCCACAAGTTTTTCAAAGACATGAAGTTTTTTCAATTTATCTTTTTCAGAAGACCAATTATATTGCCTGTGTTAGCTTTTTTTATATACTCTGGCCTTCATGCATGGGATTTTCTATAGGTGGCATCCAATTTTGTGAATCATATAGTCCTGTAAAAAATGCAGGGTCTCTGGCTCTCTATTTCATGGTGTGACCCAGATACCTCGGGACATGTAATACCACAAAACATTGCTATCGCATATATAATGCATATGGTATGTGCATTCTTCACAGGCAATAGTCCCTGAATACATCATGGTATGTTTCAAGACACTTTAGCCAGCGCAGAAAGTCATGCTGTTTGCGAATAAAAATGCATTATCTTGTGAATATCAGCCTGTGACTTTCACCAATGGACCAGTGCAGTGCTCTAATAGAACTGAGCGGTTGTTGGGAGGCATTTATGTAGGCCAGAGCCTGATGCACCACTGATAAGAAGGGGGTTTGTCAGAGTACTGAGGGGACCAGTAGTGCTTGGCCCTCATTCAGACTATCTTTCCAGGTTAAGATTTCTGCTCCCTTCCCTGGGGCATTGCTCTGGTTGTATAGAACACACTGCCAGCATAAGATTTTATTGAGCTCCTCCTGCCCCAAATTTTCAAAACAATGTGACTGTATGACTACAGATTCTGTAAATTTACAGTGATTCTACTCCTTCATTGTTTGTACAGGATTACCAGGGCACCTATATCGGATGTTCCTTGGTGATGTGATTTGTCTCAGCATGGCTCGTACATTTGTCTTACAATATAATGCTATAGTTGGGTAAAATAACATATTGACATTGGACAAGCATCTGTTGCAGGGCATTCAAGCTGTAATAACAGGTCACATGATCACCAGGGACCTGACCTCTCCAGATAGACCCTGCCAAGAGTAGCAGCTGCTCTGGCCTGGCCATGACACTCGTCCTTTCTGCTGGCGCTACCATGCTGGGGCCTCATTGTCCGTGAATGTTGCAGTGATTCCACACTTGCAAAAGCATGAATTCACAGGGACCGGCAGTCATAGCACAGCGTAAAGCTTCCATATGCAGCCCACCACTCCAACACACCATGCCAAACCACGTATGTCAAAATGAAGGCCTGATGATAACCCTGCTGATAAAAATTTTATGCTTTTGAACATTTCTTTATTATTACATTACAATACATAATTAGAATTTAGCAGATGCCTGTGATGCACAGAACACAAAGTCCATCAGAAGATACAAAAGTATAAATGTTTAAAATGCTCTCTGCAGGAAAACTGCCAAGATAAATTTTTTTTCCATTGAAAATTCAATTAATAAGTACAGTATGCTTTCTCTGGTATAGTTTTGATCTTTCACGGTCTCTTTTCACTAATTTACTCTGCATAGATTTGCATAAAAACAAGGGTTTTTATAGTGAACATAGGTGTCGGGACCTGTCACGTTAGTAGTTAGGAGGCCAATGTCCAATAATTACAGCAGGGATACTCTAATACCCAATAACCATGGCTGTTTTCCTTCCCCCCCTCCAATTGGGAGTGATTTACACCACATTAAGGACACCTCAGGACAACCAGCTTCATCAATTGATCAGTAAACTGTTAGGTAAAAATGAAAACCAGAAGCACAAGGCTCGTAGATACATGTAAATATATACTGTATAGAACAAATTACTATTACAAGTGGAAAGTCTACACAAATTACCAAAATACAGTACATGACTGTTGCATAAATTCTCTATTATGGCTGTGAACTGAACACAAATATCTATCCTGCGCACATATGAATTCTCGTGTGTGCATGTATGCATTTAAATATAAAATGTGTTATCTCACCACATGATTAAATCTCACTTGTCTTCAATTATCCCAATTATTCTTATGTCTGCTCTCTGTGAATCACCCTGAAGAAGGCACTTCACTGAATTATTAGTCAATAAGATGCAGCAAGGAAAAAATTGAGCGTACATCTTTCTGATTTTCTTTGTAGTCTGCATCTAAACTGCTAGCACCTCTTAAAATTTGTGGATGTGTGGCACCTTTTTGTGTATATTGATATCATTACCTACAAGAGCTATTAATGTTGGCTGACTGTGTGTTGAATTATCATAATTGATCATTGAATTGATGGCTGACTGTGGATTCTCACAGTATTTATCGAGGGCTGACTGCAATAAACAGTTATGCCCAATGTATTACATCTGGACATAACTGTTTATTGCAGTCAGCCCTCGATATATGGTATTAAGCACACAGAGAGAATACATGGGTAACCTTATTACAACCAGATTCCCATGATTGTGTTTACTTATGCAATGAAAGTAGATCAGCACCTGGAGAGGCTGGAGACAGAAAACAACAAAATTGCCTCGCTGCAGCTGAGTAACTTTAACCATTCTACATTAAAGAGGAGAATTTAAGCCAAGACCATCGTAAATCCTCAAGTCCTGCAGTAAAATATTACACAAGCCTTGTTTACTGCATAAACGCATACGAAATTGATTCAGTGCAACACTAATTAATGATTCCCTTGAAGAAGACTTAATTCTGTTGCAACTTTGCTCCATAATTACTTGGTATTTCATGGCTCACAGTTAATATTACTGTTCTGTAGTCCTGTAACAACTGCGGAGTGAAAGTATGGTGAACAAATGGCGCTCTGCCTGAGGGCACGTTCACATGTAGCGCGTTTTCTCAGCTGCCAGCGCACATTGCACATGAAAACATATTGGAAGCGGCTGCACAGCGGGCCCCTCTTTATAAGCGCTGGAGGTAGTGCCTTTTCTCCCTAGAACAAATGCTCTTGGAACTTGAGAGCAGTTGGGGTGCGTTCACACACAGCGCTTTTACTTTAGAAAGAGTAGTGCTTACAGTGCGTCTGCACATAGCGCTTTTACTTTCGAAAAAGCGGAGCTTTGAGCGCATTTCACGCTTCATGAGAAAAGCTCTCCAGGGTGCACACAAGTGACGTGCAATGTTGTCATAGAAACTGATGACTCCTTAGCCCGGCTGATTTTTGTGTCTGTTTCTATCCATAGGACATTATTTTTTGAGTATTCGTGTTGTATAACAGCAATAACGAAGAAGATGTTCCTTAATTTGAATTTGGCTCGAGATGAGCACTTTCAGCTCCATCTTCGTTGTCGCTGTGATGAATCAGTCGCTCAGTCTCCCCTTCCTCGTGATCGCTTAGAGGGGGGAAAGGTGATTGACGTCAGTGTTTTTCAAAAAAAAGTTTTTTTTTTTTTTTTTTTGGGAGAGTTTTTTCTATGCAAAAAGGTGCTGCCACCAGTACTTTTAAAGAGTTGCCACCTTTTGCCGGCTGCCAATATGTTTTCATGTAAAATGTAATCTGGGTGTTGCGAAGAAAGTATTATATGTGAACGTAGCCGTAGAACGCATTTTGAACTAATAAATAAAGCTCTCCGGGAGCGCATAAGTGAAGAACAGTGTTGTCATAGAAACAGATGAGTCTTTAGCTCACCTGATGTTTGTGTCCATTTCCTCCAGGCGAACTTTATTTTTTGACTATTTTTTTGTTGTGCCTCAGCGGAAACATGTCAAAGAAGAGGCTCCTTGCTCTGAGTTTGGCCATAATTAAACTATTTTTTCTACGGGTACTTTTGTTTACATTGTCTTTTTGGTCATGATGATTCAGCTGATTAGTCTCTCCACATCATGATTGGTCTGTGAAGGAGGAGGCAGTTGATGTCACAGTGCTTTTTTTTTAAAAAAAGTTCAACTGTCCTCAACTTTCAGGAGAATTTTTTTCAGGGCAAGAAAGAAACTGCTTCCATCACTTTTAAAAAGATTGGCCACCTTCCACCCACTGTACACCAGTTTCCAATGTGTTTTCATGTAAAATGTGCACTGGCAGCTAAGAAAAACGCACTACTGGGGAAAGTGCTTGAACTTCTTTAAAAATAGCGCCATGACATTAATCGCTTATTTCTTCTCCAACCTAATACGATGAGGGGGAGACTGATCGCCTGATTCATCACAACAAAAACAATGATGGAACTGAAAGTAGCGGTAGAGAGGTTAGTTTGTCTCAAGCCAAATTCCAAGCCAAGTGCCTCTGTTTATGCTGATAAAAATACACAACAAAAATACTCAAGAAATAAATCCCAACAGCCAGAAATATACAAAGAAGTAGTGCCACGGGCACTGTAGCTCATCTGGACAATAAATTTCCAGTGACCACATCTATGCCAAGTTTCTGCTTCATTGGCTTGACGGTTTTGGGAAAGATGTTTACAGACAATAGAGGTACTTATCCGGTTGGCATAATGACAAAGATGAAATCAAGGTCAAAATGACTGCATGACAAAACCCGTAGTATGTGTTATGAGTCTTGCAACTTAGCAGCTACGTACTAAATTTCAACCTGATCAGTACAAAAATGCCTTAGAGATGGCAGAAATAGACATTTAAAAAAAAAGATGCCTGGCGGCCATATTTGAAATCGGTTCGGAATGCCTTGTACAAACTTTGGTGTCTTCACGGGTAGGAACATGTACTCTATTTAAAGTTTCAAGTTGATCTGCCAGACATTTTTGGAGATGATGATGTTTACGGACGAACAATGGCGGACAAACAATGACGATACACAAGCAGACCATGACATACGCTGATTGGACCTCTGGTCCTGATGAGCTAAAAATCAGCCGAGCTAAGGAGTCTTCTGTTTTTATCACAATATTGCACGTAACTTGCACGTTCCTTGGACTGCTTTTTTCATGAAGCATAAATCTGGTCAAAGCACTTCCTTTTCTTAAGTAAAAGTGCTACGTGTGGATGCACTCTTTCCAAGTCCACAAGACCTAAATGAACAAAAAGAGGCTGACAATTAGAAAAAACGAATAAAAGTGTTTTCTGCCGGCCTCTTCTGCTTTATGACTTTATTAGAATCTATTACTTAGTTATTTCATTTCATTTCATACTTTAAACTTTACACCTCATTTTTGGCACACCTCTGTAAATGAAAAAACTTATTATTAATCCTATCATGGTTTGGTCCCGCCGGATGGAACCTGCAATCTGGCAGGCACTGGGACCATGCACCCAAACGGATGGAAAGGACCCACTCGCACAGGCTGATACAAAAATAGACAAACATTTAATAAACATACTTTTAAAAATCACAAAACGGGAGCAGCAGCACAAAACAACAGGGCTCTAAAAACCAGAATGCAGCTGCAACTGCCAACTGGCAATGCAGCTCTTAAAAATCCTAACTTCACCTCCATTTCAACAAGCAACAGGTGTGGCTTGTTGAAATGGAAGCGAAGACAGTCGGAGGGGGAGGGGCTGCAAGGCAGAACCCTTACAAATCCTCTGCAACTCTTGTAATTTTTTCCACTGTCCCCAATAAATTTCTTACATTTTGTTCATTGATCACTGCTTTGCAGTTGTAACACCACACCTCCGGGGCCTTCAATCATCAGTCTCTTAAGACCCTGTGTAGCAGGCCGGAATATACCCCTAGCCAGAAAATACCCAGGGTATATTCTGGCCTAGGCCAAAATATACCCCCCCAAGGCCAGATTATATCCTTTGGGGGGTATATTCTGGCCTAGGCCAAAATATACCCCCTGAGTCTAACTCCTTAGTCTAGATTATGGTCCAGGGCAAGTTATTTTGATAACTTGAATGTACATTACGATACGTTTTTTTTAAATTCACGGCTAGACTTGCTTCACATATGTTGAAGATGCTCTGTAAACATACATTGTAAGGGTCAACTCACACTTTGCTATGGCACATGCTTTGTGCATGTACCATCATGCAATTAGCAAAACCAATGACAGTTTCACAGATAGTTTTTCCAAGTCTTCTTCTTATTTCTAAGTGATATCTGAAATACGTTTACATCTTCTGTGCTGAAAAGCTGCAGTTGTACTCAAAACAAAAGATGTTCATAATACATGTACAAGACTTTGTTATTGTTTACATTTACCACTGAATAGTGCATTTCAAGTTCTATTTCCTTTGTGGACTTCAGGACTTCCCTTCAAATAGGGTAAGAAACTATAGCTGCTTTCTTGAATAATGGTCATGTAAGATGAAGTACAAAGTTTAACATATACGCATGTATAAAGGCATGTTGAATGTGTTTGCAGAAGAAAGATGTCTTACATAACAACTACAGACTAGCAGTTGCCTAAGGCGCAGTGCCTGGCAGCCCATAAGGCAACAGCTGCCTTGCTGTTTCTATAGCAGGTTATAGTTTCACAAGAAGAGGTTGCTAGCCACTTGTCCTACATGACAAAAGTGAGCAATAAAATCTTATTTATGCAGTTGTACTCAATGAGTTCTTAATGCAGATAAAAAACAGTACAATAAGAATACAAATAAGGAAACAACTTAAACGACATTCTATGTAATGCCTGTATGTTTAACCCCTTTGTGCAGAAGCCAAATCTGGCTACTTATTTGTTACCTTATTTAAGGCTTTATAATTCATAATACATAATGACGGTAAGATCATGCCAATAACAATCAGTTTACCAACAGTATATTTTACCGCTGCCCAAACAACCTTAATATCAAATACTGTAATTTCACGTATCACTGCAAGTTATCCTGTTGTCTACATATATCAGTCAGTTTGTGGTAGCTAAAGACATTTAATATTTTTCCTAAAGAAATGTAGATGTTTTAACATTTGTGAAATAAATAAAAATTGAGATATGCTGTAGTATTGATTATTTTGTGCACATGAGTAGGGGTATAATCTGGCCTAGAAGGGTATGAAACATTGCCTAGCTTAGAATATGCCCTGGGTATATGAACTTGACAAGCCCAGAACATACCTTGGGTAAGAAACAGGCCGGCCCACTAAAACCCTCAGCCTGAATGTGTGGAGTACAATATAAGGGGGTATAAAATGTCTAGCCCAGAAGATGATGCGGTAAAAAAACTATGCTGACCCACTTTTATCTTAAACAAACATTGTTTTGCTCTTTGTACATAATCAGTATAGCTACACAGGACATTGAACAGTGGATTGTACCTACCACCATTAATACTACAAACTTGGAGCCCAAACCCTTCCTCAGCAGGGATAAAATTCAGCAACCATAATGTGACAGTGTTACACAGTGTATCACTTGCAATTTACCAAGTCTTTTTGTCTACTTGAAAATGTATTACTGCATGTAAACTTCTCGACAACAGTCTTAGGAATACCTTAGCAAAGTTTGAGTTAACCCTTACAATGTACTTCAACATAGCATCTTCAGCACAAATGAAATAAGTCTAGCCATTTAAAACATGTGATCTTTTGACTACCATCAATTGACGTTATAGTTACCATGAAAGTTTACAAAATAACTTGCACTGGAACATAATCTAGACTACCAAATTAGAGTCACTAGGCCAGATTATACCCCCGGGGTATAATCTGGCCTGGGGGGGTATATTTTGGCCTGGGCCAGAATTTACCACGGGTATATTCTGGCCATGGGTATATTCTTCTGGCCAGGGGAATATTCCGGCCTGCTGCACCGGCCCACATTCCACGCTCCACTGCGTCTGTTTCTCATTGAGTCATTTACTGCCAGTGCATATATAACCACAAACTTCGCACTCATTCAGTGCGAAGTCTCTTAAGCATAACATAACATAACATAACATAACATGAATGGCGAGAACAGGCCGTTCAGCCCAACTAGGCTCGCCAGTTTCTTTGTACCATCGTGAATATATCACTTCAGATACTCAATGACTCAATGGTATCTAGCTTTAAGTCAAGTCTGCTCTTGAAAACTCCCAAGGTCTCTGCCTCAACAATATGGTCAGGCAAGCTGTTCCACACCGAAATTACTCTTTGGGTGAAGAAATATTTCCGAATATCAGTGCTAAATTTACCTTTAGTCAGCTTCCATTTGTGACCCCGAGTTCTGCTAACAACACTTGGTCGAAGGAATCCTACATAATTCACTTTGTTAATCCCTTTAACATATTTAAAGACCTCAATCAAATCACCCCTTAGTCTCCTTTTCCTAAGACTAAAGAGATTAAGGATCTTCAGCCTTTTCTCATAGCTTTCATCTTTAATACCCGAATTAGCTTCGTGGCTCTTCTCTGAACTTTCTCTAAAGCCTCTATGTCTTTCTTAAAGTATGGTCCCCAGAACTGTACACAAATACTCTAGATGTGGTCTGACGAATGTGTTGTACAAAAGAAGCATCACCTCCTTGGATTTGAACTCAATACTTTTGGCAATGTATCCCAGCATCCGAGTGGCTTTTTTAACAGCTACGGCACAATGGCTAGAGCCTGTGAGGGTTTGGTCAACAATCACTCCCAGATCTTTCTCTTGTGGAGCACATTCCAGTTTAAAACCTCCCATGAAGTAATCCCGTCTAATGTTTTTATTACCTACATGTACTACTTTACATTTCGCTACATTAAATTTCATTTGCCACATTTCTGCCCAATTCTGGATTCTATCCAAATCATCCTGAATCACTTTAGTGGACTCTAAACTATTTGCCAAGCCCCCCAATTTAGTATCATCTGCAAATTTCACTAATCTGCTCTCAATATTCCTATCAAGGTCATTAATGTAGATGAGGAACAGCAGGGGTCCCAACACCGATCCCTGGGGGACGCCACTCCCCACCCTACCTAGCTCAGATGATATACCACTGACCACCACTCTTTGTGTTCTGTCCTGCAACCAGTTATGAATCCACTTCAGAATACCACCTGTAACTCCAATGGACCTCATTTTAAAAATTAGTCTCTTATGCGGTACTGTGTCAAATGCTTTCTGAAAATCCAAATATATGATGTCATAAGCCCTGCTCTGGTCATAAGTCTTGGTGGCCTCTTCAAAAAAATTCCAGAAGGTTTGTCAGGCATGACCTTCCTTTACTTAAAACCATGTTGGCTATCCTCAAGATATTATTACGCTCAAGAAATAAGTCCAGCTCATCTTTTATGATAGATTCCAATATTTTGCACGCAATGCAAGTTAAACTGACTGGCCTGTAATTACCTGGCTCAGTACGGTCCCCTTTTTTATATATTGGTATTATATTGCCCTGTTTCCAATCATTTGGTATTTCTCCAGTTTCTAAAGACCGTCTAAAAATGGCAGATAGCGGCTTAAAGATGATCTCACTAACTTCCCTGAGCACTCTAGGATATAAGCCATCAGGACCCGCCGCCTTATCTGCCTTTAGTTGATGCAACTTGTCTAATACTACGTTATCCCTAACCTCAATTTCCGCTAAATAATCTTGAGCATTGGACAAGCCCTCTGGCCGAATAAAGACCTGCTCTAAGGTAAAATTCTCAACAAAGTAACCGTTTAAGGTGTCCGCAATATCCTTATTATCATATAGCAGCGATCCATTTTTATTCTTTATGCACTTAACCTGCTCTTTGACTTTCCTTTTTCTGCTACAGTACTGAAAGAAGCGCTTAGGGTTAGTTTTTGCCCCCTCTACAATTTGTCTTTCACACAGTCTTCTAGCATTCCTCAACTCTTTTTTGACCACAGCCCGCATTTTACAGAATTCGGCCTTAGTAATCTCATTGTTATCCTCTATGTACATCTTATAAAGATTCCTCTTTTCCCTCAAACTCCTACGAATAGCTGCTGTCATCCACTGAGGATTCTGCTTTTTCAGCTTACTTTTGGACACCTTTGGAATGAATTTGCATTGTGAATCAAGTAAAACCCCCTTAAATCTTTCCCACATCTCATTTACAGACTCACAGTCCAGGAGTGTCTCCCATTTTGTTTCACTTAGATATGAGCGCATCCTGTCAAAGTTTGCTCGCCTAAAATTAAAAATTTTTGTTTTTGGCGACACCTTTTTAACTTCCCATGAAACCTCAAAATTAATAGTAGAGTGATCACTTGTCCCAAGTGGCTCCAGTACCTCAACATTGCTAATTCTATCTGGGTCATTACAGAGCAGCAAATCTAAAATTGCCTTCTCTCTTGTAGGTTTATTAACATACTGCACCAAAAAATTATCATTTATGACATCTAGAAATTCTTCCTCCCCCCTACCCTGTCCTTTCACCATTTCCCAATCAATACCAGGATAATTTAAGTCTCCCATAATAATAGTCCCTCCTCCTCTACAAGCTTGCGTAATCCTCTTAAAAAGCATTTCATTGACTGTACTGTCCAAAGCTGGTGGTCGATAGCATACACCTATGTTTAAACCAGTCTCGTGTTTTGCCAGTGAGCCCGACCCAGATATCTTCACAAGGCACGGAATATTCAATTTCAGGAATTTCCTGCACATTTATGTTTTCGTTCACATAGAGTGCTACACCCCCTCCTCGCCTATTACATCTATCCTTCCTAAAGAGCTTATAACCTTCTACATTATATTCATCTCCATCCTCTTCACTAAGCCATGTCTCTGTAATCCCAACTATGTCATAGCCTTCACTAATCATAACGGCCTCAAGTTCTCGAAATTTATTTTTAATGCTTCTTGCATTTAGATAAAAACATTTCAGGTTATCATGAACGCTCTTCCCTTCGATTTCCCATGCGCCTGCTGCTCAAAGCCCCTCACCATGCTTTTTTGCTTTAAAAATATATCATCAATAGTGCATGTAACGCTGTCAGCCTCCATCAGGGCAGTCTGCATTTCCTCTGTGTAACACTCTCTAACCTCCCTGCCCCCAAGTCCCTAGTTTAAATAACTCTCTGCTACCCTCAACATACGCTGACCCAGTGCAAAGGTACCCCTCCGGTTCAGGTGTAGCCCATCCGGCTTGAACAGGTCACCCCTGTCCTAGAAGTAGTTCCAGTGCCCCATAAACCTATACCCCTCTTTCCTACACCAGGTTCAGAGCCACGTGTTAAACCTCCAGATAAAATTCTGCTTCCCTCTGCTTGCACGTGGTACCGGTAGAATCCCGGAGAACACTACCGTGGAGGATCTGCTCCTAAGCTTTTCAGCTAATTCAACAAATTTGCTTTGCAGAACCTCAAACCTACCCTTACCTATGTCATTAGTCCCAACATGGACCATGACAACTGGATCCCTCCCCCGCTCTGGCCAGGAGCTTGTCCGCAAGACGCTCCAGGAGGTCTCCTACCTGGGCACCAGGCAGGCAACACACCGTCTGAGACTCCTTGTCGCGCAAACAGACTAAACTGTCTATTCCTCTAAGTATTGAGTCCCCCACTATCAATAACTCTCTTTTCTGAGGGGTAGAGGCCAACAGGGTGCCCTGCTGCTCATCAGTCCCCTCACTCTCAGGGTCAGGGGCCAATTCGAGTTCCTGCAAGGGCCGGAATCGGTTGGACACCTCAACCACTGGAGGAGCTGTCGCTGTTCGGTGTGCACGCCCTTTCCTGCGCTGACGCCCTACCGTCACCCAACTTTCTCTCCTGCCTGCTCTGGGGTCCCCACACCACCCTGCTTTGGCGTACAGACCATTTCTCTAAACGACATACTACTTAGTTCCTCTAGGAACTCTACTGATTATGAACTATGTCGTGCATAACTGGCCCTGAAGAACAAGGATCTTGCTCTCCAGATGCTCAATTAGCTGGCACCGGTGACAGACAAACCCACCCTGAAATCTCTTTCCAAAAGTGCGATCATCCTGCAACCGTCACATAGTTTTGGCCACATTTTGAACCCCTACCTAATGACCTCGCTCACCCTAGATAACAAAGAAAATTACTAATGCCGAGACAGAAGCTCAGGAACCACAATTTATTAATTTATTAACCTGAGAAGCCCTAAGCAGCAGTCACAATAGAAACCGTGGGGAAACTATGTGAATGGATAATAAGCCTCTTAGTTTTAGTGAACAGAAATGAAATACCAAATTGAGAAACTCTATCGATAATAAGCACTCCTAATAAGCCAACTTGAATTTATCTAGACCCGGTACGATGAATATACTAACCGAAAAGTCTCACAGGGCTTAGCTGCGAACCCAGATAAAAGACTGGCTATACTACGCCCAGGAGAAACTGGAGGAGGGAGGAGGCGGAGCACTCTGGTAAAGCTTTCCGTTTAAATTCAAAGGTAACCGAACGGATGACTAAAGTGACTGCTGTCCTAATGACTAAATACTAAATCTCAGATCCCCAGCCAAAAAGCAAACAGTAACTATCTAGCTGGCCAGCCACAAATACACCCAAGAGTAACCGAGATAAGAGTTAAGCCTCGGTTCCCTTTAATTAAAACGGACCGAATAAACAAGTCGTTTACTTCGTGAGCGAACTATACACGGTACCTCCACGAACAAGCTGTCGCTAAGCACTCAAACAAGCAGTTAAACTTTAATCAGCTGATCAAGGCACCGCAACCGGAGGAAAATACAAAGATAACGTAATTTGCAATGTGTTTAATCAGAAGAGCCCTTCGATGATAATAAAATGCTAAAAAAGACAAAAACCCCGGTTCAGCGTTAATATTCAAGCTTGGCAAATGCGTTTTATGCGTAATGCGGTCAGGATAGAGAACGAAGGGACTAAAAACCCCAGTGAACGTCAATATTTATTGGCTAGAAGACTGTATGAAAGGCAAGCGACCAAGTATGAAACCAAGCCAGATAGTTAGATATCCCGGTAATTTGATATATTCCTGGCGTTGCGAGCTTACAATAGTTCGTTAGCTAAATCAGCTACAGAAAAAGCAGGCGACAGTGTACCTCGGTCCTTGAAAACAACTCTGACTTACTTTGTATATCACACAATTCACTAAGTTAGACAATTACTTCGCGTTTAGTTTATTCTTTAAATTTAGCGTTTAAATTTATTTTACTTCACCTTACTTTGCTCCCGGGAGACTGAAACCCCCTCAAAAAAACCCCAAAAAACCCCTGTCGCCTTTGTTTGACCAGATTAGCGACTTAATTTGGCTGTTTGCTCACCAAGTTGTAAAAGGGGGAAAAAGAGGGAAAAAAAGATGGAGGAAGATTCTCCCTGCCCCTAATGCGACAAAGGTTATACCTCGGGAGCAAATTGTCTAATCTCTAATACTGTTTGAGCCTGAACACACAAATTAGTTTCAGATAACTCCGTTTAAACAAGAGTAAAACTTCAGATTCGATCCCACACGTCTTCCTCTGTCTCAACTCAAGCAGAATTAACACCAACGAACAGCGCTACAGCACAGCCAAGAGGTCAGCAACAGCAACAGCCAGCCAGCCAGATGCAGCTTGTAAGCCTTGTAAGCCTGTTTCCTTGTGCTACTCTAGTGTAGACTTTGTAAACCGTGTATTCGCGTAACTATAGAAAACCCTTAACTAAATGCGCTGTTAGTTTAGTTATAGTTCAGCGCATTATTGTAACTAGATTTGGAATGTTTCCTGTTTGTTTTGCGTATGTGATTGAATCTGGGAAAACCCGTCGGATGTCGTGCAGGCACTTTTCCAGGAAAGAGTGAAAATAGGTTGAAAGTCAATATTTTGGTGAAATTCGGTTTTCATGAAATTAATACTCTGCAACATCTTGTCTATCATCCCTGAAAATATCTCACGGTTATTCCCTCATTTAATATGTAAAAAAGTGATTTTTATCAACCACTCTGTGTCTGATTGTCATTATCTCTTACGTTTGAAAGTGGCGGAGGTGCATGAAAATCGCCCATAACTGCTTGTCTACAAAGACTATGAAGACAGTTCACCTGTCAAAGAAAACCAAATAACATGAAGATGAAGTAATAATATTACTTCATCTTCATGTTATTTGGTTTTAATTAATATTATTAATGCGCATTTCCCGCCAGTCCTATGTAGGCTACGCATCAAATTTCCTCAGATGATGATCAGATCTGCGACTGACGAGACGATAGAGAGAAGGTGGAGCTTCGAGCAAGAAGGGAGAGCGAAGTAGCTGCCCAGTTAAATGAATTAGGACGAATCAACCTCCTCAACTCAGGAGATACTAATGCCTTGCAGGATGTTATAATGGATTATTTCACATCCAGAGAAGATGAGCTGGACGTTAACGCTGATGATTTTAGTGCTGAACAAGAGCAAGAGGAGTCTGATGAAGGTCAGCTAACTACGGTATCCACAGCACCCCCATCCCACCTAGTTAGCCTGCTTGGCGATCTGATCATACAAGGTGCAATCAAAACAGTCAAGTCAGTCATCTTTCATTAAACAACAAAATTTTATTTGAAATGGCCATTGTCTTCAGGTGACCTCTCTCTCTGTATTAATCATAGACTGTAATTTACTGCTATGGATAGCACTCAAGCTAATCTACTCCAGGGTCTGACTGGGCAAGGAAGTTTCCTGGAAGATGTTCTTTTAGAGTAGTCAAGTGAATTCATCTATCACGATTTTAATGTTATATACAGTACATATATTTTTCAGACCAGACAGAATGTTTTGGTGGCACCTTGTTAAATGACATGATCACTATTGTAGATGATTAGCCTATTGTATTAGTATGCTGCTCTGTATTATTTTATTTTTATTGTAGTTTTGAATACCCAAGGGTATAGTATGAAATTAGTGTTTATCTCAATATTTTGATACGTCTTTTGAGGTAATAGGTCTTTGTCTTGGCAAAAGTTTAAATTTTCTAAAGAGATGTATTGGAAAGTAGTGGTTCGTGTCAATATGAGATATTTAATATAGCCTATATAATAGTTTGATAAAAGTATATAATTATTAAAGACATAGCGTGTAATTGCTGTTGTTTGCCTGATATGCACATGTGAAATATGAATCATAATTAATAACCGTTGCATATTGTATAATAGTAACATCTAAGAAAACAATTACTGTACATAGTACTGGTATGTATAGCCTTACTGTTCAATAAGGTAATATAACATATTTTATTATAAAATAGATTATTGGGTATATGTTTCATCAATATGAAATATGTTTTCGTTTTTTTCATTCTTGCAATAGTTGTTAAAAAAAAACACTCTAAAGTGACAAAACTTTGGCGTTATGTTAAATTCACTGAATGTCTTCATAAATAGACACTGAATTTACAACTAATTTATGATTGTTGAGTGTTGCTTGATGCCAAAACAAACTTTCTGTACATTTTACAACATATACAATGACTACACATAGGTGTTTTACTAAAGGAAAGTGACTGACATGTACCTTTTGACATGTACCTTTTTTGAACCTTGCTGTTCTGATTCAAATTAGAATCCCTGACCTTAGACCCATTTCTCAAAATTCCATCAGAAAATCCATCTGATCAGCTGACCTTGGGTGGCCATAACATTTGATTCAGACAAGGTATGAAAATAATGAACAGATTTAAAATCAACTTGAAATCAGCTTCCAGGTGGTATCTGTGAGGGTGCGTTCCAGAACCACACGCGAGTACCAGGAAGTGCAGCAAAATTAGTTTTGAACTTAGAGGTGGAAACCCTGGCAGGGTTGTAGGCAACGGTACAAAGTCCAGAATCTAAAAACACAATCCAGAAGGCCAGAAACAGTTCATTACCAGGGCAGCAATCACAAGTCTCAAGGTCAGGCAAAGCAGGTTCGGTACACAGGCAAAGTATTTTCACAGGCAGAGGCAGAATCAAAATCCGGGACGTTCCAGTCAGAAGTATAACGCTATGAATACAGGGCATGAACAGAGTAGCACAAGCAGACAAGAGAAAACGTTCCGACAAGAGCTGGCTGTGATCTGACTGCTTAAATTCACGTACGGGAAGTCACATGCTATAATAGGGAACAGGTGAGCTGGATCAGACTAATTAACAAGGGAATGAACAAGAGGAAGTTCCTAACCACATGAAATTGGCGAAAGCCAAAACGCGGACAGGGATTACACAGACAGCCTATGACAAACAAACGGCTCCGGTTAGGGAGTTTTAAAGTGCACAGAGAGTGAGAGGCAGAACAGTGTTTAACAAGGTGCGGAGAATCCGCCGAATTGCAGCAAAGTAAAGTGAGTGAAGGCAAGGGGTTGAGATAAGAGCAGAGCGAGTGCTGAGAGCTCGTTAGTCAATTAGTAATGTGCAGCTATACAATCCCTTAGTGCTCGTTAGTAAGTTAGTATTATAAACAATGTTAGTTATTGTTAGTAGTTAAATCAAAATAATAAACTGTTAGTATTTATTAGTAAAGATAGAACAGCAAGGCGAAGAAAGCAAACGAGATTGGAAGGAATAATTGGAAACTTAGAAACCATGAAATCACCTGAAAACGTGGCATGCAAAACTGGGGAACAAAACGGTCTCAGAACACATGACAAGACTGGGGAGACAAAGTGCAATGCGGGGCATGGAGAAATACATAAACCAGAATAATGGCAGGAAAAGGACATGGCAAGACAAGAAATAGACAAAACTTGACATGGAATGAATCAAAACATGGCCTGGTAAAAGCAGAATCATAACAGTATCAGGATTTCCAGAAGGTCAAATTTCACCGCGTGACTGGTTTTCCTAGATCCCATCACATATTGAATGCACTGTTAATCCAGTTATAGTTCAGTGCATTATTGTAACTAGATTTGGAACCATGTTTGCTGTTCGTTTCAGCATTTGCCTTCTCTGCCTTTGTGAAGCTTCAGAAAAGCCATAATAAAACCTATTCCATCTTTGCATCTGAATCCAATTCCACCTTTTGCATTTTTCCAGTGCACTTTACTCAGTGCTCTGAAAAAGCGCATAGCAGTTGGGAACATCAAAAATGCAGCATACCTTACTGCATGCTTTTGACTTAGAAACAATATTGCATTGTCAAAGGAATGAATGAGAAAAATATTACTAACCAAAATCACAGAGGCAATAAAAATACACATTTCTGAAACACATAATGATACCTTTATTAGTGCAAAATGCTGGTCATCTGAATATAGATTCCAAAATTAACATCCTCCATAATATAATAATGGTAAAAGCAGTGTGATTCTATCGTTTCCCCATGAATATGAATAGGTAAAACTAACAGCCATTTGTCACCTGATAGGTGTGACTCCTACCTCCAGCCTAGAGACTGACCTTGTTAGGAACACCCTCAGGCCTGCCTCGCTGTCTGTTCAATGGCAGGTCACCTTTAAAATTTTCTGCTCTAAGGGGTGGTGTGACGCAGGTGTCCACCATATGGTACCATAATTACAGAACAACCTGGATGTATAACAGCAGAACGTTGACACAGATATACAGTAGTTGTAGGAGTGCTGCTTGCTTTGACTCATGTGTTGAATCTCACTAGTGCTTACAGAAAAATTCAAATCCTTCCATAAGTTTATGTACAGGTGAAATCTCAGTGAGGGGAAAAAAATTTATTACTCTTTGAAATTGCCTTAGCAGCCAACAGTGCTTGAATCTAAGAGATTAAGCATATGTGAATAGCAAATGATGAGGAAACTGAAATGGTATGGAATTAGAAAGGTATACATTTTATTTCAGAAATCAGCTCACAATAAACTGAAGTCATGCATAACTGTGCATCGCTGCATCAAACTAGAACTAATGTGACTTGTGCATGACTAATTTTTGCACAGCTGTCTTCTGTCCAATGTCTTTTCATGTACTATATCTCCAAACCACAGTGGGTTTAAGTCTTTTACTTCAGATATGAGCACAATTACTGAAAATATTTTCATTTTTGTGTGGCTATTTATATAAGCATGGTGCCAATTCAGATATGTTCTGTCTTGCCATTTATGTGCAGGTTTTCCATTAAACTTATGTGTTCCAAAAAAAACATGACATACAGTACACATCTTGACATCAGTACATTGATGTGACTTAACCTCTTTCATCCGCAGGGCTAATGAGTGAAATTTTTTCTCTATTTGACATGTGAATCAAAAAGCTCTGTATCTCAAAACTATAAAAGCAAGAAATATGGTTTAAGGCTTTTCTGAAACAAGAGAACTGCACCTTTCTGTGACCTAACAGTCACTTCTCACAAAGTCCATTTTGTGTGCACAAACTGGCTAAAAATCAAGAATTGAAATTTAAATTCAAAATTTGTGCATGTTTTGTTGATGACCAATAACAGTTATGGAGGAAATGACAACTATCTGAGTGCATACATGTTCAGAAAATATTTTCAGAATAAAATATGGTGAAATCTCAAACCATTCAAATTCTAGAGCAGTTTTTCAAAAATGTTGAAAAAGTCTATTTTTGCCAGTTTTTTTTATTTTTTTATTTTATTTTATGAAGTATCTTAGAAAGCCCTGTATCTCAAACGCTATAAAGCAGGCGCGGCGTTAGGCGTGGGCCTAACGGGCCTGGCCCACCCACTTGCGTAAGAGGGTAAGGCATGCATTTACGATGTAATTGTAGTTTTCTGAGCATGGATTGTACAGTCAGTGGTTCGGAGACCGTACCTCGGTGCAAGGCCAGTGAAGACCGCAAAATTTCACTGTCTCGAGACACTCCGGCCCAGTGGTCTGGATCAGCCCCTAAGTGGAGAGGACAGTTACTGCAGTGGTCCGTGTTACACAGGACAGTGGTCTGGACTAGCCCCCTAGTGGAGCAGGACAGTTCCTGCAGTGGTCCGTGCGACAGGACAGTGCAGTACACAAAATGTTACAGCCCCTGTTGTAGCAGTTGATGTTGCTTCAGTTGCAATAAATAAATAATAATAATAATTCAGCCATGTTATCCAAACAAGACAGCTGTTCTTTAGAAAGAATTAAAGTGCTCTGATTGAACGGATGTAATGGTTAAACATCCACAAAAAGTAAACATAGCAGGTAAGATATGATTTCATTTTCATACGATCTGAGCAATGCCCACATATGTTGCTCTCAATAAATATGAACTGCCGTGGGTAAATTAGAGGTCATCTCAGCATTAAAACTGTTCTAGCGAAATATTTAAAAGGTGTAGCAGTCATCAACCTGACGTGCTTGTCACCTTCCATAGCTTGAGATAAGTCATTGCTGTTTTAGCAAAATAAGCACTGGAAACCAACTGAGGAAGGAAAACAGTATTAACAGCTGTAATTGAGCCCTTAAGAACCATACTGGGCCAACCCATGTTGGGGAACTTTTGAGAAAATGGGACTTAAAGTTGCCAGCCTCCTGTGTCACCTAGAGTAACTGAGAACTAGAAACACTGCTTATGTTAAAAACTCATGATATGTTCAATTACGTAATGCACTTCTTTTGCAGGTTTTGGATGCCCTTCTGTTTCGTTTAAAGTGAAAGGTACCTCCTTCTGAAGCGGAATCATCATCTTCTGATTAATTTGGGACACTCTCTGGGTCTCCATTATCTTACACTTCACCATCATCATCAATCATAGCAAGCAGTTCCTCATCAGTGAGATACCTAGCCGCCATGTCTGCAATGAATTATGGGAAGGTTCTGGGATGGCCTATTATGGATAAGGCAGTGCAGTGCATATGTACAGGGGCAGAGAGGACGTTTGCTTGTATGAACAATCCATGTGGGTAGATTGGGTTGGCTCATTTAGGAAATGTAGATCTTAGTTTTCTGCACATGCTGACTACCTCAACTCTATTTCGCCAAAAGTGCGGGATGGCCCGGTATGGTTCTTAGGGGCTCAATTAGAAGGCCTGGCCAAAATTCGGTAGGCCCACCCAAAATGGAAATCCTGGTGCCTCGCCTGCTATAATGGCTACAAATATGGTTCAAAAGCTTTTTTTTTAAACTAGAGAAGTGCACCTTTGTCTCTGAACAGTCAGTTTCTATCTAAGTCCAGTTTCTGATATTTAGTTTCAACAATGAATATATTTAGAATGTGGAAAACATTAAAAACTGCAGCTAGCATTCCTTGAATTTTTCCCGATCAGGTTCTATGGCTGTGAAAAAAATGACACTTCTTTGGGGTTCCTGTACAAGCTGACTACCACTAAAAAACAGTCTTAAAATCTCTGACCATTCAGATTCTATATTATTCTTTATTCAGGCGAGCAACCTTTGGTTTGGCGACCAAACTGCCCCATCATACCAAAAAAGGCCAAATTTCAGATATGTCTCAATATGATTGATTTTTATAGAAGTTTTTATAATGAATGAACAATTTTACTAATATTAGCAGAAAACATCAATGGTAAAGTGTGAAAGCATCACTCCTAAAAAAAGGGTGATTTTGACATCTTTTTTCTTAATACCTACTCACTCAAAGCTCTCCATGGCCATATTGTCCAACATGGCTGCCCATAACAATTCAAAATCACTTCTGAAGGAAAATGCCTCATTTTTGCTCAGTGATTATTATTATTATTATTATTGTTGTTGTTGTTCATTGCAAATACAAAATCTGACAAGCATTTTACTCTTGCATTTAGACTTAAAACATTTATTTTGATTACCTGCTACCTAAGGGGAAAAAAAAAAATCAGCAAATTAATGTGGGATAATTTTGACTGATTTCTAGATTTGTCCATGGGGTAGGTGAAATTTTCTTACCCAATATGAAAATGCTAATGGGTTCATGCTCATTGCTTCGAGATAAAAAAAATTGCAAGAAACCTGGCAACACTTTAATTCCCATATGGGGTGAAACACAGTAGCAAAGAAAAAAAAATTATATAAAGCCCACAACTCAATGACAGAAAAAAAGGAAACGACATACCTAAAGGAAGCTAAGGCATTCAAAGAAGATTTGACACCTGGGCAGTGGAAACAGAGCAGCAGCAATACGCTGCTTTGGCAAAACTTGTAATGATGCAGCACCAAGATAACATTACCACCCCCAAGGGAATGAAAGATTTCAAAGACAAACATGATGACGAATGATGCAAGATCTTTTGTTTTCACCATTATTACTTTAATAGTGAGTTTTTAAAAAATATCTATGGCTGAATTAAATGGGAATTTCATTCCAGACACCCGTGTGACGTAGTCACCTCAGTACTTAAATTGCCACACCATCAGCGGTGTGCCATCAGATGTTTAGACGGCCTCCATTGACCTCACCCTTTACCGCTCGATTGTGCTCTAGCTGTTCTCATTCAAGAGAACAACCAAGAACAATCCATGGCCTATAATAAGAAATGATAATGAAAAAACTGAATGCCTATTGCCTACATTTATATAATTGATATGGCATTGTAAGGACGACACGGCAACATAAATGCAAAAAATCCGGAACTTCTGCTGACTTTGCAGCATTTATTTTCGCCATCACTCAGCTGTGCAGCGTGCCTAACAACGCCCATAGCATGACCATATTCAGCATAGAATATGATTCTTGTGGCTAATTGCTCAATGAGCCTCGCAAACTAAGCAAATCTGCACTGTTTCAAGAGCTACAAGAGCGCAGAAATTATAAAGACATAATCATATTTTATATCGTCATTTTTAGATGGAAGAAAACACCTTATAATTTTGTGGTGCAATGCATAGTAATGCTATCAAAAACAAATTAGACTGTCACCGGTCCTACCAATTAGCCTGGGCAACTGTTGCTGATCGGGCAAAGTAAACTGCAAGAGCTTTGGGTTAGTAAGCTTTGAAGGGCGAGGTGTCTGAAGGCCTTCGTTACTGCCGATGGACCGCCACTGCACACCATATATTCTTTTACCTTATATTGTTGTCCTCAAGAAACAACTCCTCGTTTTCTGTCCTTTACCTAATAGGATCTAGCAGGATTCAGCCAATCAGAAGCAATTGCCCGGTTAATTACCCTGGAGAAAAGAAACACAGGATAGGATTTTGATTTGTGAGCCAAATTCTATGATCCCCACTGTAGCATTCTCTTGTCTGCTGTGATTAGTTTGATGTGTGTTGCTGTACAACTTCACATAATGAAACAAAATGCAAGCTCATTTGCTTGTATTTTTCAGATGGAGGAATCCAAAATAAGAGCTGATAATGTAATCACTGTGAGCAACATCTAAAATACCTTCCGGGGTTTTCATCAAGGCTTTTCTCACCTATTTGAACAGGATGAAGCACTGAAGAATAGCAAAGGCAAGGAAACCTATTCTGAGAATTCAATACAGCAACTTAATACCTCCGCCAAACGAAGTTGGCAGCAGGTTTTGTGATAACTGCTGTTTGTCTGTTCGTCTGTTTGTTTGTGAACAAGATAACTCAAAAAGTAATGAACGGATAACTCTGAAATTTTGTGGGTGGGTTGCTATTACATCAGGGATGGACCCTATTGATTTTGACCGCGATCAGTCAAACAATATTGCCACCACGGCTGCCATCTTGAAATCGTATGACACGTGATAACTGAACTTTGCTCCCACTCACCAAGATTTTGACTGTGCTGCCTTGGTGGAGGTTTGCACTCTAGGAGTGCCTCGAGTTTGGCTGAGAGTTGATCAGACTTAACAGGGGCCAATGCCCCGACAGGGGTGAAGCCTAAGGGGTGATCTGATCTGTTTTCAACCACCAACCATTTGAGTTCCTGTCAGCCCCTGCATCTTTACACTCATTGGTCGAAACTTTCACAAGTTCAGAACGAGGGCGGCGGATACCCGAACATGAGCAAGCTTAGAATCTCCCTGACGAGTGCCCGGCTGGCCAACAGGAAGCGCTTGAGCAATGAACAAGGCAATTTTTAATATCCCTTCCTGGCAGTCCCTTCCCAATTTGCATACCCGCAGTGCTATAGCTAATCGTGCGCTGCCCTGAAAAAGCTGCCGACCACTGCCGGTTGGTATGACCGGGGATCGAACCCGCGCCGTGGTAGTCACTACCGCTCCGCAAATGCGGCGCCTTAACAGAGTGAGCTAACCCGTTAGCATACATATTAATATTAATAAGAAAGTTAAACAAACTGAAGCTGCTCACTGGAAATAATTCATAGCAATCCTAAACAAAGCTTATTCAAGCCAATTTGGTCAACCAGCTGGGGGAAAAATGACATAAAAGGGCAATTTGAAAATAATTCTTACATTACTCTCAATGTCAGATGAACCATGGAAAAAGTTTATTTCTGCCTAAATCAGCATTCCTGTTATTTCCTCCCTGTCAGATCCAGACACACTCAATGAATGATGCAGAGGGAAAGTGATGAGCGGCAGAAGCATCTGCTTAACATTGTACTGGTCCTCTATGCCTCAGCAAGCTGGAGAGTTTTCATGGGGAGTGAAGCCCCACTGAAGATGAGCTGTCACAAGGAGCAATGCAGAGCCATGCCTGAGCTGCAGGACCTCGAAATTCTGGGCCCTCCATAAGAATATCATCCCACATCCTGCTGAAATTTTCATGCACTCTCTCGAGCTGGTCCCCAAAAACAGTGGCACCAAAAAACATCACCACCTTGCGCCCCATTAGTGACAACCTAGCAGTGCTCTCAGGCATGTAGGTGCTCTCACTACCTTAGCATATAAGGAGCCTGGAGAAAGACTGGAAGTCAATCACCAGTCACATTTTAATAAATGTGGTGTTTGTTCCCTTCTTGCGACTGTCATGCTTTCAAGTAAAGTTGCACTGATTTGCGGTATGAAACCAAACTATTTCTGGCGCAAAAATGGTTTTTGTGTGCAGATGAGTTGGGGCTGAACTGAGCGATAGCTGCTCCTCCGGAGGAGGAAGCAATGGATCATATTGATTTTACCCGAGATAATAATGAGCAAAGAATTTCTCCTTTGTGGGGCTGAATGAGCTTATCATTTCTTTCAGTCGTCCGTTTCATTAGGAATGTTATTTTCATATTATATTACCCAAAACAAATCATATTTTTAATAGTACCCATCATAAACATGAAATAAATGGACAATAAAGGATGAGGTAAGATACAGCAAAATTAAATTCATTGGTCGTTTGAGAAAGAGAGGAAAAACGAGGTATGACCTTAGTTCTGCTCTGACCCAGTGTTGACCCTCCTTGACTGGCAAAGAAGTGCACTAAATCTCCTGTTACAGCCGGCTGATGTTGTCAGAGTGGGAAGTGTCCGGGAACACTGGCTCGTAAAAAACAAGGTCGCTGTGGTTACCCCCTCCTCCGCAACTAATGGCCCTTACATCGTGAGTGAAAGCCTGCTGAAATATTCATGTTTTACCAGGGTTTCTCTTGCATTGCAGAGAGGAAGGCAGTGATACTGTATTTGGTCCAGCATCTCATTATCCCAATACACTTCATTCGTCAGGATTGTGACTATTGCACATATTCGCCACTGACTCTCATGGCCGACAGAGCGATACGGATGGAAACGGACAGGTAGAGGCTTTGCCTCACCAGGCCAGTCTGAGGTATTCCTCTGGGAATGCCGGGATTGGGAAGTATCTGCTTTCCACTTTAACACATTGGACAGGGCCAGACTCATTACTCCACTGTCTCATTTACAGCAATTAGAGCCAGTGCTTCCCCAGTCCAGGCTATTACCATCTTATTTATAGTATTTAATGGTCTGCAGAATTAAATTACCAGAATGTGATTTCAGATTATATTTTGTTTCGCTTTGCCCCCCACCCTTCGGAACTGCTTGGTACTTCTAAATTGCCCCCACACAGAGTGATACCAGAAATATCCGTTAGGGTGTAAGGGCAGATACGTTAAAATTGAGCATTTCTGAAGATTGCTTTGACTACATGTATGACTTTTTTCCAATTAACATTTAAACATAATGTTTAAGTGTACAGTGGTGACTTATGACTCCATTTAGTGCTGTGCTTCCAATTAACTTTCAATAATAAATCTCTGCTCTTGTCAGGTTTCTAATTAGCTTCAAAGTTTGGAATAAGTTTTCCTCATGGTACTTGTAAATTGAGTTATCTAATGTTATGCTCTGTTGAAAGATCCATAGTAATCTGATTTTTTCTCTTTTTAATTATATTTGTACCAGGCATAATTATCTCTCACCTTTTTTTCCCCCCACAAACTGATTAATTCGGGCCAATGAATGTAAAATTACAGTAGTGTGCATTGATGATTATACACTTAACAAAATGAAGATAAATCAGAAACCAAGTAACATTCAAGTATTTATTTCATGTAATATTGGATTATATAGATGAAAAAATAAACAGAGAACAATTTAAAGTAAAAACAAAAATAATCATATCTTTTTAAGGGAAAGGTCAATATCTAGTGTGGCTACCTTTGCTTTTGTTACAGAATTTAATCTTTCAGGTATAAGTTTCAGATATTTTTTATTTCCTCACTCGCTAAACCATTCCAAATGGTTTGAAATTCATTCAATTTGGTGTTACAACAGATTTGTCAATTGGATAAAGGTCTGGACTTTGAGCAGGCCAAATAATAATTTTTATGTCACCTGATGTTTCTTCCCAACTGAGATCATTCTTGCTCAACTTAAAAGTGTGTTTAGGGTCATTATCTTGTTGAAAATAAAATCCCCGACGGATCAGACTCTTTCCAAATGGCAGTGCATGCCTCACAAGCATGCTGAGATACTTCTTTTGATCCATGATTCCTTCAGTTTTTTTATGAGATCACCATCTCCTTTTGAGCAGACTGAACCCAAAACCATAAGATTACCACCTCCATGTTTTTCTGAAGGGGTTAAACAGTCTTTTTTCAAACATTCTCCAACTATGGCGCACATAAGTTCTGCGTCTAGGTGAGAAAATTTCAAATTTTGATTCATCAGTCCAAAGGACTTGTTCCCAGTCCATTGGTGTGCAATCCTTGAATTTCTTGGCAAACTCAAGTCTTTTTTGATGTTACCAGCTCTTGGCAGCAACAATCAGACCATTGTCACACAGGTGTCTTGAAATGGTAAATCTTGATACTTTCATCACTTCACTTCTGGTGCTATTAATATCATCATGGAGTTGTTGTGCTGTCAACCGCCAATTTTTTTTTTTTACTTGTCATACACAGACAATGAAAATCAGAGACACTTAATTTCCTCTAACCTCTATTGCCACTAGTTTTCAGCAAACGGGTCTCTTTGAAATGCTTGATGGTGTTTCTCACAGTGCCATGGCGGCATTTAATGTCTTCAGCATCATGTAAGGCCACAATGCGGCTACGAACAATCTCAGAGCTCCTTCCGTCATGCCATAGCGTTTAACACTGTGACACTGCTCAGTTCCTGTCACCATATATACTCGACCAACTGATAATCACAGCCTGGATTCAAATATTGGCCATGAACTGCATGATTGGTTATAGAGTTATCTGTCAACAGACTGTTTTTAGGACATAGACTACTTCTCTCCTCATCAGAAAATATCTGAACCCTTAGTACATGACACGACACAGTCTGCAACACTAGCTGTATATTAAGTGCAGTACTTCTGTACAATAGTATGGAAGCTTGACGAGCTGCACAGTGAATAGGAAGTGCAAGCTGTATGCATTTTATTTCACCATCATCACAAGTTTCAGATCGAACTTATCATCAAGGTTGTTCATGACCAAGTTGTCTGCATGAGCTGCCTCAAGGGTCAAATGGACAGACTTAATTTTAGACCACAGAAGTAAATACTGTATGCAACTTCACAATGTATTTTAAAAATAGAGGGAATCCTTCCCACATTAGCCCTTTAAAGGTCTCCTATCATGTCACCAAGTGCACAGTAAATTAACCGTTACAAGCCATTTCAAAATACGTTCCTTCTTGACACCAAATGGGGAAGTGACTGCCCAGCAGCACTATTCTGGGTGGTCGCTCCCTCTTGTGATGTCACAAGGGACAGATTTTAAAATGGTAAGTAATGGCTTATCGGCAGTTCATCTGGTCCCATGATAGGCGACCAATAAATGCATTAATGTTGGATTACTTCTATTTGATATATTTACCAATTTATTGAAACACAAGGTACATGTTTATGTGTTTTATGGAGTCACCCAGAGGCTGCTATACGACAGCCCTGTACTTTGAGTTACATAGTAGTGCAAGTGAATCACTCAAGGAACCAAAAGAAAGGTAACCCCTAGTAAACAGAAACCAGGTGTGAGCCATTTGAAGCATATATTTGTCAAAATTTTTGCTGCTTTCAGATAGCATACATTTTTGACGGCCTCTATTTCAAACTGCTATTTTACCAGGGTAGTCTCAATGTTAATTAGCATCATTTTCTCACATGTTTACCAAGATAAAGTCTTCCATGCTGTTAAATTATCATCTACCATCCTACTAAATGAGAAAAGCAGTAATAAAATAGCCAGTAATCACAAAGCTACTGGGTACTTAAGTGTTTAATTTTAGTACATTGCATGTTAATACAATGGCAACTGCAATAACTATTGTTCAAGCTAGCAGAATTTCACTGTGAGAGTCATTAGCTGCTTCATGCTTTTTTTCTTCAATTAAGATTGCTCCATCTGAGGACTTTGAATAAGAGAATTTCAACACCCTAGGATTTCAGGTCTGCATGTGAACTAGGAATAAAGTTCTTTTCAAACTCTCATGGTTGCCTTCATTAATAGACAAAGGAAAATTATTAGAGACCTTAGACTGACCTTCAATTCAAGATAAGTCTTATTGTTCTGTAGTAAATTCAGTATGGCAAAGCAATAGTATGCTTTTTTTGGACATAAGTGAAAAAGAGACTCTGGAACTGAACAAAACAGAAATGTTTTGAAGCGAAAATGCTCCGGGGTGTTGGTGGTGCATTCTGAGATCTAAGGACAGGTTGCCTCAATGATTTCAGCAGCTTGTAGCTGCTTGGTCAAAGTGATGTTCATCATAATAACACAAGACACTAGACATGCAATAAATCTGTCTGGAAGAAAAAGCATCTGCCAAAAATGGCAAATTACATGTGTTTTAAAATCCACTTGGTTCATATTCAGCTAAGCAGCGGGTCATTAAAATGAGAGAGAATCTCCAGAAATTGCACTGTAATTATTTGGAAACAATTGCTTCCCGTGTATTGAAATTATTCTGCAGAAATAATTGCCAGGAAAATGCATCAGAGACAACATTAGAATAACTTGTTTATAATAAATGGTTTCCTCTACTAGAAAATAGAAGAGCCTTATCACTTTTTCTCACTCAGAATTTTGCTAATGTATGAAAGTGCATTGCTTTTTCCAATTGCCCTGATCTCTTAACCACAGAGCCAAATGCACTGGCGTCAGAATGAGTTGTGAAGAAAAGCTTTGTGACAGCTGTCAGATGTTAATTCAGGCCAACAACTTTGATATAAGGACAAAGAGGTATTGGAATTAAGCTGTTTCAGAAGAAATAAAGAGAAATGAGGTCATTGGGACTGCATGTGAGTTTAGGCAGAGGATGCATCTTTCATTTATTTTTGCTGTGCATTTGGTTGTTTTTTTTTAATATTATTTATTTATTTTTGTGAACGCTTAGGTGAGTTAATCTTTGCCATTCCGAAGGCATGTATTTGATGAGTTGTCTGAAAAGAGTTGGAGGAGAATGTGACCTCAGATTTACCTGAGCTATTCAGAGTTATTGTTTACTAAAAAACACTTTGACTGTTTCTGATCTTGAGCTCAAAGGCATCGAGGGGGCCGGCAACTAAAGTTAAAAAGAGATCTGTGTATAAAGACTATAGTAAGTTTTTTTACAGATTGTGGATTTTTGAAAAAACAGGGGGATGCAACTTCCACTGCTATTGAAATAGCAATAATTATAATCAAAACCAAGAAACAGAGCTATCCTTTTAAAAAACTATGCCAAGGTAAAGCGATTCTGACGCATGTATTGATACATACTGTACGTTGCATTAATATCGATGTATGTCCAGTTACTTCATGGAAATATATGGCACAGACCCTTTCAACCTTATCAAGAGTTACTCTATCCGTCAGGCCATACCCAGGGGACACTGCTTCAAACCCACGTTTCGTCTCTGGCCACCTCCAGTAAAGGCTCTCTGATGAATTAACCATCAGAAAGCCCATTCACAGAGCAGCAGCCCGTGCAAATCCTTCAGAGAAGAAGTAAATCATAGAATTCCTGACTTTTTCAAACGGCTCTTAAAACAAGGAAACACTGAAAAAAATTCTGTGTAAAGTGACATAAACACATAAAAAGCAAATCTCTCATTTACAATCCAATACATCATTTTGGTATTGAACTGTCTCCTTTCCCAGCACCCTGAGCTACACCTCACATTTTCCTTTCAATTACTTGTAGTCTAAAACAGAGTATGCACTGGAGACTGATTCAAACAGTCTCCACAAGAAGAATAAGAAGTGAAATATTTGTAATATTCTTTTCTTCTGGGTATTAAGCCGTAGTGCCAGCCCGATTATGCTTGAAATTACGCAACTCAAAATGTGGTGTAGCAAGTGTCTTTAAGATTATATGGATTGCCCAAGGCATTGACTTTGCAAACATATATAATAAAAGAACTCTATGTTGAACAAGAGTTGACTATGCAGTCTACTAAAGCTGGAAGCTAGTCCCATGCTTAACTATTGTTAAATGGTGACTTTGCTAGAGCTTCTCACCTACAGTGGTATGAGTGCCTGGCTACATTATGGTGTGTTAATAGATGCACACTTTTGTTTTTTATTGGAGTGTACATTCTTCAGTTAGCTGAATAGCCCAGGACTACATGCACATGCTGCACCTTATTTTATTTTTTATAAATCACGTCTAAAAACATCTGAGTGAAATTTCTGGCCCCAGTTTCAAGCAGTAAGACAAGGACAGTGCTAGAAACATGCCGCTAGAGAGTATCAACTACCGGATTTTGGACTTATGTGGAGAAAAATCCACGAAAAACAAACACGTACAACACAGATTTTTTTATTTATACATTCCCAAGTAAGGGCCACAAAAATATTCCCAGTGCACACAAAGTGCTCTCTGGAACCAAAGTACATACATCCAAAGCCATAAGCCTAGCACAGGGTACGCAATAATGCATGCTTTTGTTCCAATTTTCCCAGCTTACGAGGGAATAAAAAACGTCATGCAGCATTCCAGTCAAGCAGCCAAATAATTACAGCTGTGCTGGGAGCAGCAGGGGGCCAAGCACCATCTCGCAGACACAAAACAATAACACAAAGATCACAGCCTTCCCTGTCACTACTGCTGCACTAAAGAGATCCAACAGGGATTCATGAATAAATACAACCAGGGCACATTAACCAATCACCTTCCTCAAACTCCGCCTCCCTTTGTCCTCATGTAGTGCTACACCCATATCAACCATGAGAAACGCTTATGGCAATATATGTCCATGGTTTTGAGAACAGTGGGTTGTGGTCCTGATAAACACTGATGATAAAGCCAGGAGAAAACTATCAAAATGCACTCCATAGTCTGTGTAATGTGCCATCACCAATGAACATCTCTCTGGCCACATGCCTTCTGACAAACCATACTATGGCATTATTGGAGAGTCACAGCCTTGTTGTCATTTTTTTATGCGGCTTTGATAGCATCTTTCTTCGTGCAGTTCCAATGGTCCAGTGTCCATGGGCAGGGGTTAAAGTGGGCCGGAACGGTCCGGAACTGCGTTCCGCCACCTTAGTTTGAATTGAAATATTTATTTGATTAAAGCTGCTTTCACACCGGACGCGAAACAAATTTTTCCCACGACAGATTACATTCAAAGTCAACGCAAACATGCGAATACACGCGTTTGCGTCTTTGCGTTGACTTTGAATGTAATCTGTTGCGCGAAAAATTTGTTTCGCGTCCAGTGTGAAAGCGCCTTAACAGTAGTGCCGCGGACTACAGATCATTTTCGCAGGCTGCTTTCGATTACAGCCTGCCTGCCACTCTCTCAAAAGCACCAAGATGCTCAACAAATCAGAGCGCAACATCAGTCTTTGCTAGCTGCGCCTTCACTAAAACGCCGCTGTATCTTATGCTCATGCTGTATTTCATTTGAATGAGTGCAACGATGACGTACCAGCCTGTGAGGAATTGTCAATGTTTGAAACGGCGTTTATAGCCAAAGTAAGTGGATTAACTTAAGTTGAAGTCGTTGGTGAAGTTTTGTAATATTCAACAATTCAAACCGGCTAACTGAAAGAATTTAAATTTAAAAAGGGTTAACGTTAGTTGCTTTAGGCTATGTGCAAAACGCTAACCAGGCTGCTTACCAGCTAGCTAGTGCATTCTGATAGTTACGCGAGCGATGTTGGTTTGTTTCTGGCTCAGCAGTAACGTTACTTGTGTAAATCTTTCTTTGACATCTACAGTCGCCAGCTAGTTGGCGGCAGAGCAACTTGAAAATCATTGAGCTGAGCAGCACGTTTTTTATGTAGCTGGCAAGCAAGCTTTTTTATGCTGGCAGCATCGCAGCGTCCTGTACTATCCAGGGATGCGTTTCCCAAAAGCATAGTCACTAACTGCATTAGAGCATAAAATTAAAATTATCAGAGATCAATCTTGAAACATCCAGCAATAATTTTGCATTGGAAATCAGAACATTTTGGAAGTAGAATATGGTTCATGTGTGCAGTGTAAGGACAGTGTCTTGAAATCACAAAAAGATTCATAGATATCTGTTACTTGTTCATTTTGGTAATTATGTAATAGTAATGATTTACTATTTTAGGAAATGAAGAATACTGTAACAGTAGAATATCTTCACTGTCATACTTCCCATTATTCTGCAAGTTTTCAGCCAAATCCATCACCGCTTTTCTCTTGTTATGCCCACTTCCTGATTATGTGAATATACGAAAATTCAATGTCATAGTCCCAGTGGGCCAAAAATAAAGCAAATACAGTTATTTGCAATCATTTGTGTCATTTTCCCCCACTGCGCCGTGATACCGAATTTTAGGGTTTCCCCACCTGTCAAATCCCACTTTAACCACTGTCCATGGGAAAAATAAATGTGATTTTAGCAAATTGGCAGAAATAAGGCCCATGACTAAAACTATTGCCCAAGATGGTGTATGCTTTGTTTAGTTATTACCTTTATTTGTTATAGAGGGATAATGTACATTAATGAACATTTTAACAATAAAATGTAAATGCACCCAATTATAGCCAAAAGGCTAGTTTCCATTGGCAGTCCCCCTGCCAGGATGAGCATGGCCATATAACCTGTTAAAAAAGAGCAATAATTACAATAAAAACAAATACATATTATGTGTTCAATATTTAGAAGCAGCAACATTACACCCCCCCCCCACACACACACAAACACACACATACACAAACTCACACTCACTTATACACACGCTTTTGTTATCCCTCAGCAGCACAAGAATGACTATACATCCCCAATCAGACAAGGCAAGTATTCATCCTCAACAACAACAACAACAACAAATTTTACATCAATAAACATAAACCAGAGACTAGTGGCTAGTGTTGACACATTTGGCTGTCGATTAGCCATTTTTTAAGTTTTTTTTTTGAATGAGCTGTATGAAATGGACTCTCTTATGTTTTGTGGGATTGTATTCCACTCATTAGCTGCCCTATAAGTAAAAACTGATTGACCAAATGTGGTTTTCCTGAAAGGGATCTCACAGTCTCCTCTAGCAGCTCCTCTGGTGACAATTATTGCAGGCGATCTAAATTGTATAAGGTTACAGAGTGGAGGTGGAGCTAAGCTGTGATGGATTTTGTATATGAGGCAGCAGTTTTTGAAAATAAGATTGTTCCAACTCAGAAGCCTATACTTATTAGGGATTGTGCAATGATGGAAGGATCTTGGTTTTTTATCCAGGATTTTGAGTGCTTGTTTGTATAAGGATATGACCGGATTTAAAGTAGTAGAGTTTGCAGTAGCCCAAGTGGGTAGACAGTAATTAATAAGATATTATGTGAGTAAACATATACATTTTTGCAGCTTCTGTAGACATACAATTTCTGAGATGCCTGAAATTTGCGAGTGTAGATTTGAGAATTTTGCTCACTTTTTGAACATGAAGTTTAAAAGTGAGGTACTGTCTAACATAATACCTAGATATTTATATTCATTAACAGTTTGCATTCTCTGTCCAGATATAAAAACATCAGGTTCTATGTATAATTTATTTGTTTTGGTAAAAAACAGTTTTAGAGGAATTGAGTTGTAAATAACAGTTATTCAGCCAGTTTGAAACATTTACCATGACCTTTGTAAGCTGTGCAGCAGCCTCAGAGTGATCTTTGCCCTTTACAAAAATCACAGTATCATTTCTGCATACATAATGACCTCACAGCCATGGCACACAAATGGTAGATCATTCATATACAGACTAACGAGGATTGGACCCAAGACTGAACCTTGGGGGACACCTGTGACGAGATCTTTGAATGTAGATTTAGTATTTTGTATTTTAACACACTGAGATTGGGTAGTGAGATATGATTTGAACCAATTGGAAGTAAACTGAGAGAAATTAAATTGGCCAAATTTAGACTGAAGAATGTTATGGTTCACGGTATCAAAGGCTTTACGAAGATCTAAAAAAATTGCACCAACCACACCCCCTCTGTCCATTAGAGACATAATCCTTTCAATAAAGTAGACAGTTGCCGTTTCTGTTGAGTGGTGGGCCCTAAAGCCGTGTTGCATGGGATGTAAGAGCTGATTAGAATTGAGATGAGAAATTAGTTGGTCTGCCACTAATTTTTCAATGACCTTAGACATGACTGGAAAGATGCTTATTGGTCTATAATTTGATCCTGAGTGAGGGTCATCACTCTTAAAAATGGGGACAACAACCGCAGGCTTCCAGTATTCTGGGAAACTCCCCTGGCCCTTAGTAAATGAGATATTCACAATGTGAGTAATAGGTTTATTCAAGCAACAGGCAAGATCCGTTATCATAGCAGAGTCCATTTCATACAGATCCTTTGACCGTTTAAGTTTGAGTGAGTCAATCACCTTTGCTACTTGAGTTTCAGACACTCTTTCTAGATTAAAGATGGGTACAGCAGAATTTGGTACCTTGACACTGTACTGCTGGTGTAAGGGAAAACTGTTGGCAATAGTAGCTACAGATTCTACAAAATAATGATTTAAGGCTTCAGGTCTGTCATCTCATTTGTTAGAGTATCATTGATCCTCAGCTCAATCGGCTTTCTAGCGTAATTTTGTCCAGTTAATTTCTTTATTTGCTGCCATATCATTTTTGAGTTTCCCTGATTATTTACTATTATTTCAAGAAAGTAGTGTGCCTTGGCTTTCCTAAGTTCTCTTGTCACTTTGTTTCTAAATTATGTATTTTTGTGCCTATCAGTTTGTCAGTGAGATACTGTATGCATTTCCTTACAACCACGTAAAAGTAAAACACTCTGAGCCTGATTTACTCAGACCTTTAGCAAATGCAAAATCTTTTTGCCCGTGCAAAACCAATAACATTGTCCGTGATTGGCCAGGGTGCTTGCTTTGCGCCAATCAGTGGCAAGGTTTCTGGTTTTGCAATGGCAAGAAGATTTTGCATGTCCTAAAGGTCTTAGTAAATCAGGCCCTCTGTGTCTGTAAAATGTACTGTACGTGTTGATTGTAATATGCAATCATGAACAATAATTGAGCAACAAGTAGGGATGACATTTGAGTGAGCTGATGATCTGGGACGAGTTGGTGATATGGGCCTTGTGCACGAGTACATGAATTTTTTTTTTAACAGATATTTTCCCCTCTGTTTTAAAACAAAAAGAAAATTCTGTTTACACAACCCCATTTGAGAAAATATTCCCGTCCACACAAGAATGCTAAAACGGCTACAAATGCTCAATTCAAGTACTGCCGGCCAGTGGGTGACAATAACGTCTGCATTGAAATAGTGAAATACCAGAGAAGAACATCACACAACACGACAATGGGCTTGTGCAAGATAAGCTGTGTCATGTCCACACGGATGTACAGAAACCAGCATTTAAGAAAATCTTCCCCTTAGAATGCATTTTAAAAAAAATCTGTCACTTAAATTGCCGATTGCGTGTGGACGCGACGCCAAAACGCATAGAAAAACATACATTTTCAAAAAAATTCATGTACATGTGGACGGGGCCACGGACATTTACTTCAACCTTTGCTAACTTAACCTTCATCTTTTATGGTCATTGAAGTCTCTCACATTTGAAAAGATTTGGAGTATTCAATCACAATTATCACAATAAGCAAAATAGTCCCGCTTTACACATGTGAATTTAATCATGGACCATAGTTTCTCCGATTTTCGTAAACCCCATTTTTCGCATGGACACTGGACCACTGGAACCAAAACTAAATGCTAACAAAGCCATATACAAATTTACGTCACATTGCGACTCTCTATAGGCTAACAGAGACAATCAAGGATCCTTCGGGGAATTCAGCCAGACCAAATGACCCAGGTCTTATGTAGTCCCCTGACACTCCCACCCCCACAGGCCTCCCATCATCATTCCCACTACAACCATTGCTCCCAACATCTGAGGAAGCAGATGGGAGATCTGCCCACGCAAGCAATGATACAGCCCAGCACTGACACCAACTGGGCATCCTGCGGCAGGTTTGATCTCCTGTCGGTCTTATCATGTTTGGCAGCTCGCTCCCCTGATTCCCTTTGAAGTGCAGCATTGTAATGCAACAATAATTTGGGGGTGCCAGGAGGGGCCGGCGCTTTGCTTTGAGAGGGCTTTATTCGGCCTTATCCCATCATCAGGACGCTCTCCGGCGCGATGCAGCCGGGGAGCGCGGGATGAATCAGTCCCCACTCTCAGAGCTGCATCTGCTGCTCTTCAGGAGATTACCATCAGACAATTTAATCATCTGATATGGCTCCAGTTTGTCAAAGTGAGGCTGAATGACAGCGATCGCTCTGAGGGGGCTTCCCGGGACATAGATGAAGCCGTGGCACTCGTCGTCACGAGCGAACCGAGGCAACCTTTTTGATTAAGAATACCGGATGATGATGCCAAAGACAAAGGCTGTCGCCCAATTGCTGTGCAGTGATTGGACATTTGGGATCAATCTACTGCAGCGCATCAAATCTCTTCCATTTTGGGACTAGCAGTTGCGGAAGACTCTGCGATGGGATGTGAAGACATGGCACCCACGGAGTACCAGAGCTCACGGCTTACTGTTGGATCCTCTCTGACCTAGTGATTGAATGTAATAATGAATTTTAATTTGACATAGCCAGATAGCCTGGGGGGCTTTGCAAACCTACTGCTAATTGCTTTAGCTGTTTCCTGAGAATGTTGATAGCATCCTTTGTTTAAAACCCCTTTCTGCAGATGTAGACGCCGGCGTCTGTAAATTCCAAATTTTAATTCCTAAACAATTCTGTAATTGAATTTCCAAATGTCTAGTTTCACTTGAATAATTTTCAAAAATCTCTGTGACACAAATCCTGAGTTCTAAAGCTTAAATAGGCTCATACACAACAGGAAAAATTGGCAAAATTTTGTATTCTGTGCAAAGGGGTTAAGCACATTACGATTGTGTTGAGTAAACAAATAGTCTTCCTCTGGGTAAGACAACTTCCCAGTCTTGGCATTACTATTAATTGCAGCAACTGTGTTAGAATTGCAACTCTAACCCTTGATTGTTTTCTGCGAGTTACAGTTGTCATTTCAGACATTGATTTCATCTTATTAATCATCAGAAATGTTTCACAGAGAAATAAGGCTGTCATAAGACATTCATCATTTGTGTGTATTATTTATTATGTCTGTAATTATCAGTGTAAGTATTAAGATGCATCTAAGCCCAGGGGAGCAAGTGGCAGAGCAACAACAGTCAACTATTTATTGAACAAGACACTTAAATATTCAATTCATTAATACAGAATATGATGAAGGTTAATGCTATGTGTTACAAAACAAGCTTGGCATCATATACAGCTCTTGTTTACAGAACAGGGTGCTTTGACTTATTCATGCAGCTCATGCATTGACATTATGGTGTACTAAGCAAGCGGTGCCATTTTACATTATGCTGAAGGAAGGTTCCATCAGGGTACTTTGGCAGATGAGCTAGCATCCCCTGTGGGGTTGCAATCAGATGCCATTAAAGCAACAAATACAGGAACTCAGTGATGAGCAGAGTACGCTGAACATTAGCCCAGATGCTTAACATGATGTTCACCACACACATCACAGGTAACAGCATGAAAGGGAGCCCAGCAGTCTTTGCAAGCCCAGTCTGAAGTGTTGGAAAAGACTTCAGTTTGAGATCTGTGCAGCTGCTCATTTGTCTCTCTCTCTCTCTCTCTCTCTCACCATTACTTGTTCTCACTCGGTTGCAGTTGTTCCAGGAGAGAGAAGCCGTGCAGATGTACCCTTTCTCATTTGTGAACTATCACTTATTGCAAGGCTGTTCAAAGACAGCACAGTGTGGGTCCTCCACTCCAATTAAAGTGCAAAACTGCATCTTTTTCTTTGTGCCTCCCTCTGTGCAGTGACCCTTCTCTGACCCGAAAGCAGCTCCTCTTTTCACCCTGTCAGAGATGCTGGTATTGATTAGAATAAGCCACAGCAAGTTAGATAAGTCGCATGGCTAATGGAATCACGTTCTCAGTGCTATCCGTGGGGGGGAGAAGGAATTAGGTAGCAGAAGTATGGACCAGTGGCCATTTGCTGACACTAAAATATCAATTTGCTCTTTGAAGCAAATGGCACAGTGGGAAATTTCACCGGGCTTGTAACCAGAAGGTTGCAGGTGCTTAACCCGAATTGCTTCAGCAAATAACCGGCAGTAATGGTGAGCTGAGCAAGGCCTCCTGGAATGGGGCAGCTGCTGAGCAAAGAAATGATAATTGTAATAAAATGGGAAAAGAATTCCTCCTCTCGAGATGTAAAATAGTGTGGATGAACCACTGAAGCACAGCCTCCCTCTCATATGGTAGGAGCTGTCCTGGAACCAAACACTCTACCTCACATCCTCCAGCTCCTGAAGCAGAGAGTACACATTTATTCGAGCACCTCCTGAGGCTTCCAGGGTGAGAGGGCCTATTCATATATTTATGACTGAAAATACCATAAAAATACCCAGAAGAGGCCTTTTCTTTTTCCATTTCATTTTTTTTCCAGGTCTGACAGATTGTTTGGAGCAATTTAACAAAAATTATGTAATAATCACAGTTGCCTCTTATCCAACGTAATTTGGCATAATTTGTCTTTTTGCATATGATGAGTAATAGCACCCAGAACGGTTGTCCAGGCAACAGGAAACCTTAAAAATCAAAATCAAGCGTTACCCCAAACAAGCCCACCTACATCTTGGAAGAAATAGATCTGTGGTTCCATGTGCATCCCATGTGCATGGTTCATAAAACTGACGCTTTTGCAATCAAGGTGATTCCCATCCAGATTTCTGAACTAAAAATGCAAATATACGTGCTTCACGTGTTGGTTTACAGCAGGGAGAAGGCGGCCATTATCGTATCTGCTCTCTCTCTCTGCAGAGATTTCCCCAAAACGTTTTGTAACACCAAAAAAAAAACTTGGCATAAAATAGGGCTACAATCATACCCACGTGATTTTTTTTTGTACCCATTGAACTTTACTAGCTTCTCTGTAATTTTTTCTTATTGAAGTCAAATACCAAATGCCACCAATGCATTGTTCTTAAAGCACCCATGCTGCAATATAGAACACCAGAGACAGATTTTGCCCTCTGCAGTGTAGTTATTCCCAATCGCAAATGGAGATGATTCTTTGAGCTCAGTATTTTGTAATAATTCAGACCAGAAATCAAGTGTGGAGGCAGTGTACAATGCAATGGTAGGGCTTATGTGATAGTAATATGGTAGACAGTGGGACAGGGTCCAGAGGAGAGTAGTACAATTCAGTTCAACCAATCAAAGAAGACAATACTGTACTGTTAATAGACATGCAAGTTGCTGAATGGGAGGAGACATGGAAAGCATTCACAAAAGGGTTGTGACAGCGTTCATTAGTTATGCTCAAAGTACAAAATCAGTTCCAAAGCAATTGGGGAAATGCGTTATGGTTGAATATACGGTTCATCGCTGCATCTCATGACAGGGAGATTACACGCCTTTTTGATGCATGGTGTCATCTGACCCACACCTGATGCTGAAGTTCCGGTCAAATTAAATGTAAACAGTGCAATACTATTTCAATTTACACTACTGGTCAAAAATATGACACTTTTTGTTCTATGTAATTTTTCAGCAGTTTTGAGTCGCATAATAACATCAAATGGCACAATGCAAGATGTGTCTACTGAGAAGTCAAAAGGAATCTGTAAAATTAGGATCATGACCAAAACACAAAATCAACCTAGGATACAAAATCCACCTAGATTGGTATAAAGACCAAAAAAAATCAAGATGAAACCACAAGTGCAAACCACAAGTGAAGTGTACCCTTGGTAACTTCCAGAGAGTAAGATGTAAGCCATCAGAACCATATGACTGCCATTTTAGAAACATGTGCTTCAATCTGTTTCACTGCTAATTCAGCAAAAGTTAGAAGCAATAATCAAAAGGCATACGAGGCTCTCTGCACTAGTGAAAATTGATCAACATTCTGACAGAGTAAAAGCTGCAGTGAAGACCTTAAATAGACAAGAGGGAAGTCACATGCTATGCAGGGCCAGGTGATTTGGATAAGAACTAATTACAAAGGGAAATACACATGAGGAAGTCCTAAACACCATAATTGGCAGGCGCCAAGACATGGAGAGGATTCACATAGACAACCTATGACAGATAAACGGCTCCGGTCAAGGAGTTCTACGTGCACAGATCAAGGAGTACAGGATAGCAATTAAGCGCGTCGAAAAGATTTTCATGAAGCACAGGGAGATACAGGGAAAGTAAAGCAAGGGGCGGAGACTAGAACAGGGCGAGAGCTGAGATTGCGTTAGTAGTAATTAGTAGCGGTGCAACTTTACAAATTAACCCAAGTGCTCGTTAGTTAGTTAGTAGTATGTACATGGGTTAGTTAGGTTAGCAAATATAATACAAAATATAAATGTTAGTATATTAGTAATCAAGGAAAGCAGGGCGAAGGAAGTAAACGAGAATTTGAAGTAATAATGTGAAACACCAGACACCACTGAAATCACCCAAAGCATGTGGGCACGCAGACTGGGAGGACGGACTGTACCATACCGATCACAAGACAGGGGTGACAAAAGTGCAATGAATACAGAAATGGCATAAACAGAAAAACCAGGATGTATAACAAGCAAAATCAATAGACAAAAGACATGTGCAAAACCAGAATCATGACATATGAGGCAAAAAAAAAAAAAAACGTTCAGATAATTGCCCATTTGAAATAACATCCCAAGAAAACTGTTGTGAAGCAATAGAGAAAATGAGCATTGCTGTGCGTCCTCATGATTATTCAAGCATTACTATTGCTGCTGCCACTCTTCAATTCTCCATCCTTCAACATTTCCTAATTTTACTATTTTTAGATGTGCGAGGGTATTGACACTGGTTTCTTAATATATACACTCAGTTATGTAATTTATGGGACATGTATTTCCCAGGTGCCCCCTCGTTTACCTCCATTTGTGGAACAAATATTAGTTCAGACCTCTATCAGTTTAGTCTCCTAACCAAATAATGAAATACACACGAGCCAACTATAGGGTATTCTATGCATATATCCTAAACAAAATTGTGAAAAAATCAGCTCCTCTGATTCATCTGCTAAAAATCACACCTGTTATATGTAAATTTAATATTATACTAATACAGCTAGTTCAATAGTTATTTTCTGCAAAATTTTATTCAGTCAATTGCAATAAGAGCCACTACTCTCTCCGTGGGGGTTCAAAACAAGCAAAGAGGCTTTGCTGAGAGATTGAAACGTGCAAAAAGAGAGGAAAAATGTATATCGCAGGCAATTCTGTAAATCAGTGCTGGATGCAGTGCTACAGAGCAATTTCGTGAGCTCTAAAGCTACCAATCAGGTGTCCATTTTCTCACAATAACTGTACTCTAGAGTCATTCCGCAAGTACAAAGTAACCACAAAAAGAGGTGGAAGCGGATTATTTCCATCTCTCAAAAACAACACAGTTATGTCAAAGCACCCGTGGTCAATTTTCAGAGACTCAGCCGTACTTTAGAAATCTGCTCTTTTAGCGTGCTGGTAAACCACCCATTCCACTCTGCAATCCTGCTGGGTTCAGAAGCACAAAGGAACAATTGCTCTTCAGATATATAAGAAAACACTGGCACTGCTTGAGGACTCACTGGTAGCAGTCCTGCACACCAATAGGAGAAGAGCAGAAGAACTCTCGGAGAGGGCAATTAAATACTCTTATTTCAGGATTTTGCTTGGCTTCACAGAGACCTATCCATAACTGAGAGCTAAATGAATACTCGTCGTCATGGCATCTTTGATATTTATTTGTTAAAGATTATGGCAGCTGAGCTCACTGTATGTTATTTATTGCAAGGCATTCATGTTGATGGCTTTGTAACTTTGTGTTAAAATGAATAGCGCATTGCCATTCTAATAAACTGAGAAAATATGGGGGCAATAAATATTGTAGAAATAAGTTGTAAATAATGAATCATACAGACTGCTCACAGGTCAATGAAATCGTAAAACTCTGCCGAAGTCAGATACATCCCATCTCTTCCCCACAATCAGTCAGAAATAAGACTGCCTTGCCAACTGTCCTCCCTGCAAAGGCAAACTGCGGCAGTTAGCCTCTCCTTCACACTCCTCCAACCCAAAAGTATAGTTGACTAAATATGGAAATTTAATTGATGATGGTGAAGTCTTCTGAGTTGTCATTGTCGGCATTGTGCCCAGATATTTGATTATTTGATTGGAGGGACAGTTCTGTTATACAAAAAATGGAAATCTCTCTCTCTCTCTCTCTCTCTCTCTCTCTCTCATTCATTCTGCAGCCCTTTCTCGTTCATATCCACTAATGTGCTTTTCTGTGTGATTTGGAATGATTTACAATAGCACTTGCTGGTGCTAGATTACACAGTGCAATGCATACTTTAATTAGACTGTGTTTTCAGTGTCGAGTCCATTTGTGAAATGAAGCCATTTAAAAAGCAGCTCAGTCAGAGCAGCTCTCAGTGATCACTGTTGTTTACAGAAAAGAGAACTCTTTTTATTTGGCCTTCACCAATGAATTACATGTAATACCAACTGTGTTTGCTAATTGATTATTTCTGAAAATGTGTTGGTTGTATCCGCACTAGGCAACCTGATTTGATCAGAAAATGGTGAGCATTGCTGGGATGAATGTTCTGAACTTGTCATTATGTCGTGTAATGTTAGATTTGATTGCATATTTATGAGCTGTTGCTTGATTAAAGCGTAATTAACGTGCACCAATTTTTAACTGCACACTGGCTTAGTTAAAATTAGCGTGGGAGAGTTAGCAGAAATCAGCAGGTTTTAGATTTGGTTGTATGTGCCTCAAATAATCAGAAAATTAAAAGCATGAAAGCACTACATGATAATTACAGCTCTCATACTCTGCACATACACAGATCTGTTAGGTGCTTGGTACAGAACTCATTTTCATCCAATAAAATATGGGTGTTTGATAATGTTGTGCAATGCAAAGAGGGTAAATTTTGGTGGCAGCCTAAACCCCAGTGATAAAGGTGTTTTACTGAGAAAGGCCCTGAACCCTACATTGCACTTGGGGAGGACTGGACCCTGCTGGGACTATTGAGCAGTTAGTCACTTTGGATGAGAGCCAATAATGTCTTTAATGAGTAACTAAATAGCAAAAGTGCTGCAATTTTTTTCTCCTTACCTCTTTCCCAACTGGCCTGCATAAAAAAAAGTGATTAAGAAAAAACACTGCCACACTAAATAATTTACTGCAGTAAAAACACTGCCACACTAATTTACTGCAGTAAAAACACTGCCACACTAACTAATTTACTGCAGTAAAAACACTGCCACACTAATTTACTGCAGTAAAAACTGCCACACTAATTTACTGCAGTAAAAAACACTGCCACACTAACTAATTTACTGCAGTAAACACTGCCGCACTAATTTACTGCAGTAAAAAAAACTGCCACACTAACTAATTTACAGCAGTAAAACACTGCCACACTAACTAATTTACTGCAGTAAACACTGCCAAACTAAATAATTTACTGCCGTAAAAAACACTGCCACACTAACTAATTTACTGCAGTAAAAACACTGCCAGACTAATTTACTGCAGTAAAAAACACTGCCACACAAACTAATTAAATGCAGTCAAAAACACTGCCACACTAACTAATTAACTGCAGTAAAAAAACACTGTGACACTAACTTAGAGCAGTAAACACTGCCACACTAACTAATTAACTGCAGTAAACACTGCCACACTAACTAATTTACTGCAGTAAACACTGCCACACTAATTTACTGCAGTTAAAGACTGCCACACTAACTAATTTACTGCAGTAAAACACTGCCACACTAACTAATTTACTGCAGTAAACACTGCCACACTAACTAATTTACTGCAGTAAACACTGCCACACTAACTAATTTACTGCAGTAAACACTGCCACACTAACTAATTTACTGCAGTAAACACTGCCTCACTAAATAATTTACTGCAGTAAAAAAACACTGCCACACTAACTAATTTACTGCAGTAAAAAACACTGCCACACTAATTTACTGCAGTAAAAAACACTGTCACACTAATTTACTGCAGTAAAAAACACTGCAACACTAATTTACAGCAGTAAAAAACACTGCCACACTAACTACTTCACTGCAGTAAAAACACTGCCACACTAATTTACTGCAGTAAAAAACACTGCCACAGTAACTTACTGCAGTAATCACTGGCACACTAACTAATTTACTGCAGTAAAAACACTGACACACTAATTTACTGCAGTAAAAAACACTACCACACTAACTAATTAACTGCAGTAAAAAACACTGCCATACTAACTAATTTACTGCAGTAAAAAACACTGCCACACTAACTTACTGCAGTAAACACTGCCACACTAACTAATTTACTTCAGTAAACACTGCCACACTAATTTACTGCAGTAAAAAACACTGCCACACTAACTAATTTACTGCAGTAAACACTGCCACACTAACTAATTTACTGCAGTAAACACTGCCACACTAACTAATTTACTGCAGTAAAAACACTGCCAGACTAATTTACTGCAGTAAAAAAAACTGCCGCACAAACTAATTAAATGCAGTCAAAAACACTGCCACACTAACTAATTTACTGCAGTAAAAAACACTGTGACACTAACTTAGAGCAATAAACAATGCCACACTAACTAATTAACTGCAGTAAACACTGCCACACTAACTAATATACTGCAGTAAACACTGCCACACTAATTTACTGCAGTTAAACACTGCCACACTAACTAATTTACTGCAGTAAAACACTGCCACACTAACTAATTTACTGCAGTAAACACTGCCACAGTAGTAGTAGTAGTAGTCATCGAGCCTCTAGCTGCGGCCATCCGCCAAAACAACATCATCAAAGGAGTCCAGACACAAAACATAGACCACAAAATTAGTCTTTATGCTGATGACATTCTACTCTTTATACAAAATCCCCACTCATCCCTTCCAGAAACAATTAAACTCATAGAAACATTCTCTAGCATCTCCAACTACTCTGTTAACTGGCATAAGTCTTCCATCCTCCCTCTGCAAAGTAATAACCGGGATATGACAGCCTGCATTTCACCTATTCCTTTATGCACAAATCATATCACGTACTTGGGTATTAACATCTCCCCCAGGCTATCAGAACTGTTCAATCTCAACTATACTCCATTGCTTAAAACAATAACAGACAACCTCCTCCGTTGGATGAATCTACCACTCTCCTTATCAGGCCGAATCGCAACAGTTAAAATGTCAATACTTCCAAAAAATTAATTATCTTTTTTTCACGATGATTCCAACCCAACCTACACTTTCATGGTTCAAATCTCTTGATTCAATTATAACAAAATTCTACTGGAAAACTAAAACGCCAAGAATCAAACTAATAACTCTACAAAAACCAAAGACACAAGGAGGACTTGCTGCACCAAATTTTTATCATTACTATCTAGCAAATCAACTACAATACATATTCAAGTGGATACATCCCCAGCAATCATACAATATTTGGTTAGACCTAGAACAGACATTTTGTAACCGTATTTCTACCTCTGATTTACCATTTCTAAGTCAATCCATTAAAAACCACCCCTGTTTTAAAACACTGACAATATCTGCGACCCTGATAGCCTGGTGGAAATTCCACAACATCACAAACTCGACACTAGGTCCATCTAAACTCACTCCAATCTGGTACAACCCTGACTTTCTCAGCAACAAGAAACCGCTCTTCTTTCGCACATGGTCTGAAAAGGGAATCACTCACTTAAGACACATTTTTCAGAACAATACTCTTGCCCCATTCACTCACCTGGTCCAGGAGTACGGAATCAGGAGCAATCAATTTTTGGAATACTTACAACTTAAATCATCAATTCATGCCGCAAGAAATATCACAACCACCAACCTTGACCTCCCAGCAGCATGTTTAGACCCTAATCAATATTCGTTCAGTCAAAAAACTCTCTAAAAATATACAGAATAATATCACAATCTGATAAGTCATTATCACTTCCTACCACAAAATGGGAAAAGGACCTGTCAATTGCTCCTGATGATGACTTCTGGACCCAAATCTTCAAAAACATCTATGTCATGTCAAAAAATGCAAATCTACAACTAATTCAATACAAGGTACTCCATAGAACTCATTACACTGGGCACAAAATGTTTAAAATGGGATTTTCTTCTGGCACTTGCACGAACTGCACCCAGAACATCTCAGACACCTACATTCACGCCATCTGGCACTGTACACCGGTTCAGCAATTCTGGAGGGATGTCACAAAGTCACTTTCGGTCCTCTTGGGCTGCCATATCCCTGTATCCCCATCACTCTGCTTACTTGGTGACACATCTAACACAAATTTAACAAAATCAAACAATAGGTTACTCCTCATTGCCCTAACTGTCGCCAAGAAAACCATCCTCATGAACTGGAAATCAAAAAATAATACAAATATTGGTCAATGGAAAAACTTACTCTTGGATCATATTTCTCTGGAACACCATACACAATACCCCGCTATAGAATCCCACTCCATCTGGTCACCAATCATTAACTTCCTACAAACCTGATTCATCCATCTCCTTTAATACAACAGCATTTTTTGCCGTTCTATTCCTGAGAACCAATCGCAATCTAAACCCCTGCATCTAATATTGGCCCAAACATTCCTCTTTCCATATTACTCTAAAACAATCTACTGATTATTGTCCCCCAACAAACACATTCATATATGCACACACACAAATCTCACACGCACGCACACACACACACACACACACACACTCCGCTAAAATAGTTGGCTTTTATGTTTTTTTTTTTGGTCACGATGTAGTAGGGTGCCTCTAATTCTGTTATAAGTAAGTACATCCATATCTGTAATTGTTCTTGTTATTTTCATCATTATTATTCTATCCTGTTTTTTTTAATCTTTTTTTTCGTTTTCTCTTTCTTCTCCCGTTCTCCCACCTTACTATGTTTGATGTGATGTTTATTTCTATAATCATTATTATTATTACTATTATTTCTATTATTATTACTACTGTCACTATTAGTGTTGTTGTTATTTTTATTTATTTTCTATTTCCTTCTCCCCCCATGGGAAACATTTGTTATTGTTGTTGTTATTATTATTATTATTATTATTATTATTATTATTATCATCTCTGCTTATTTCTCTATATATGCATCCATAACCTTTAACCTCAATCCCTTTTATTTATTATTATTATTTTTTTTTCCTTTTCCCCGCCCGTTTTTTTTTTTTTTTTTCCTTTTCTCCTTTATCCCCCCACCCCCATTGTAACGTCAGACGGCGTTCTGTCGGTTATCTCCAGAGCGGACAGCATGAGGGAAGAAGGGTTGGGTCTCCTCTTTTCCCCACGCCACCAACTCCAAACTACCTCACCCTTAAACAGCTACTATGAATCATTCTACTTCACTTCGGGTGGGCGGCGCTCTTGGATGGTCCGCCCAACGGCTATAGGCCTGTGGGCTTGCTTGCCCAAGCCTCCTGCCTATGGGCAGTCTGGAGTGAAAAGTCAGCCAAATCCGGAATGGGGCTGCAGAAAGAAACTTCCCCAGAACTGTCTGAAAGAGGACCCTCACAAGAGTGAGGGGTTCACGTGAGGCCCACATGGGCGGGAACTGATCCCGAGAGCTTCATGTTGGGCTGGGTATGAATCTACCAGCGCCTCATAGGCGGTGGTGAGCCCACGACCCTCATGCTCTGATCGGCAGGACCGCCTACTGCACCACCATGGCGCTCCCATCCCATGACAACAGTCCAACTTTCATCGAAATAACCATCATAGGGAAAAAATAATCTGGATGATCCAGCCTGACTGACCCTGCTGCCCGCTCTGGAGCTCCCTGACAGCGCCCTGTCCCACTCCTTATTTTTATTTTTTATTGCTATCATTATTATGATTTTTTTTTCCCTTCTTTCTTCCCCATTTATTTACCATTCTTTACATTATTTTTTTTTTTTTTTTTTTTTCTTTTCTTTCTCTCTCTCTCTCTTCCCTCTCCAAGTCTCAATTTCCTTTGTTTCCCTGTAGCTAATCCAACCACATCATTTTTTCTTTTTTTCCACCCCCCCCCCACCTTTTTTCTATCCCAAACCAGAGTTAAACATAGACACACATACACACAATACACAGACTACGAACATTCTCCCATCAACTCCGAGTTGCACCCCTACAAACTGTTGACTGGCCTGTACTCTCTGTTCTTGTCTATTGTTCTTGTCAATGTTTCGTTCAGTCTTGCAATATTAAAAAAAAAAAAAAACACTGTGACACTAACTTAGAGCAATAAACAATGCCACACTAACTAATTAACTGCAGTTAAGACTGCCACACTAACTAATATACTGCAGTAAACACTGCCACACTAATTTACTGCAGTAAAACACTGCCACACTAACTATTTACTGCAGTAAACACTGCCACAGTAACTAATTTAGTGCAGTAAAAAAAACACTGCCACACTAATTTACTGCAGTAAAGAACACTGTCACACTAATTTACTGCAGTAAAAACACTGCAACACTAATTTACAGCAGTAAAAAACACTGCCACACTAACTACTTCACTGCAGTAAAAAACATTGCCGCACTTACTAACTGCAGTAAAAAACACTGCCACACTAATTTACTGCAGTAAACACTGCCACATTAATTTACTGCAGTAAACACTGCCACACTAATTTACTGCAGTAAACACTGCCTCACAAATTTACTGCAGCAAAAAAACTCTGCCCCACTAACTAATTTACTGCAGTAAAAAAACACTGCCATACTATTTTACTGCAGTAAAAAACACTGCCACACTAATTTACTGCAGTAAAAAACACTGCCACACTAACTAATTAACTGCAGTAAAAAACACTGCCACACTTATTTACTGCAGTAAAAAACACTGCCACACTAACGTACTGCAGTAAACACTGCCAAACTAATTAATTATCTGCTGTAAAAAACACTGCCACACTAACTAATTGACTGCAGTAAAAACACTGCCACACTAACTTACTTCAGTAAACACTGCCACACAAACTAATTTACTGCAGTAAACACTGCCACACTAACTAATTTACTGCAGTAAAACACTGCCTAACTAACTAATTTACTGCAGCAAAAAACACTGCCACACTAACTAATTTACTGCAGTAAACACTGCAACACTAACTAATTAACTGCAGTAAACACTGCCAAACTAAATAATTTACTGCAGTATAAAAACACTGCCACACTAACTAATTTACTGCAGTAAAAAACATTGCCACACTAATTTACTGCAGTAAAAAAAACACTGCCAGACTAACTAATTTATTGCAGTAAACACTGCCACACTAACTAATTTACTGCAGTAAAACACTGCCACACTAATTTACTGCAGTAAAACACTGCCACTCTAATCAACTGCAGTAAACACTGCCACACTAATTTACTGCAGTAAACACTGCCTCAGTAAATAATATACTGCAGTAAAAAAACACTGCCACACTAACTAATTTAGTGCAGTAAAAAAACACTGCCACACTAATTTACTGCAGTAAAGAACACTGTCACACTAATTTACTGCAGTAAAAAACACTGCAACACTAATTTACAGCAGTAAAAAACACTGCCACACTAACTACTTCACTGCAGTAAAAAACATTGCCACACTTACTAACTGCAGTAAAAAACACTGCCACACTAATTTACTGCAGTAAACACTGCCACACTAATTTACTGCAGTAAACACTGCCTCACTAATTTACTGCAGCAAAAAAACTCTGCCCCACTAACTAATTTACTGCAGTAAAAAAACTGCCATACTATTTTACTGCAGTAAAAAACACTGCCACACTAATTTACTGCAGTAAAAAACACTGCCACACTAACTAATTAACTGCAGTAAAAAACACTGCCACACTTATTTACTGCAGTAAAAAACACTGCCACACTAATGTACTGCAGTAAAAACTGCCAAACTAATTAATTATCTGCTGTAAAAAACACTGCCACACTAACTAATTGACTGCAGTAAAAACACTGCCACACTAACTAATTTACTGCAGTAAACACTGCCACACTAACTAATTTACTGCAGTAAAACACTGCCTTACTAACTAATTTACTGCAGCAAAAAACACTGCCACACTAACTAATTTACTGCAGTAAACACTGCAACACTAACTAATTAACTGCAGTAAACATTGCCAAACTAAATAATTTACTGCAGTATAAAAACACTGCCACACTAACTAATTTACTGCAGTAAAAAAACACTGCCACACTAACTAATTGACTGCAGTAAAAACACTGCCACACTAACTTACTTCAGTAAACACTGCCACACTAACTAATTTACTGCAGTAAACACTGCCACACTAACTAATTTACTGCAGTAAAACACTGCCTTACTAAGTAATTTACTGCAGCAAAAAACACTGCCACACTAACTAATTTACTGCAGTAAACACTGCAACACTAACTAATTAACTGCAGTAAACACTGCCAAACTAAATAATTTACTGCAGTATAAAAACACTGCCACACTAACTAATTTACTGCAGTAAAATACTGCCACACAAATTTACTGCAGTAAAAAAAACTGCCACAGTAACTAATTTACTGCAGTAAAAAACAATGCAACACTAATTTACAGCAGTAAAAAACACTGGCACACTAACTACTTCACTGCAGTAAAAACACTGCCACACTAATTTACTGCAGTAAAAAACACTGCCACACTAACTAATTAACTGCAGTAAAAACAATGCCACACTAATTTACTGCAGTAAACACTGCCACACTAATTTACTGCAGTAAACACTGCCTCACTAATTTACTGCGGCGAAAAAACTCTGCCCCACTAAGTAATTTACTGCAGTAAAAAAACACTGCCATACTATTTTACTGCAGTAAAAAACACTGCCACACTAATTTACTGCAGTAAAAACACTGCCACACTAACTAACTGCAGTAAAAACACTGCCACACTAATTTACTGCAGTAAAAAAACTGCCACACTAACGTTACTGCAGTAAACACTGCCACACTAACTAATTATCTGCTGTAAAAAACACTGCCACACTAACTAAATTACTGCAGTAAAAACACTGCCACACTAACTTACTGCAGTAAACACTGCCACACTAACTAATTTACTGCAGTAAAACACTGCCACACTAATTAATTGCAGTAACACAGCCACACTAACTAATTTACTGCAGTAAAATACTGCCACACGAATTTACTGCAGGAAAACACTGCCACACTATTTTACTGCAGTATAAAAACACTGCCACACTAATTTACTGCAGTAAAAAAAACATTGCCACACTAATTTACTGCACTAAAAAAAACACTGCCAGACTAACTAATTTATTGCAGTAAACACTGCCACACTAACTAAATTACTGCAGTAAAACACTGCCACACTAATTTACTGCAGTAAACACTGCCACACTAATTTACTGCAGTAAACACTGCAACACTAACTAATTTACTGCAGTAAACACTGCCAAACTAAATAATTTACTGCAGTAAAAAAACACTGCCAAACTAACTAATTTACTGCAGTAAAAAAACACTGCCACATGAACTAATTCACTGCAGTAAAAAACACTGCCACACTAATTTCCTGCAGTAAAAAACTGCCACACGAACTAATTTACTGCAGTAAAACACTGCCACACTCATTTACTGCAGTAAACACTGCCACAATAATTTACTGCAGTAAATCACTGCCACACTAATTTACTGCAGTTAACACTGCCACACTATTTTACTGCAGTATAAAAACACTGCCACACTAATTTACTGCATTAAAAAAACATTGCCACACTAATTTACTGCACTAAAAAAAACACTGCCAGACTAACTAATTTATTGCAGTAAACACTGCCACACTAAATAATTTACTGCAGTAAAACACTGCCACACTAATTTACTGCAGTAAATCACTGCCACACTAATTTAATGCAGTAAACACTGCCACACTAATTTACTGCAGTAAACACTGCAACACTAACTAAATTACTGCAGTAAACACTGCCAAACTAAATAATTTACTGCAGTAAAAAAACACTGCCAAACTAATTTACTGCAGTAAAAAAACACTGCCACATGAATGAATTCACTGCAGTAAAAAAACACTGACACACAAATTTCCTGCAGTAAAAAAACTGCCACACGAAATAATTTACTGCAGTAAAACACTGCCACACTCATTTACTGCAGTAAACACTGCCACAATAATTTACTGCAGTAAACACTGCAACACTAACTAATTACTGCAGTAAATATCGCCAAACTAAATAATGTACTGCAGTAAAAAAAACACTGCCACACTAAATAATTTACTGCAGTAAAAAAACACTGCCACACTAATT